>CM055903.1:56511003-56896003 GCA_029582155.1 Panopea generosa | reverse complement strand
AATCCAGTTGTAGCGAGTTCGAATCCCCGCCCGGTCACTGTTCCCGTGGTGATTGATGACATTGTCCTTCTCTCGTCATTGATTCAAGATATCAGTTACTTGCGGAGTTGTGTGCTCGAGTACGGGTGACCTTACAGGATCCCAGGAAAGAGTGTTTATGTTAACTGATAATCTGTTAGTCTTCGATGACGCTAAATGAATCATCAGTATATAGATACCTTCTCATCATCTCTACAGCAGCCGGTCTTACACATGCACCATGGGTATAACATGTCTCTGAAAATTGAAATAAATCCTACGAAATCCATGCACAAATGGTAATTTATTTTATTGGAAATAATGATACCCATTGGGAAAGTTATTTAAGTTTTCTACCTTTTTCGTGCAAATGTTTTTTTATCTCTTACCAAACAGGACTAATAGCCAAAGAATATCAGCATATGTTTTAACCGGAAATCAAAACATACACTTGTGCCCGTATGTATGTATGATGGGGTTAGATATATACCGGACGTGTATACATGTCTTCGATATCGAAATTCAACTCTCTTTATATGGTAACCATAAAAGTATTTAAGAAATATCAACAACAGATTTTTTATAATAAGGCCGAGAGACAGATACATAAAAAACTTGGTTAATTATTGTTAAGATAAGTGCTAAGCAATGTCAGTTAAAAACGATGATTTTTTGTTTTGTTACTTTTTGCATTTTCAAAAGCACTTCTGAAATAATAAAAAATAAATTTAATGATTATGACCATGATTTATGTTAACTTTAAATCATTTTTTTTTTAACTTTTAATCATTTTTTTCCCTTATGTTTTTAGGTAATTTAGTTTATTTAATTTATATTTAAATGTGTTGTTATGTTTAACATTGCTTTCAATAATGTATAGTCATATCGCGACGGTGTCTACTAGAGACAATATTCTGAGCGCTGTCACACTGGAGTATCATGCCGCAGACACATGGTATGATACCACACCCAGTCACATTATACTGACACCGGACCGACCAGACCTAGAACTCTCCTCAAAATGCTGAGCGCCAAGTAAAGACGCTTCCAGTTTTCAAGTATTTGGTATGACACGACAGGGGATCGAACGTACGACCTTCCACACACAGGGCGGACGCTCTACCACTAGACCACCGCTGTGGTTGATTTATTTATATTCAAAGTAATGTTTGCAATAACCAACATGAGAATTTTTGTTACATGATTGCTTTATGTAAAATAGCTTTACGAATATTTCTCTTACGATTAAATTCATGTATGTTCAATTTTACATGATTATAAATGTGTACAAATTTATTATGTATGCATTGATACGAGTATCTGTTTTATATGACTATCTCGCTGTGCGTGCGTGCGTCCGTGCGTGCGTGTTTGTGCTATCTTAAGCAGCCATGTTTTGCTATTTCCCGTGTCCAAGCTTTCAGGAAAAATTAAGCTTTTTTAAGCAACAACCAGTCTTAAAATACAATTTTGTTCTTTCCCTGGACTGGCTGCTTAAGACAGGTTTTACATTAACATTATTGTGTCAAGCAAAATTTAGTTTGGTTTGACTCAAAGATTTGCGTTAAAAATATTCTATTCAGTTTACTCATATTTATCGTGTTTAACGCCCGCACTACTATTTGATTTTTAACTATTTTGTCTAGATTCAATTCCATTGTATTTCATTCAACGTCAGCAACTTGTTTATGTTCATCTTATATTGACCGTTGCTGTTTGAAAACTATTTTAAGAAAGCAGGAGTATGAAAGAAGATTGTGGTGGCAACAACGAAGAAAATACAGACCAGAAAGAATATAAAAACCGCGAAAAACAAACTGACAAATGTACGTTACCACATTACAGGTACATGTTTGGACAATTTCCTTATAATTATTGACGCGGTAACAGCTGCTTAATGTCACGTAATGACATTGTTCGTTAAGTTTTTGCGCCTGTTTTCTTTACCTGTAGATACACTCTGTTCAGACTTCAACAAACGTATTTTACAAAGCAAAAATGAACCCTAGCAAATGATGGAGTTATTGGTGAAGAATGAAGTTAATATCGAGTATGTTATATCTAGTTAGGTCTTAAAACGACAACAACCGTTTTTAGCTTGAGCGAGGGTTTAAAGTAAATGTATGTTAATAAATATCACACTGTGTGAAAATATAAATAAACACGCTTCTATTGTCGTAGAGGTTCGTGGTATGGACAATACTACGGTAAATAAACACGCTTCTATTGTCTTAGAGGTTCGTGGTATGGACAATGGTACAGTAAATAAACACGCTTCTATTGTCGTAGAGGTTCGTGGTATGGACAATGCTAGGGTAAATAAACACACTTCTATTGTCGTAGAAGTTCGTGGTATGAACAATGCTACAACAAATAAACACGCTTCTGTTGTCGTAGAGGTTCGTGGTATGGACAATGCTTCA
Source organism: Panopea generosa (assembly GCA_029582155.1). Classification (NCBI taxonomy): domain Eukaryota; kingdom Metazoa; phylum Mollusca; class Bivalvia; order Adapedonta; family Hiatellidae; genus Panopea; species Panopea generosa. The sequence goes on along the minus strand of CM055903.1, from coordinate 56,893,562 downwards.
GTAAATAAACACGCTTCTATTGTCGTAGAGGTTCGTGGTATGGACAATGGTACAGTAAATAAACACACTTCTATTGTCGTAGAAGTTCGTGGTATGAACAATGCTACAACAAATAAACACGCTTCTGTTGTCGTAGAGGTTCGTGGTATGGACAATGCTTCAGTAAATAAACACGCTTCTATTGTCGTAGAGGTTCGTTGGTATGGTCAATGCTACAGCAAATAAACACGCTTCTATTGTCGTAGAGGTTCGTGGTATGGACAATGCTACAGCAAATAAACACGCTTCTACTGTCGTAGAGGTTCGTTGGTATGGACAATGCTACAGTAAATAAACACACTTCTATTGTCGTAGAAATTCGTGGTATGAACAATGCTACAACAAATAAACACGCTTCTATTGTCGTAAAGGTTCGTGGTATGGACAATGCTACAGTAAATAAACACGCTTCTATTGTCGTAGAGGTTCGTGGTATGGACAATGGTACAGTAAATAAACACACTTCTATTGTCGTAGAGGTTCGTGGTATGGACAATGCTACAGTAAATAAACACGCTTCTATTGTCGTAGAGGTTCGTGGTATGGACAATGGTACAGTAAATAAACACGCTTCTATTGTCTTAGAGGTTCGTGGTATGGACAATGCTACAGTAAATAAACACGCTTCTATTGTCGTAAAGGTTCGTGGTATGGACAATGCTACAGCAAATAAACACACTTCTATTGTCGTAGAGGTTCGTGGTATGGACAATGCTACAGCAAATAAACTCGCTTCTATTGTCGTAGAGGTTCGTGGTATGGACAATGCTACAACAAAGGAAACGGAAACGTTACAGGATATGTCCGCGGTGAAGATTTTAGATCTGACACGAATAAAATACAACATGATAAAGGTAGTCCGTGATAATTAGCATTTATTTGGTTAAGATTGACATTTGGAAGGCACTGGTTTTCATATTACATTCAAAGATATACTTTGAAGAAGATGTATTGTATTTGACCTTATTAGCAGTATTTGCAAAACAAAAACCGAACAATGTGTTTGTTTAAATATTGAGCGTCAACTTTATGCCATCGAGGAATAGTTAACTCTTCCTGATATTCTGGAAGGATAAACAGAACTTGAACATACCAATCTCAGCAAGTAACTGATGATTTTCCCGCTTGAATCAGCGGTGAGAGACGAATGACAATGAAACACAATGTCGTATATCAATTATCACAGAGACGATGGCCGGGGTGGGATTAATAGTCCGACACGCGACCAGCTACCGACTGAGTTAATCAGGCCCGGCTCCAACAAACTAGTCTCTATCAGTATTGAAGAAGTAAATGAAATACGAATCGTATATTACGGAAAAGCAGCTTCTCCAACGGTTGATACTAGGTGATGGAATATTTCCTATGTGTATCAAAATATATTTGATCACAAGAAGAGAGAACGGTGCGGTACGAAACGCGATGGTTATCACAACCACAATGAAGATACAGACCGGAACAAACACGGAATGTCTACGGGATCAAACAAGACAGGTGTGTGGATTTTATCTGCTTCAAAATAAATTTTAATTTTTCTCTTGTATAGCCGGGCCCGAATAGCTCAGACGGTAGCTCGTCTGACTATCAATCCAGGGTCGTGAGTTTGAATCCCCGCCCGGCAACAGTTTCCAAGATGATTGATCTACGACTTTGCCTGTCACTATCATTCGTCTCTCACCGCTGATTCAAGTGGGAAAGTTACTTTTTATTTGTGGGTGGGTGTTTGGGTACATGTTAAACTTCCAGGAATTATCGTCTGTTAGCCTTCAGTGGCATTAAAATGTCGTTAAATATTACATTGAGACCGCCGAGAAGGAGTGCAAAGACAAAATAACAAGTATAGAACAATGGACAAACGCATTCATTATATACTCTTCAATTTATCTATTATCGCACAGTGATAGAGTCCATGAAATGCTCCACTACATGTATAATGTTAGGGAATGCGCTATGCGTCAGGGAGGCCTGGCATGGCGAACATATGACGAGCAGTTCCGCTTACGTCAGGTCATATCGCCTGCATCCTGATCGCAAATTAATAATGACCTGTGGTGGCCATGCATGCAAGTTAAGGACACGCAGAAAATTGCCCAATTAAGCACGCGTAGATACACGTGCTACGACTTCAATAACGGTAACTGTGTCTGGCAGAACTGCAAATTCGCCCATGTCTGTAGTACCTGTTCAGCCCCGCACCTTCAGGTTAATTGTAATCAGCAGAGTTCGTCCGCGAATTCTCGAATTTCAAGACCTCCTAGTAATTTTCGAGGCAGGGGGTCTCGTAGACCTTTCAGAGGTCAAGGGCGGGGCCAGTTTCAAAGACAGTAGCTCAAGCGAATTTACAACTGAAGAGCCTTACAATTTGGATATTGTCAATATAGCAAAATCGCCAGTCAAGCAAGAAGCTTTAAAACGTTATTCATGCTCTTATGATAAGGATGAAGCGAACTTTTTAATTAAGGGTTTTTCACAGGGTTTTCCCATTCAGTATAGTGGACCAAGGTTACCACAGGATTCGGAAAAATTACGCTCTACAGCGTTGAATCCTGATATAATTATGTCTCATATTAACAAAGAAACATAGCAGAACAAGAATAGTAGTAGTAATAATAATATAGCAATAAACCTAGCAGAAGTAGAAAAGTAGTAGTAACAATAATATAGCAATGAACCTAGAAGAAGCAGTAAAGGAGCTGTAACAATAACATAGCAATGAATCTAGTAGGAATAGAAAAGTAGTAGTAGTAACAATAATATAGCAATGAATCTAGCAGAAATAGAAAAGTAGTAGAAGTAACAATAATATAGCAATAAACCTAGCAAAAGTAGAAAAGTAGTAGTAAAAATAATAAAGAAATGAATCTAGCAGAAATAGAACAGTAGTAGTAGTAACAATAATATAGCAACGAATCTAGCAGAAATAGAAAAGTAGTATAACAGTAATATAGCAATACACATAGCAGAAGTTGAAATGCAGCAGTAACAATAATATGGTAATAAACATAGCATAGGCTGAAATGTATTAGTAACAATAATATGCAATGAATAAAGCAGACGTAGAAAAATAGTTGTAACAGTAATATAGCAATACACCTAGCAGCAGTAGAAAAGTAGTTGCAACAATAATATATAGCAATAAACATAGCTGTAGTAGAAATGTCGTGGTAACAATAAAATAGCAATAAACATAGCAGAAGTAGAAAAGAAGTAGTAAAAAAAAAAAAAAAAATAAAAAAAAAAATAACAATAAACACTGAAGAAGTAGAAAAGTAGTAGTAACATTATTATAGCAATAAATATAGCAGAGGTAGAAAAGTAGTTGTAACAATAATATAGCATTAAACTAAGAAGAATTAGAAAAGTAGTAGTAATACTATTATAGCAATAAACCTAGCTGAAGTAGAAACGTAGTTTTAACAATGATATAACAATGAACCTAGCAGAAGAATAAAAATAATAGTAATAATAATATATCAATAAACACAGTAGAAGTAGAAAAGTGGTAGTAACAATAATATAGCAATAAATATAGCAGAAGTAATAAAGTGTTAATAACAACAATATCGCAATAAACATAGAAGTAGTAGAAAAGTAGTTGTAACAATAATATAGCAATAAACATAGCCGAAGTTGAAAAGTAGCAGTTACAATAATATATAGAGCAAGAAACAAAGCAGAATTAGAAAAGTAGTAGTAACACTATTTTAGCAATAAATATAGCAGAAGTAGAACAGTAGTTGGAACAATAATATAGCAGAAGTAGAAAGGTAGTAGTAACAATAATATAGCAATACACTTAGCAGAAGTAGAAAAGTAGTAATAACAATAATAATATAACAATGAACCTAGAAGAAGCATAAAAGGAGTTGTAACAATAATATAGCAATGAATCTAGCAGGAATAGAAAAGAAGTAGTGGTAACAATAATATAGAAACGAATCTAGCAGAAATGGAAAAGTAGTAGAAGTAACAATAATATAGCAACAAACCTAGTAGAAGTAGAAAGATAGTAGTAAAAATAATAAAGCAATGAATTTAACAGAAATAGAAAAAGTAGAAGTAGTAACAATAATATAGCAATTAATCTAGCAGAAATAGAAAAGTAGTAGTAGTGACAATAATATAACAATGAATCTAGCAGAAAAAGAAAAGTAATATAACAGTAATATAGCAATAAACAAAGCAGAGGTTGAAATGTATTAGTAACAATAATATGCAACAAAGAAAGCAGACGTAGAAAAATCGTTGTAAAAATAATATAGCAATACACCTAACAGAAGTAGAAAAGTAGTATCAACAATAATATAGCAATAAACATAGCAGTAGTAGAAATGTCGTGGTAACAATTATATAGCAATAAACATAGCAGAAGTTGAAATGAATCAGTAACAATAATAGCAATAAGCGTAACAGAAATTGAAATGTATTAGCAACAATAATATAACACTGAGGGGACTTCAGCCTTAAACTTATGGACGCAAAACGCAAGCGGGTTAGTAGATTAGGCCGCACCATTGTACACAAGTTTGGGAAAAGCGATATCATATGTCCAGACATTGATACCAAAACCAACTTCTTTCGTGCCGACGGTGTGCATCTTAACGAGGTCGGTCTCGAATTTAACTTCGATTTTATAAGAGAATCGCTATTGAAAAATAGGTCTTCCGTTCATTAGATTTTTTGGGGGATAAATGTTTCATTTATTGTGGCAGAAAAAGTTCTATCGGCCGAGGGTGACCAGGCGTAAAATAAACAGTGCAGTCGTCGGCACCCCTTTTAGCACCGGATGTTTGGCGGTAGACCCTAACTTTCAATTTGGCACTGGTTTCCGGTGCGTAGCCGATGTAAGCTGGGGCCTATGGTCATGTATTCGGGTGGAGTCTGTGTGCTTGATGCCGTCAGCCAGTCCGTTGTTGACTTGTGTTGTATTGCGTGTTGCTTCAATTTGCTTTCATTTTAATCAAAAGCTGGGTCTCTGTTAATGGGAGTTTGCCTGTAGCGCCTGGTCGCCTTTCGGTGGAGGAATCTATAACACCATAGAGCGGCCTAAACATGCCAACCTTTATTAACCTTTTAATAGTATAGATTATGATGTTTATTTCTCGCACTTTGTTACTGCACAAACGTAACTATATATGTTCAATAAACATAGAGCATGCTGCACGTTTTCCTTTTATTTCGAGTTATATTAAATAATATATCCCCCTATTTTTTCCCAGTTACCTATTAGTAACCGATTTATTCACTCCGTGAATAAGTGTGTTGCGGGACGGGGTGGTTCATCCAACGGCACACTTACAATGTAAGTATAGCTAAATAAAAACTTGCTCTCATTCTGTACTCTCGTTCTCTCCTTCATTATACTTATATACTTCATTAATATTCTTGGGGAATAGTTTATAATAAATGCTAAGGCTTAATTAATATTTTTACATGAAAAAAAATCTCTTCATTCCTGTTGTTAACTTCCACACCGTTATTGAATTAGATGATACTTTTATTTTTTATATTTAATTGTACCTCGGTTAAGCGAGTGGGGCTTGGGGTTGGTCAGGATGGCAGGTAGTCTGATTGTTCAAGATAATTATTTTATTATATTTTTAAATTCCTTCCATAGTTTTGAAATGCTGCAAATCTGTTTTTTTCCAGTGCCATGCATTCACGACATTTGTAAGACTTTTTCATCTGTTTTGAAGAGCTTCATTACTTAGTTGGTTGTGTATACGTTTAGTACTAACATAAAGTATTTAGTTTCTAAAATAAAATACAGCTCTGCAGGAGATAAATTGTTTCCAATAGTAAATGTAAATGTGTTTTCTTTAAATGGTATATTAGTGTTGCCTGTTAACAACAGGGCGTGATCATAACATGGGGATTAATGTTTCCTCTTGTTGGCAATATTTACAAAGAGGAGAATCTACTATATATATTCTGTTTAGAAATGATTTTGTTGGAAGAAGTCTATGATTGATTCTTATTTGAAACCACTGTAATGTCGTGCTCTGTGCATATTTATATTGTCACTATATATATTTCCTTCCATGTCTCGTCTTCTATAGAATAAATTTCTTCCAATTTCATTTTCAAAGTTGGTTTACTTTAATTAGTATCTATATATGGTATAGGTCCTGTGATCCTTTTTTGTTTTGAGGTAAGTTTGACTATTACTTGGAACAATAGGTAATGACATTTTCCTAGTAAAATTTTTAAAATTGTATTTGTTGGCAAATGATTGTACAGATGCAATGATTCCATTATATTGTATAAAATTAACATTAATTTTGTAAAGTTTAGTAAGCTTTCTGAAGAAATAAAAAGGATTTGATAATCCCTTTATCTTAATTGTGTTGGATGTATGAGGGATCATCTGCAGGTTTAGTATAGTAAGAGCCTTGCACATTTTGGTACATTGTGAATATTGCGTAGCGCAATGAACCCTGGGAGAGAATATGTGCTATAAGTGTTGACATGTACGCCGATGATTCTACTATGCATGCTAGTGATTGTCACTTGTGGCAAACTGAAACAAAATTACAAAATGATATTGTAAAAATTGAAAGTTTGTGTGTAAATAATAATATGGCTCTAAATCCTAACAAAACCACATGCATGATTATATATAACAAAATTTAACATTCTGGAAAATTATGTATTATAGTCAACTATTCACAAACTATTTGGGGTACTGGTACACTTTCCTATACTAATAAGATAAAATACATAAGAAAGCTGCTTGACTCATATTGGATGCACCAAATAAATCGCCTTCTTTTAAACCTTTTTAAGAACTTAGATGGTTATCATTTCCGGACAGAATGAACTATCATATTTGCATTTTTTAATTTAAAGCAATCAATAATTTAGTACCTTTATATATATATGTAACCTTATTAAGATACCCATTAACACTTGCTTTAATCTATGGTCAGTTTCAAACAAGGACATTATGCATCCTAAGGCTAAAATTGAACGTCTTAAACGTGCATTTTCTTATTCTGCTATTGAAGTCTGGAACAATATAACTTTAACGAAAACATTCTTCGCATGAATATAAAATATTCCACATTGCCATTGTTAACATTGTATTGATTTTAGCAGGTAATCTGCTCCAAATATTGTTTTAAATGTAAACAATTGCAACAATGATATTATTGATTTTAAATGTGTTGAAAATTGAAAATAAGATTTCTATTGTATATAAAACTTGATGAGTTGACTCTTTCTAAATAAAGACACTATAATTATTATTATTATTATTATTATTATTACATATATGTATATTTAAAAATATCACTTACCAGCATAGAACGTCACATTTTCTTGACTTACGGCGAGTGTAAATTAACCCACATACATATGAAAGACAGTGACATTGGCGTCATTTTGTACCGTTTTTGTTTAACATTGAAATCAATATGTACGTATCAGTGTTTTGTTTTAATATTGAAGTAAAATGATTGCGATTGAGTCGCATCCTATAAATATTAATATATTCAACAGATACCATTGGCGCTATCGGGAAAACAGATTATTACCACGAGTATACGACAGTATCCATGGAGGCCATTCGTTGCCAAAAATACAGACATGTAATTCTCAAGTTTACATGGGACATAACTATAACTGCTTTATGTCTGATGTAAGTCTCGATCATGCATTTTTAATTTAAAAAAGTGTAAAACAAAAAATATAAATCTGTAATTCTGAAGTTTGCGTATCGCTAACTAGCAAAGTAGTATAAGCGCCTCTTCAGAGACTAGAAAACAGAACGTTGCGAGCAGTTGTGAATGTCGGCTATGCAGATTGTACAGAAAACAAATGTACAGCCAACAACTATCGAGTTAACATGCGTAGAGTTACATGTATAGATGATACTGTATTGCCCATATGAGAAGTCAATGGGAACTTACGAAAATAAATGGGCGGGGCCAAACAATTTCGAGAAAGTGAGTGCACTCTGTGTGCGCGCTTGAGTTTGATACTTTGATGGTAGGTAAAAGCATTGGACCTCATGTATTATACTTGCCAAGTAGGACTGAAACAACATAAATCATCTGGGTAGAACTGATTTATATCCACTTAGCCAAAAGGGAAACGAGAGAATCGACTACAGACATCGTATTCGGAGGGCCACTCTATAACGCTGATTTTCATAGCTGACGTTAGCGTTAAGCTGATCAAATTTTACTAGGAAAACGCTGACCAGTCGGAAAATGATAACCAAGTCAATAATATACTTACTGTAAACATTTCTTGTTATGTAAAATAAGATGTATTTGAATGACATACATGAAATTTAGTATCAGATGTTGTTTTAGTAGCTTAGTTTTCAGTTCAAAATATGAAGAAAACGCTGACCAAATCACAATTCGCAAACCAATGTTTTTGTATACCATGTTTCGTATAAATCCACTACATTTGAATAATATTGATAGTCTACATGTTTTGCCAATGTATGTGTGTATAATGTAATTATCGATAAAATGTTTAAAGAGATGGTATGACATGAAGATAGTATTTTGTAATTTCTTATAGAATGGCATGGTTTTTATTGTGTGTGTGTAAATAATATATATTATAAAGCTATGAAGTAATTTTTAATTCTTTATAGATAAAATGCCCATTGTTAAGTATGCCAGTGTAGTGAGGGAAATCCTGTTAGAAGGGTTACATACCAATGGAGGTTTGCTGTATTGCATCTTGTAGTTTTTTTTAAGTTGTGTATGTATTTAAATTAAAACTAAAATAAATATTGGATAAAATCCCGTACCTACAGTAGTGCGAGGGCCACACCCCTCCAACACTTTCTCCCCGATTTGGCTTCCAGTTCATGAGGTCCAAGGTATAAAACCTGGTGGATGTTCGCCTTTTTAACATATCTGATTATCTTTTTTCATAAACATATTTAACGTCACAAATAACCATTCCCTCACCCCTTATACTCACAAGAATACAGCATTGAGTTTTTAAGATATCAACATGTTTTAGTATATACATTATCAGGGGCGTAGCTTGACTGAAAACAATGTGCGGGCACATTTGTAGGAGCGCTTGTGTGTGTGTGTGTGTGTGTGTGGGGGGGGGGGGGGGGTTCTCCCCCGATTTATTGTTTCAGCTAGACTTTCGTTTTAGGGGGCCTGGTTGTCCTTAATATTGACCGCTATATATTACATTTTTTGCATTTTTATTATTTCGATTTCAAAGAAAAATGTGTAGGCACGTGTCTACAGTGTCTATAGGAAGCTACGTTCCTGACTATATCCACCAGTATGGGACACCCAATCCCACACTCTGCCATGCCCTCACACCCATTACTTGACATTCAGTACATGATGTTCTCTGTTTAAAACCCGAAGGTGCTTTAAAAAGTTGTTTTCGGTAATCTTATCACTTGTTTTTGTTACCCTATTCTTCTTTCTATACTGTACATGGCACATTCTTGAGCATTTGAATAACGGATTAACATAGAAGTTCAGTGAGATATTGACGTGCACTGGGTACAACTCCCCCTGTACACGGGACAGAATGCTTCATCCTCCACAGTATTGCATTCTTTCACAGTACCTTGCCCGAATGAGGCATGACGGGAGTGTGTTTGAAAAACTCTGGACGAAACCCCGTTCAGGAATCGGCGACCTCTGGGTCTTGGAGAAAACATGCTAACCACTAGACCAACGCTTCTTCAGATAATTTCAACAAAAAACGATGAATGTTTCAAATATGATTTAAATAAATTCATACATTCTAAATTTTCCTTTCAAAGAACGTTTTTCTACGCTTTAGTATATGGTTTAATGAGACATCCGCCTGCGTGGAACAAATTCAACAATGTGAACTATTGTGAATGTTTGATAATTGCGTGAAAACTGGTGACGTACATAGCAAATTACGTGGTATGGGGTGACCCGTCGAAATGGCAAATCAGACGGAAGAACACCATATTTCAAACTTAATGTTGTCCATATTGTTTCCATATTGATAGATATAAATGATTAAAAGGCCTATAGAATAGTTTTGTCTGTATTCACCCCACAAGACGGTTATTTCCTTGCCACTTATGTGTGCGTCGTGTATGTAAACCGGTGACACCAGGATATATCCATTCATGAACTGTCAGTACAATACCATAATTTGAATCAGCCTTTATTTTTCCACCCATCGCTGTAATAAAGGTTTTGTATTGGCATGTTTTAAACCCTACCCATGAAGTTCAAACAGATTGATATTGTTATGGCGAACAATAAGTGTTGAATAAAATATCACTGTTTATTCGTAATAACGTCGTTATGAATGAAATTGGGTACCAGTACTCAGAGGATTACGGAATACTATGCATGGTTCTTATGGAAATATTTGTCCACGCCCACTTATTTCCATACATTTCGGTTAACATTTCCATATAATATGGGCAGGTCTATACATATAAGCTTGATATTTAAAGATTACACGTGAAAACTTTGTACCGTACAACTGCCGGCTCTGCAGTGTAGACTGTATTTCTCGCCGCGAAGTCTGTATCTTTAAAATGAATGGTTGAGAATGACATCAGACGTAATGCAGGAATATTTATGTTAAATGTCACCATGTAAACTTAAAATTACATGTCTGTGGCATGGGTATAGTGACTGTTTTTAGAACTTAAAAGAAAGACAGAAACCAAATTTTAACTGAGTATAATTCAAAGTAATGATTAATTTAAAACATATTTTTACCAACCTTAGAAATGAATTATAATCAGATGGGAGTATACAGTATACTTGGAGGGAATACTTAAAATGTCTTAAGTGAGTTTATTTACATGTTTCCATATCGATTATATTTAATAAACGCACACACTTATGCTATTTCCTTAGTGTCCAGCAACCAATCAAACCACGGATACTGAAGCAAAGCAACCTCTAGGGGTGAGCTAGATGTGTAACCCCAAAATGGATTTGTGTACTTTATTCTATAGTAAATGATAAAAACTTGAACGCTTGTCATTCATAGAGAGGCCCAAATGAAAAAAGTGAAACGTACACTGTACTTTTCGACAACGTCTGCACTACCAAAATATGATGAGGCTGTTGTTTGTGGAACTCTATTCCGTCTTATATAAAAATGGAAATTCTGTTAATCAGTTCAAAGCTTTATATTTACAATGTAAACATTCTTATCAACTCTAATAAATTGGGTAGCTGTCATCAAAATTGATATATGTATATACTTGTTCACTTCTTTTGTTTATATGTTAAATAATGTTGTATTTTTAAATATGTTGAGGGCCTCATGGAAGATTAAATCTAATCAAACGAATTCTCTCGTTAGTAAAAATCTTCATTATTATTATAATCATTATTATTATTATTATTAGCATCATGATAACATCTTCCAGAAATATTTTAGCGTTTGATAAATATTAATTTTAATATATATTTGATACACGTATTATGAAAGACAGAAAACTCAGACTTAACTGCTAATAGCACTCTATCAGCGCTAAAATGATTGCTTACATGCAAATACTTCCGACAGAAAAAACAAACTTTGTTACAATTAAACTATTATTATTGCCGAATTAATTCACAAGTTGAGAAATAGAACAGAAATACATTCTGTTTCTTTCTCGTAGGATGTATGATAACCCTATATATAATAATAGATCTTTGTATTTCTGCTCTCTCTCTCTCTCTCTCTCTCTCTCTCTCTCTTTCTCTCTCTCTCTCTCTTTATAGCACAATAAAGAAATAAATATATTCATTGAACTGAAACCTCTCTATCACACCACATGCCCATCATTATAAGTAAAATAACAATTATCATTCACTATTCATTGTAAAATTTATCAAATCCTATATAGAGATCGTCCACGTAAACCCTCCTAGTTATCAAACATACGATATAGTCATGTTACCATTGGCGGATTCACGACTCGTGTTAGGGGGTGGAGGGTTATGTTCTCGGTAAGTGTTAACTACCTTGGGAGGTAGGTGCGTAAATTGTGTTTGGCACTTTTATGAGCGTACACGGGCGAGACACCGGTTCTAACGACTGATTGTCTACCAGTTTAACGTTATCTAACAACTTTTAGGGGATATGTTCGCTGATCCCACCCCTGGAGCGGCTATTGTTATTTGGCTCCAACTCATTATCCATTTCCTTATAACATGTATCTTGACAGCAGAAGTACGATCTAGTGGATCGTTGTAAATTTAAATGTTATCGCCCCTGAATCCGCTAGTGGTTATTTGACCCCAATGTAGTTTTTATGAATGCTGTTTAGTTCAAACTTATTTATTTTACTTCGATTGTGAAACAAGTTATTAAAACCGATACAAATCCAACCACCACTAAACATACACGGAACATTGTCTTGCTTTAGGACAGCACACATGGCCGTGGGGGAGGATAATAAAGGGCATATCAAGTTTTACTGTTGGACGAAGACCGCATAACGAAATATATAAATACATGTATACTTTTCCGCAAGTATTTAGTAAACTTTCTCACATAAAAGTGCTCGAACCTACGACTTCAGTGGCGAGAGGTAAGTAATCATAAAACACCAGTGCCATGGATGACAAACACCCCTACCCGGTGTCCATTTCCTGGTTACAGGCATCATGCCGACAACATTACTACCGCAATGTCGGCACAATGCCAAACACAATCTACAAGTACAGGACGTCCATATCTGACATATAGCATGCCGACAACATTACTACCCACATGTCGGCACAATGCCAAACATAATCTACAAGTTCTGGCCGTCCATATCCGATATGTATCATGCCGACAACATTACTACCCTATGGTCGGCACAATGCCAAACATAATCTACAAGTTCAGGCCGTCCATATCCGATATGTATCATGCCGACAACATTACTACCCTATGGTCGACACAATGCCAAACATAATCTACAAGTTCAGGCCGTCCATATCCGACATATATCATGCCGGCAACATTACTACCCCAATGTCGGCACAATGATGAACATAATCTACAAGTACAGGCCGTCCATATCCGATATGTATCATGCCGACAACATTACTACCCGATGGTCGGCACAATGCAAAACATAATCTACAAGTAAAGGCCGTCAATATCCGACATATACCATGCCGACAACATTACTACCCCATGGTCAGCACAATGTCAAACATATTCTAAAATTACAGGCAGTCAATATCCGACATATATCATGCCGACAACATTACTATCCCATGGTTGGCACAATGCCAAACATAATCTACAAGTACTATACAGGCCGTCCATATCCGACATGTATCATGCCGACAACATTACTACCCCAATATCGGCACAATGCCAAACATAATCTACAAGTACAGGCCGTCCATATCCGACATGTATCATGCCGAAAACATTACTACCCCATTGTCGGCACAATGACAAACATAATCTACAAGTACAGGCCGTCCATATCCGACATATATCATGCCGACAACATTACTATCGCAATGTCGGCACAATGCCAAACATAATCTACAAGTACTGGCCGTCCATATCCGACACATATCATGCCGACAACATTACTACCGCAATGTCGGCACAATGCCAAACATAATCTACAAGTACATACCGTCAATATCCGACATGTATCATGCCGACAACATTACTACCGCAATGTCGGCACAATGCGAAATAATCTACAAGTACAGGCCGTCAATATCCGACATATATCATGCCGACAACATTACTACCGCAATGTCGGCACAATGCCAAACATAATCTACAAGTACATGCCGTCAATATCCGACATGTATCATGCCGGCAACATTTCTACCCAAATGTCGGCACATTCCCAAACATAATCTATAAGTACAGGCCGTCAATATCCGACATGTATCATGCCGACAACATTACTACCCAAATGTCGGCACAATGCCAAACACAATCTACAAGTACAGGCCGTCAATATCCGACATGTATCATGCCGACAACATTACTACCCCAATGTCGGCACAATGCCAAACACAATCTACAAGTAGAGGCCGTCAATATCCGACATGTATCATGCCAACAACATTACTACCCAAATGTCGGCACAATGTAAAAAATAATTTACAAGTACAGGCTGTCCATATCCGACATGTATCATACCGGCAACATTACTACCCCAATGTCGGCACAATGCCAAACACAATCTACAAATACAGGCCGTCCATATCCGACATGTATCATGCCGACAACATTACTACCCCAATGTCGGCACAATGCCAAACACAATCTACAAATACAGGCCGTCAATATCCGACATGTATCATGCCGGCAACATTACTACCCCAATGTCGGTACAATGCCAAACATAATCTACAAGTACAGGCCGTCCATATACGAAATGTATCATGCCGACAACATTACTACCCCAAGGTCGGCACAATGCGAAACATAATCTACAAGTACAGACCGTCCATATCCGACATGTATCATGCCGACAACATTACTACCCCGTTGTCGGCACAATGCCAAACATAATCTACAAGTACATGCCGTCCATATCCGACATGTATCATGCCGACAACATTACTACCCCAATGTCGGCACAATGCCAAACATAATCTACAAGTACAGGCCGTCAATATCCGACATATATCATGCCGACAACATTACTACCCCAATGTCGGCACAATGCGAAACATAATCTACAAGTACAGGTCGTCAATATCCGACATGTATCATGCCGACAACATTACTACTCCAATGTCGGCACAATGCGAAACATAATCTACAAGTACAGGCCGTCCATATCCGACATCTATCATGCCGACAACATTACTACCCCAATGTCGGCACAATGCCAAACACAATCTACAAGTAGAGGTCGTCAATATCCGACATGTATCATGCCGACAACATTACTACCCAAATGTCGGCACAATGTAAAAAATAATTTACAAGCACAGGCCGTCCATATCCGACATATATCATGCCGGCAACATTACTACCCTAATGTCGGCACAATGTCAAACATAATCTACAAGTACAAGCCGCCAATATCCGACATGTATCATGCCGACAACATTACTACCCCAATGTCGGCACAATGCCAAACACAATCTACAAGTACAGGCCGTCCATATCCGACATGTATCATGCCGACAACATTACTACACCAATGTCGGCACAATGCCAAACATAATCTATAAGTACAGGCCGTCCATATCCGACATGTATCATGCCGACAACATAACTACCCCATTGGCGGCACAATGCCAAACATAATCTACAAGTACAGGCCGTCAATATCCGACATATATCATGCCGACAACATTACTACCCCAATGTCGGCACAATGCCAAACATAATCTATAAGTACATGCCGTCAATGTCCGACATATATCATGCCGCTAACATTACTACCCACATGTCGGCACATTGCCAAACATAATATACAAGTACAGGCCGTCAATATCCGACATATATCATGCCGACAACATTACTACCCCAATGTCGGCACAACGCCAAACATAATCTACAAGTACAGGCCATCCATATCGGACATGTATCATGCCGACAACATTACTACCCCAATGTCGGCATAACGCCAAACATAATCTACAAGTAAAGGCCGTCAATATCCGACATATATCATATCGATAACATTACTACCTCAATGTCGGCACAACGCCAAACATAATCTATAAGTACAGGCCGTCCATATTCGACATATATCATGCCGACAACATTACTATCACAAAGTCGGCACAATGGCAAACATAATCTACAATTACAGGCCGTACATATCGGACATATCATGCCGACAACATTACTACCCCAATGTCGGCAGAATGCCAAACATAATCTACAAGTACAGGCCGTCCATATCCGACATATATCATGCAGACAACATTACTACCCCAATGTCGGCACAATGCCAAACATAATCTACAAGTACAGGCCGTCCACATCCGACATGTATCATGCCGGCAACATTACTACCCCAATGTCGGCACAATGCCAAACATAATCTACAAGTACAGGCCGTCAGTATCCGACATGTATCATGCCGACAACATTACTACCCCAATGTCGGCACAATGCCAAACATAATCTACAAGTACAGGTCGTCCATATCCGACATATATCATGCCGACAACATTACTACCCCAATGTCGGCACAATGCCAAACATAATCTACAAGTACAGGCCGTCCATATCCGACATGTATCATGCCGACAACATTACTACCCCATTGTCGGCACAATGCCAAACATAATCTACAAGTACAGGCCGTCAGTATCCGACATGTATCATGCCGACAACATTACTACCCCAATGTCGGCACAATGCCAAACATAATCTACAAATACACGCCGTCCATATCTGACATGTGTCATGCCGACAACATTCTACCCACATGTCGGCACAATGTCAAACATAATCTACAAGTACAGGCCGTCCATATCCGACATATATCATGCTGACAACATTACTACCCCAATGTCGGCACAATGCGAAACATAATCTACAAGTACAGGCCATATATCATGCCGACAACATTACTACCCCATTGTCGGCACAATGCCAAACATAATCTACAAGTACAGGCCATATATCATGCCGACAACATTACTACCCCATTGTCGGCACAATGCCAAACATAATCTACAAGTACAGGTCGTCCATATCCGACATATATCATGCCGACAACATTACTACCCCAATGTCGGCACAATGCCAAACATAATCTACACATACTGGCCGTCCATATCCGACATGTATCATGCCGACAACATTACTACCCCAATGTCGGCACAAGGCCAAACATAATCTACAAGTACTGGCCGTCCATATCCGACATGTATCATGCCGACAACATTACTACCCCAAAGTCGGCATAATGCCAAACATAATCTACAAGTATAGGCCGTCAATATCCGACTTATATCATGCCAACAACATTACTACCCCAATGTCGGCACAATGCCAAACATAATCTACAAGTACAGGCCGTCCATATCTGACATATATCATGCCGACAACATTACTACCCACATGTCGGCACAATGCCAAATATAATCTACAAGTACAGGCCTTCAATATCCGACATATATCATGCCGACAACATTACTACCCCAATGTCGGCACAATGCCAAACATAATCTACAAGTACAGGTCGTCTATATCTGACATGTATCATGCCGACAACATTACTACCGCAATGTCGGCACAATGCGAAACATAATCTACAAGTACAGGCCGTCCATATCTGACATATATCATGCCGACAACATTACTACCCACATGTCGACACAATGCCAAACACAATCTACAAGTACAGGCCGTCAATATCCGACATGTATCATGCCGACAACATTACTACCCCAATGTCGGCACAATGCCAAACATAATCTACAAGTACAGG
Source organism: Panopea generosa (assembly GCA_029582155.1). Lineage (NCBI taxonomy): Eukaryota > Metazoa > Mollusca > Bivalvia > Adapedonta > Hiatellidae > Panopea > Panopea generosa. The sequence goes on along the minus strand of CM055903.1, from coordinate 56,876,155 downwards.
CCGTCCATATCTGACATATATCATGCCGACAACATTACTACCCACATGTCGGCACAATGCCAAACATAATCTACAAGTCCTATACAGGACGTCAATATCCGACATGTATCATGTCAACAACATTACTACCCTAATGTCGGCACAATGCCAAACATAATCTAAAAGTGCAGGCCGTCAATATCCGACATGTATCATGCCGAAAACATTACTACCCCAGTTTCGGCACAATGCCAAACATAATCTACAAGTACTGGCCGTCCATATCCGACATATATCATGCCGACAACATTACTACCCCAATGTCGGCACAATGCGAAACATAATCTACAAGTACAGGCCGTCCATATCTGACATATATCATGCCGACAACATTACTACCCACATGTCGGCACAATGCCAAACATAATCTACAAGTACAGGCCGTCCATATCCGACATCTATCATGCCGACAACATTACTACCCCAATGTCGGCACAATGCCAAACGTAATCTACAAGTACACGCCGTCCATATCTGACGCATATCATGCCGACAACATTACTACCCACATGTCGGCACAATGCCAAACACAATCTACAAGTACAGGCCGTCAATATCCGACATGTATCATGCCGACAACATTACTACCCCAATGTCGGCACAATGCGAAACATAATCTACAAGTACAGGCCGTCCATATCTGACATATATCATGCCGACAACATTACTACCCACATGTCGGCACAATGCCAAACATAATCTACAAGTACAGGCCGTCCATATCCGACATCTATCATGCCGACAACATTACTACCCCAATGTCGGCACAATGCCAAACGTAATCTACAAGTACACACCGTCCATATCTGACATATATCATGCCGACAACATTACTACCCACATGTCGGCACAATGCCAAACACAATCTACAAGTACAGGCCGTCAATATCCGACATGTATCATGCCGACAACATTACTACCCCAATGTCGGCACAATGCCAAACATAATCTACAAGTACAGGCCGTCCATATCTGACATATATCATGCCGACAACATTACTACCCACATGTCGGCACAATGCCAAACATAATCTACAAGTACAGGCCGTCCATATCCGACATATATCATGCCGACAACATTACTACCCACATGTCGGCACATACCAAACATAATCTACAAGTACAGGCCGTCCATATCTGACATATATCATTCCGACAACATTACTACCCACATGTCGGCACAATGCCAAACACAATCTACAAGTACAGGCCGTCAATATCCGACATGTATCATGCCGACAACATTACTACCCTAATGTCAGCACAATGCGAAACATAATCTACATGTACAGGCCGTCCATATCTGACATATATCATGCCGACAACATTACTACCGCAATGTCGGCACAATGCCAAACATAATCTACAAGTACTATACAGGCCGTCAATATCCGACATGTATCATGCCAACAATATTACTACCCAAATGTCGGCACAATGCCAAACATAATCTACAAGTGCAGGCCGTCAATATCCGACATGTATCATGCCGAGAACATTACTACCCCAATGTCGGCACAATGCCAAACATAATCTACAAGTACTGGCCGTCCATATCCGACATGTATCATGCCGACAACATTACTACCCCAATGTCGGCACAATGCCAAACATAATCTACAAGTACAGGCCGTCAATATCCGACTTATATCATGCCGACAACATTACTACCCCAATGTCGGCACAATGGCAAACATAATCTACAAGTACAGGCCGTCCATATCTGACATATATCATGCCGACAACATTACTACCCCAATGTCGGCACAATGCCAAACACAATCTACAAGTACAGGCCGTCAATATCCGACTTATATCATGCCGACAACATTACTACCCCAATGTCGGCACAATGGCAAACATAATCTACAAGTACAGGCCGTCCATATCCGACATATATCATGCCGACAACATTACTACCCCAATGTCGGCACAATGCCAAACACAATCTACAAGTACAGGCCGTCCATATCTGACATATATCATGCCGACAACATTACTACCCCAATGTCGGCACAATGCCAAACATAATCTACAAGTACTGGCCGTCCATATCCGACATGTATCATGCCGACAACATTACTACCACATGTCGGCACAATGCGAAACATAATCTACAAGTACAGGCCGTCCATATCTGACATATATCATGCCGACAGCATTACTACCCACATGTCGGCACAATGCCAAACATAATCTACAAGTACAGGCCGTCCATATCCGACATCTATCATGCCGACAACATTACTACCCCAATGTCGGCACAATGCCAAACGTAATCTACAAGTACACGCCGTTCATATCTGACGCATATCATGCCGACAACATTACTACCCACATGTCGGCACAATGCCAAACACAATCTACAAGTACAGGCCGTCAATATCCGACATGTATCATGCCGACAACATTACTACCCCAATGTCGGCACAATGCGAAACATAATCTACAAGTACAGGCCGTCCATATCTGACATATATCATGCCGACAACATTACTACCCACATATCGGCACATACCAAACATAATCTACAAGTACAGGCCGTCCATATCTGACATATATCATTCCGACAACATTACTACCCACATGTCGGCACAATGCCAAACACAATCTACAAGTACAGGCCGTCAATATCCGACATGTATCATGCCGACAACATTACTACCCCAATGTCGGCACAATGCGAAACATAATCTACAAGTACAGGCCGTCCATATCTGACATATATCATGCCGACATTACTACCCACATGTCGGCACAATGCCAAACATAATCTACAAGTACAGGCCGTCCATATCCGACATATATCATGCCGACAACATTACTACCCCAATGTCGGCACAATGCCAAACATAATCTACAAGTACAGGCCGTCCATATCTGACATATATCATGCCGACAACATTACTACCCACATGTCGGCACAATGCCAAACACAATCTACAAGTACAGGCCGTCAATATCCGACATGTATCATGCCGACAACATTACTACCCTAATGTCAGCACAATGCGAAACATAATCTACATGTACAGGCCGTCCATATCTGACATATATCATGCCGACAACATTACTACCGCAATGTCGGCACAATGCCAAACATAATCTACAAGTACTATACAGGCCGTCAATATCCGACATGTATCATGCCAACAATATTACTACCCAAATGTCGGCACAATGCCAAACATAATCTACAAGTGCAGGCCGTCAATATCCGACATGTATCATGCCGAGAACATTACTACCCCAATGTCGGCACAATGCCAAACATAATCTACAAGTACTGGCCGTCCATATCCGACATGTATCATGCCGACAACATTACTACCCCAATGTCGGCACAATGCCAAACATAATCTACAAGTACAGGCCGTCAATATCCGACTTATATCATGCCGACAACATTACTACCCCAATGTCGGCACAATGGCAAACATAATCTACAAGTACAGGCCGTCCATATCTGACATATATCATGCCGACAACATTACTACCCACATGTCGGCACAATGCCAAACATAATCTACAAGTACAGGCCGTCCATATCCGACATATATCATGCCGACAACATTACTACCCCAATGTCGGCACAATGCCAAACACAATCTACAAGTACACGCCGTCCATATCTGACATATATCATGCCGACAACATTACTACCCCAATGTCGGCACAATGCCAAACATAATCTACAAGTACTGGCCGTCCATATCCGACATGTATCATGCCGACAACATTACTACCACATGTCGGCACAATGCGAAACATAATCTACAAGTACAGGCCGTCCATATCTGACATATATCATGCCGACAGCATTACTACCCACATGTCGGCACAATGCCAAACATAATCTACAAGTACAGGCCGTCCATATCCGACATCTATCATGCCGACAACATTACTACCCCAATGTCGGCACAATGCCAAACGTAATCTACAAGTACACGCCGTCCATATCTGACGCATATCATGCCGACAACATTACTACCCACATGTCGGCACAATGCCAAACACAATCTACAAGTACAGGCCGTCAATATCCGACATGTATCATGCCGACAACATTACTACCCCAATGTCGGCACAATGCGAAACATAATCTACAAGTACAGGCCGTCCATATCTGACATATATCATGCCGACAACATTACTACCCACATGTCGGCACATACCAAACATAATCTACAAGTACAGGCCGTCCATATCTGACATATATCATTCCGACAACATTACTACCCACATGTCGGCACAATGCCAAACACAATCTACAAGTACAGGCCGTCAATATCCGACATGTATCATGCCGACAACATTACTACCCCAATGTCGGCACAATGCGAAACATAATCTACAAGTACAGGCCGTCCATATCTGACATATATCATGCCGACATTACTACCCACATGTCGGCACAATGCCAAACATAATCTACAAGTACAGGCCGTCCATATCCGACATCTATCATGACGACAACATTACTACCCCAATGTCGGCACAATGCCAAACGTAATCTACAAGTACACGCCGTCCATATCTGACATATATCATGCCGACAACATTACTACCCACATGTCGGCACAATGCCAAACACAATCTACAAGTACAGGCCGTCAATATCCGACATGTATCATGCCGACAACATTACTACCACAATGTCGGCACAATGCGAAACATAATCTACAAGTACAGGCCGTCCATATCTGACATATATCATGCCGACAACATTACTACCAACATGTCGGCACAATGCCAAACATAATCTACAAGTACAGGCCGTCCATATCCGACATATATCATGCCGACAACATTACTACCCCAATGTCGGCACAATGCCAAACATAATCTACAAGTACAGGCCGTCCATATCTGACATATATCATGCCGACAACATTACTACCCACATGTCGGCACAATGCCAAACACAATCTACAAGTACAGGCCGTCAATATCCGACATGTATCATGCCGACAACATTACTACCCCAATGTCGGCACAATGCCAAACATAATCTACAAGTACTGGCCGTCCATATCTGACATATATCATGCCGACAACATTACTACCCTAATGTCGACACAATGCGAAACATAATCTACATGTACAGGCCGTCCATATCTGACATATATCATGCCGACAACATTACTACCGCAATGTCGGCACAATGCCAAACATAATCTACAAGTACTATACAGGCCGTCAATATCCGACATGTATCATGCCAACAATATTACTACCCAAATGTCGGCACAATGCCAAACATAATCTACAAGTGCAGGCCGTCAATATCCGACATGTATCATGCCGAGAACATTACTACCCCAATGTCGGCACAATGCCAAACATAATCTACAAGTACTGGCCGTCCATATCCGACATGTATCATGCCGACAACATTACTACCCACATGTCGGCACAATGCCAAACATAATCTACAAGTACAGGCCGTCAATATCCGACTTATATCATGCCGACAACATTACTACCCCAATGTCGGCACAATGGCAAACATAATCTACAAGTACAGGCCGTCCATATCTGACATATATCATGCCGACAACATTACTACCCACATGTCGGCACAATGCCAAACATAATCTACAAGTACAGGCCGTCCATATCCGACATATATCATGCCGACAACATTACTACCCCAATGTCGGCACAATGCCAAACACAATCTACAAGTACACGCCGTCCATATCTGACATATATCATGCCGACAACATTACTACCCCAATGTCGGCACAATGCCAAACATAATCTACAAGTACTGGCCGTCCATATCCGACATGTATCATGCCGACATCATTACTACCACATGTCGGCACAATGCGAAACATAATCTACAAGTACAGGCCGTCCATATCTGACAATGTAAATACCCACAGTAATAAACAATTAAATGTGTCGATATATCCCGCCATATCGTACTTACTTTATACTTATCATAATACAGGTGGGGACAGAATCGATGCGGGGTTAAAAAACAAGCGATATTTTATCTTGCTGGGTCATTATGACATCACTTTTCAAAGAAAATTATGAAAATAAATTTATTAAAAAGCAAATGATTATAACCAAGTTAGTGATTTGATAAATTCATGCACATCAAATATGATACAAAAAATAATAAAAACTGAGAGTGTATCGTGATCATATTCCGTGTTTCACTAAATTGCTAACAATAATTTAAAACTAGATCTAGTCCGCGATAATATTGTGAACTGTTTAGAATACTATCAAAATCTCTAATAGTTCATCATTGAAAATCAATTAATGAAAGTTCTGTCGAATAAACCAATGGTGATTCATTTCGAAGTATTGTACAATTCTACATTTGTTCATATGTCGACGTAAGTTTATATACACATTGACATTAATGACGTCGGTAAACTCAGGTACGGATCCAGGAAGTAATTAAATATCGATAAAACAACCACTTGTACTGATACTAATTATTTTAATCAATGTAGCCTTAATTTAACATATGTAGGAAAATCACGTTTTTGGGGTTTTATTTTCACAATATCGCGCTGTGTGCTGTTACCATAACAATACTATTAACATGTTTTTATTTACATCCATAAACACTTGTCGTTTGTCTATATGATGACGTCAGTTTGTACACAAATGTGATCGTGGTGATATGTGTTTCGATTCTGTACATTCGGTATAACTTGACTGAGGTCGACAAATACGCGATTTTGCTGCTATAAATCGGGACGTCAGAAAGACCAAACATGGCCATGTTTACGACGTCATAGGTAAAGAAGTGTTATATTTACCGCAGATAAAAAAGCATATTCAAATTGGAAATTACTTCTAGTTTCATTACATACCAAAAATTCCACTGATTTCGAAAATAATTTAAAAGGTATATTCCTCCTTAAATACTGATGTAACAACTCCCAGTAGTCTAAATATTTACTTTAGTCAATGTAGCCTTAATTCAATATATCTAGGTAAATCACACTAAGGTATGAAATAATATTTTTTCTTGATTTGATCTGTTTACAACACCCGCGTTACACAACACAAACATACGAGTATCGTGTTAATTGTTGTATAGGTGACTACCTCTCTATATCGACATTAGTCCATCAAAGGTCATTGTGACCGTGTCTACTTGTAATACCTTATTTTATATTTAGGTTTCTCAGCTGCATTTTTGCATTAATTTCTTATTGTCAAGTATTTGTGTTAATTGTGACCGAGATTACTTTTATTTTCATGTTGGAACCAGATCCAGCACCGTGATGTTGCTGCTCTCGCCGGTAACAATCATCCTGGAGTGTGATCTATCAAAACACACTGACTGAGGACCAATAATACCATGTGACGTGTTGGCTATCACACCAAGTTTATTCCCGCTCGGTCCATTCTGTTTCACATTATCTGAATCATCACCACATACCAGCACACTCCCACTCCCATCTGTACATACTCCCCACGCTCCCGATAACTCTGGATCAGTGAACCGTGACAGACCTCTCCCCTGTCTGTCCAGGGTGACGACACCTTTGTCGTAATCTGCGACATAAACAGTGTTGCGGTCATCACTTATAGCGATATGTCTGGGGTACGTGAATATATCTCCACCTGATTGATCCTTACTGATCGTTCTTAAAAGTGTCCCGGATGTATCATGTACATAAACATGCTTGTCCGTATCTGATACAAACATCTCACCGCGACTGAACGCCGAGCCGCCACAACCATGATTCATCTGTATCGTCCTGGTCAGCGTCATCTTACTCCCCATAGAGACGACCTGTATGGTGTAGTTGTGCAGAGTCACGGCGGCTTCCTGTGGACCTATCTCACATACTGCTCCAGGCCTGGCAGGCAGATCACACTGATCTATCACTTTGTACGTTGTACCGTGAAGCTGCTTCAGCGTCAGGTTATACCAATCTGCCAGTAAAATATTACCTGACGTCATGATACAGGAACCAACTATATTACAGTCAGATTCGTCACAGATGGTCTCTACATTATAACTGTTTGTATTTGTAACTTTGTACGGGGTAGACGGTTTTGTCACTTGATGCAGGTTACTATTTGATTGTTCAATAAGTTTTCCAAGTGTGTTCAGTTTGTTCAGAAATACTTTATTGAGCGATTTTCTTCAAAGTCGATTTTTACAATTTGCGCCGATTTTTCTTCTTCTTTGCGTAGTTTTTCTGTCTCGGACAGTTTCTGCTGACCTTTCTTCAGCTGAAGCACACGAATTGTTGTGATTGATTCTTCTCCGCTGATTCCAGTTGGTGTTGACATGACTCAACGTCTTTAAGCGCGGTATTCATGGCGTCTAAGGTTTTATTTATTTTGTCAGTAAGAGCTTTAATATTTGATTCAAATTCGTTAATTGTTGCTTTCTCTAATTGATCTAAGGTTGTATTAATCTTCCGTCTGAATTCTTTGATCTTGACCAAAGCGACGGCTCTGTTTTTGTTGACCTGGTCGATGCCGGTTTGTCGAGATTTAACAAAATCTTTCAAACAAAGCTTAGCTTTTGTGAGGTCTGTCTTGAGCCGGGTAATATCACCTTCATTATAAATGTTGTCTATTTCTTCGGGAATGTAGACCACATCTATACACGACCTGAAAACGGTTAAATATCGTGTTTTGTAAAAGAAAATTAAAGATTAAACATGTTTAAAAGTTTTAAAATTAAATACTAAACAAATACATACAGTCAAACCCGACTTAAGCAGCCAGTCAAGGGAAGGAGCAAAAACGGCTTTTTAAGACAGGTTGTTGCTTAATACATGTTGATTTACTCTGAAAGCATATACATTGAAATAGTAAATGTGGCTGCTTAAGACAAATGGCTGCTTAATACAGGTGACGACTAAAACATGTTTGACTGTACATCATAACCGTGGATGTTTTCTGTATTGGCAGATCCCCGTAACAACATATACAAAAACATGCCAATATATACAGAACCTAAAATATGTACTGTATTTGCTGTAACTTTGGATTGATGCCCTATATTATATTAATGATTAAACAGACAGTCACATATTAGATAGACTGACGATATCAGAAAAAACAACTCTAAATGTAATATAGACAATGTTGCTCATCAATTTTACACGATATATTTGGTTGTTTACATTTCATATGTCAAATGTTGGACAAATACCCCCCCCCCCCCCCCCCCCCCACCCCGTCCCCGCTGCACGCACGCAAGCACATGTATTTAGTAATTGTACAATACAATTACTCCCGAGATGTAATCATGTACATTTCCCTGTTATTCTATTTTAAAACAACTGTTAAAGGAACCACTGCAATGTAAAAATCGATTATACGCAGGTACACGAGTCCAGTCAATATTTACAAAAACGAAAGTATAAACATGAGGAGATATGGCCGTAAAATTATGAAAAGATATGACCGTATAATTATTAAGAGATATGAACGTATAATCATGAGGAGATACGAACCTATAATCATGAGGAAATATGAAAGTATAATCACGAGGAGATATGAAAGTATAATCATGAGAGATACGAACGTACAATCATGAGGAAATATGACCGTATAATCACGAGGAGATATGAACGTACAATCATGAGGAGATACGAACCTATAATCATGAGGAGATATGAACGTATAACCATGAGGAGATATGAACGTATAACCATGACGAGATTTGAACGTATTATCATGAGGAGATATGAACATATAACCATGAGAAGATATGAACGTATAATCATGAGGAGATATGTACGTATAATCATGAGGAGATACGAACGTATAATAATGAAGAGAAATGTACGTCTAGTCATGAGGAAATATGAACGCATAATCATGAGGAGATATGAACGTGAGGAGATATGAACGTATAATCATGAAGAGATATGAACGTGAGGAGATATGAACGAATAATCATGAGGAGATATGAACATATAACCATGAGGAGATGTGAACGTATAATCATGAGGAGATATGAACGTATAACCATGAGGAGATTTGGACGTATTATCATGAGGAGATATGAACATATAACCATGAGGAGATATGAACGTATAATCATGAGGAGATATGAACGTGTAACCATGAGGAGATATGAACGTATAATCATGAGGATATATGAACGTATAATCATGAAGAAATATGGAGCTATACTCATGAAGGGATATGAACGTATAATCATGAGGAGATATGTACGTATAATCATGAGGAAATATGAACGCATAATCATGAGGAGATATGAACGTGAGGAGATATGAACGCATAATCATGAGGAGATATGAACGTGAGGAGATATTAACGTATTATCATGAGGAGATATGAACGTGAGGAGATATGAACGTATAATCATGAAGAGATATGAACGTGAGGAGATATGAACGCATAATCATGAGGAGATATGAACGTGAGGAGATATTAACGTATTATCATGAGGAGATATGAACATATAACCATGAGGAGATATGAACGTATAACCATGAGGAGATATGAACATATAATCATGAGGAGTTATGATTGTATAATAATGAAGAGGTATGAACGTAAAATAATGAGGAAATATGAACGCATAATCATGAGGAGATATGTACGTATAATCATGAAAAAATATGAACGAATAATCATGAGGAGATATGAACGTGAAAAGATATGAACGCATAATCATGAGGAGATATGAACGTGAGGAGATATTAACGTATTATCATGAGGAGATATGAACGTGAGGAGATATGAACGTATAATCATGAAGAGATATGAACGTGAGGAGATATGAACGCACAATCATGAGGAGATATGAACGTGAGGAGATATTAACGTATTATCATGAGGAGATATGAACATATAACCATGAGGAGATATGAACGTATAACCATGAGGAGATATGAACATATAATCATGAGGAGTTATGATCGTATAATAATGAAGAGGTATGAACGTAAAATAATGAGGAAATATGAACGCATAATCATGAGGAGATATGTACGTATAATCATGAAAAAATATGAACGAATAATCATGAGGAGATATGAACGTGAAGAGATATGAACGTATAATCATGAGGAGAAATGAACGTGAGGAGATATGAACGCATAATCATGAGGAGATATGAACGTGAGGAGATATGAACGTATTATCATGAGGAGATATGAACATATAACCATGAGGAGATATGAACGTATAATCATGAGGAGATACGAACGTATAATAATGAAGAGGTATGAACGTATAATCATGAGTAAATATGTACGTATAATCATGAGGAGATACGAACGTATAATAATGAAGAGGTATGAACGTATAATCATGAGTAAATATGTACGTATAATCATGAGAGATACGAACGTATAATAATGAAGAGAAATGTACGTCTAATCATGAGGAAATATGTATGTATAATCATGAAGAGATATGGAGGTATACTCATAAAGGGATATGAACGTGTAATCATGAGGAGATATGTACGTATAATCATGAGGAAATATGAACGCATAATCATGAGGAGATATGAACGTGAGGAGATATGAACGTATAATTATGAGGAGATAGAACGTATAATCATGAGGAGATATGAACGTATAACCACGAGGAGATATGAACGTATAATCATGAGGCGAAATGAACGCATAACAATGAGGAGATATGAACGTATAACCATGAGGGGATATGAACGTATAACCATGAGGGGATATGAACGTATAATCATGAGGAGATATGAACGCATAACAATGAGGAGATATGAACGTATAACCACGAGGAGATATGAACGTATAACCATGAGGAGATATGAAGGTATAACCATGAGGAGTCATGAACGTATAATCATGAGGAGATATGAAGGTATAACCATGAGGAGATATGAACGTATAATCATGAGGAGATTTGAAGGTATAACCATGAGGGAAATGTACATATAATCACGAAGGGATATTAATGTGCCAGTATTTCTAAATGAAACTTCACATTAAAGAAATGGTGAACATTTACACAAAATTACTGAGGGTGGGTTAGTTTTCAAAGAAAAATGTGAAAATGTTTTTGAAAAGCAACAACAGAATAATACAGTGTACCAATAATAACAGATGGAAATAAGTACGTCTTATATTTTTCTGTTATAACCGTTATGCCCATTATCAAAATACAAACAAATTATCAGTTTGCATACAATGTATATACTGAGGTATTTTAATCGTCGGTCACCAAATGTACTGCCGTGTTTTAATGATCAGTCTGCATAGTTACTGGCGTATTTTAATAATCAGTCTACATAAGATTTATGTACTGTCGTGTTTTAATTATCGGGCTACATATGTTCTGGCTTATTTTAATTATCAGTCTGCATATGTACTGATGCATTTTAATTATCAGTCTGCATATGTACTGATGCATTTCAATTATCAGTCTGCATATGTAATGGCGTATTTTGAATATCAGTCTGCATTATGTACTTTTGTTTTTTAATTACCAGTCTGCATATGTGCTGATGCATTTTAATTACCAGTCTGCATATGTACTGGTGCATTTTAATTATCATTCTGCATATGTACTGACGTGTTTTAGTTGTACTGGCGTGTTTTTATTATCGGTCTGCATGTGTACTGGCATGTTTTAATTATTAGTCTACATATGTACTGGCGTATTTTGATTATCAGTCTACATTATATACTTGCATATTTAATCGTTTAACCGTAAACGATAACACTTTATGTATTAGATTATAAAGGTATATATGTCCATTTGTTCGTGATTCATTTCTGTCTGCATGTAAGCGTTATGCCATTGTACATTAGAGCGTTAACTTCTAGTTTGTGACGTAGGCTATATGTTGTATCTGTACACCGTAAAAAACATTCAGTACATATTTTTTACTCCCTGTCATGTTTTTACTTTTTAGACAATGAGTTCTCCACTGTGCATGGAGCGAAATCATCGAGAGGTATCCCGTCTAGCTGAACACCTTACACTGGTGGCTCTCAACCCCACCTAATAATATCACTGAACAGCCACAACCCCACCTAATACTATCACTGAACACCTTACACTGGTGGGTCTCAACCCCGCACCTAATAATATCACTGAACACCTTACACTGGTGGCTCTCAACCCCACACCTAATAATATCACTGAACACCCTTCACTGGTGGCTCTCAACCCCGCACCTAATAATATCACTAAACACCTTACACTGGTGGTTCTCAACCCCACCTAATAATATCACTGAACACCCTTCACTGGTGGCTCTCAACCCCGCACCTAATAATATCACTAAATACCTTACACTGGTGGTTCTCAACCCCACCTAATAATATCACTGAACAGCCACAACCCCACCTGATAATATCACTGAACACCCTTCACTGGTGGCTCTCAACCCCGCACCTAATAATATCAATAAACACCTTACACTGTCGGCTCTCAACCCCACCTAATAATGTCACTGAACAGCCAAAACCCCACCTAATACTATCACTGAACACCTTACACTGGTGGGTCTCAACCACGCACCTAATAATATCACTGAACACCTTACACTGGTGGCTCTCAACCCCACCTAATAATATCACTGAACACCTTACACTGGTGGGTCTCAACCCCGCACCTAATAATATCACTGAACACCTTACACTGGTGGCTCTCAACCCCGCAATTATAATATCACTGAACACCTTACACTGGTGGGCCTCAACCCCGACTAATAATATCACTGAACACCTTACACTGGTGGCTCTCAACCCCGACTAATAATATCACTGAACACCTTACACTGGTGGCTCTCAACCCCACCTAATAATATCACTGAACACCTTACACTGGTGGCTCTCAACCCCACCTAATAATATCACTGAACACCTTACACTGGTGGCTCTCAACCCCACCTAATAATATCTTGGACCCTCACCCTTGACATTTGTGAATCCCATTTTACACTGGTGGGTCTCATCCCCACCTAATAATATCTTGGACCCTTACCCTTGACAATTGTGGATCCCACCTTACACTGGTGAGTCTCAACCCCACCTAATAATATCTTGGACCCTCATCCTTGACAATTGTGGATCCCAACTTACACTGGTGGGTCTCAACCCCACCTAATAATATCTTGGACCCTCACCTTTGACAATTGTGGATCTCTAACTTACACTGGTGGGTCTCAACCCCACCTAATAATATCTTAGATCCTCACCCTTGACAATTGTGAATTCCATCTTACACTGGTGGGTCTCATCCCCACCTAATAATATCTTGGACCCTTACCCTTGACAATTGTGGATCCCATCTTACACTGGTGGGTCTCAACCCCACCTAATAATATCTTGGACCCTCAACCTTGACAATTGTGGATCCCAACTTACACTTGTGGGTCTCAACCCTACCTAATAATATCTTGGACCCTCACCCTTGACAATTGTGGATCCTAACTTACACTGGTGGGTCTCAACCCCACCTAATAATATCTTAGATCCTAACCCTTGACAATTGTGAATCACAATTTACACTGGTGGGTCTCAACCCCACCTAATAATATCTTGGACCCTTACCCTTGACAATTGTGGATCCCATCTTACACTGGTGGGTCTCAACCCCACCTAATAATATCTTGGACCCTCAACCTTGACAATTGTGGATCCCAACTTACACTTGTGGGTCTCAACCCCACCTAATAATATCTTGGACCCTCACCCTTGACAATTGTGGATCCTAACTTACACTGGTGGGTCTCAACCCCACCTAATAATATCTTAGATCCTAACCCTTGACAATTGTGAATCACAATTTACACTGGTGGGTCTCAACCCCACCTAATAATATCTTGGACCCTCACCCTTGACAATTGTGAATCCCACCTTACACTGGTGGGTCTCAACCCAACCTAATAATATCTTGGACCCTCACTCTCGACAATTGTAGATCCCACCTTACACTGGTGGGTCTCAACCCCACCTAATAATATCTTGGACCCTCACCCTTGACAATTGTGAATCCCACCTTACACTGGTGGGTCTCAACCCCACCTAATAATATCTTGGACCCTCACCCTTGACAATTGTGGATCCCAACTTACACTGGTGGGTCTCAACCCCACCTAATAATATCACTGAACACCTTTCACTGGTGGGTCTCAACCCCACCTAATAATATCTTGGACCCTCACCCTTGACAATTGTGAATCCCACCTTACACTGGTGGGTCTCAACCCCACCTAATACTATCTTGGACCCTCACCCTTGACAATTGTGGATCTCAACATACACTGGTGGGTCTCAACCCCACCTAATAATATCTTGGACCCTCACCCTTGACAATTGTGAATCCCAATTACACTGGTGAGTCTCAACCCCACCTAATAAAATCTTGGACTCTCACCCTTGACAATTGTGAATCCCAACTTACACTGGTGGGTCTCAACCACACCTAATAATATCTTGGACACTCACCCTTGACAATTGTGGATCCCACCTTACACTGGTGGGTCTCAACCCCACCTAATAATATCTTGGACCCTCACCCTTGACAATTGTGAATCCCAACTTACACTGGTGGCTCTCAACCCCACCTAATAATATCACTGAACACCTTTCACTGGTGGGTCTCAACCCCACCTAATAATATCTTGGACCCTCACCCTTGACAATTGTGGATCTTAACTTACACTGGTGGGTCTCAACCCCACCTAATAATATCTTAGATACTAACCCTTGACAATTGTGAATCCCAATTTACACTGGTGGGTCGCAACCCCACCTAATAATATCTTGGACACTCACCCTTGACAATTGTGGATCCCACCTTACACTGGTGGGTCTCAACCCCACCTAATAATATCTTGGACCCTCACCCTTGACAATTGTGAATCCCACCTTACACTGGTGGGTCTCAACCCCACCTAATAATATCTTGGACCCTCACCCTTGACAATTGTGGATCCCATCTTACACTGGTGGGTCTCAACCCCACCTAATAATATCTTGGACCCTCACCGTTAACAATTGTGGATCCCAACTTACACTGGTGGGTCTCAACCCCACCTAATACTATCTTGGACCCTCACCCTTGACAATTGTGGATCCTAACTTACACTGGTGGGTCTCAACCCCACCTAATAATATCTTAGATCCTAACCCTTGACAATTGTGGATCCCACCTTACACTGGTGAGTCTCAACCCCACCTAATAAAATCTTGGACTCTCACCCTTGACAATTGTGAATCCCAACTTACACTGGTGGGTCTCAACCACACCTAATAATATCTTGGACACTCACCCTTGACAATTGTGGATCCCACCTTACACTGGTGGGTCTCAACCCCACCTAATAATATCTTGGACCCTCACCCTTGACAATTGTGAATCCCAACTTACACTGGTGGCTCTCAACCCCACCTAATAATATCACTGAACACCTTTCACTGGTGGGTCTCAACCCCACCTAATAATATCTTGGACCCTCACCCTTGACAATTGTGTATCTCAACTTACACTGGTGGGTCTCAACCCCACCTATAATATCTTTGACCCTCACCCTTGACAATTGTGAATCCCAACTTACACTGGTGGGTCTCAACCCCACCTAATAATATCTTGGACCCTCACTCTCGACAATTGTGGATCCCACCTTACACTGGTGGGTCTCAACCCCACCTAATAATATCTTGGACCCTCACCCTTGACAATTGTGGATCTCAACTTACACTGGTGGGTCTCAACCCCACCTAATAATATCTTGGACCCTCACCCTTGACAATTGTGGATCCCACCTTACACTGGTGGGTCTCAACCCCACCTAATAATATCTTGGACCCTCACCCTCGACAATTGTAGATCCCACCTTACACTGGTGGGTCTCAACCCCACCTAATAATATCTTGGACCCTCACCCTTGACAATTGTGGATCTCAACTTACACTGGTGGGTCTCAACCCCACCTAATAATATCTTGGACCCTCACCCTTAACAATTGTGAATCCCAACTTACACTGGTGGGTCTCAACCCCACCTAATAATATCTTGGACCTTCACCTTTGACAATTGTGAATCCCACCTGACTAGATAGCTTTTGCTTGCATATGGATAATGAGTTTAGCTTAAAGTTGATAATGACTTTTTTATTTTTGCAACATAAATTTGTCTTAAGAAACAGATTCCCCAACTACCGATTTATATTAGTGAATTTTACCAAAAATGCAGCTGAAAAGAGGCCACAGCTCCTAAAACTTTTACCAAAGTTATTAATAAACAAACATGACCTGTGTTTTATAATAATAAAGCTACATACAAAATTTTAATTGAATATATGATAAATGAATATAAAGACACTTTCAAAATTTAATAATCAGAAACTAATCTGATTTCAAAAGATAGATAAACATATGGATAGTGGTAACATTTTGCGAATGGTGAGGGCATTATAATCAATATATGAATATTTTCTCAATCAGTGGAAAGGAATTTGGTAATAATATTTGATCGAGAAACAAACTGACCAAGTGGTGAAAACTTACTGCCCATACCTACGTATGTCTCCTGGTCCAGTAGGAAATCTTTAAAAGTAGCGACCTGGTCCCTGTTCCCATGTCATATGTCACATTAATTATCTGGTTTCCTCAAAGCCATCAACACTATGGAAAACAATAAATAGACATCAGTTGAGACATTTACAACATATTTTGAATGCCAATATTATGACAAGAAAAGCACCTACTTACCTACACACCCACCCACTTTCAACCTAACTAAACTCACCTATCTACCTAACCAACCCACCACCTTCTTAAAGACCACCTTCCTACACAACTACCTTCCTAAGCCTGGCAGCCCAACTTACCATACCTACCAACATACAGGTCTACCTAACTACAAGTTTACATACCTACAGGTCTACCTACCTAACTACAGGTTTACCTAACTACAGGTTTAGCTAACTACAGGCTTACCTACCTACAAGTCTAACTTACCGACAGGTCTACCTACATACAGGTCTACCTACCTACAGGTCTACCTAACTACAAGTTTACCTACATACAGGTCTACCTACCTACAGGTCTACCTAACTACAGGTTTACCTACCAACAAGTCTACCTAACCGACAGGTCTACCTACATACAGGTCTACCTACCTACAGGTCTACCTAACTGACAGGTCCACCTACATACAGGTCTACCTACCTACAGGTCTACCTACCTACAGGTCTACCTAACTACAGGTTTACCTACCTACAAGTCTACCTAACCGACAGGTCTACCTACATACAGGTCTACCTACCTACAGGCCTACCTAACTACAGGTTTACCAAACGACAAGTCTACCTACCTACAGGTTTACCTAACGACAGGTCTACCTACCTACAGGTCTACCTACATACAGGTCTACTTACCTACAGGTCTGCATAACTACAGGTTTACCTACCTACAAGTCTACCTACCTACCATCAGGTACTTTGAGCAACATATGCATTTTAAAACATCCTGTTGGTATTTCCAATACAAGGCATCTAATGCAGTGTAGCCCTGGTCACAATAGCCAGTATTAATATTCATTTATTTATGTTGCACACATGTTTATGGCAGACCTACCTGTTTCAATGTCTGTGATCTTTGTGACCTTTGTCTTTGCATATATTTTAACTGTGATAACACATTAAAATATATGTATATACAAAGGGCACAATGGTCACAGGTATAAAAGCATCCAAGAGCTGACATAAACATAGATGCAATATAAATAAATGAATATTAATACTAGCAATTATGACCAGAACTACACAAGCAAAAGCAAAGCAGCAACCACTCAGATTTAATACTTTTTCACGGTGGCTTTAACCCCAATCATACAAAAACAAAGGGACATAACAGTTGTTATTCAATAGGCCTGTTCAAGAACTTGGTAAAGAGGACAATTAATAAATACAGCTAAACAATAAAAAAAGAAGTGTCAGAGCACACAATATTTAAATCATGGACAAAAACACGAGTGATCAGATAACCCAAGCACAAGCTAAATAAGTTTGGATGTAAACATTACTTTTGCCAAGAATCTTAATTTAACCCAAAACATATTACATTTAAAAATAAGTAATTTGCATTTTGACTGGGCATTCTTTTACTGGTATTTTCATAAATTATCAAGACACTGGGGTATTGCAAGTAATACAAAATTCCACAAACCGTTTACCGGATTACCAATTTTGATGCCATGGCAACCACAATTTTTGCCAGACTGAAAAAATAAAATGGCCAGCATAATCTACTTATTGCACTCTAACCACAATTTAAGTTATACAAATGAGGCTTGGACACTTTTTCAGTAATCTATTCAGATGGATGGCCAGAAGGACATATGCAAGACGAACGGACGGAGGGTAAACCCTCCAGTGAAACCAGTAGGGGACTGAAAAGATATTACAACTGCTGATGTATAATGTGGATTGAAGCTACTGTGAAAATAATACTTAAATATGAGTGGTAATTGTTTGCATTTACTTTGCAATAGAGGCCTTGTAAATATATATCAAGTACAAACAGGATGTTTTAAGCATATGTTGTTCAAAGCACCTATCACCTTATCCCACACCCTTCCACACTCTCAACTCACTCACCCCATCCACCCACCCCCCTTTCCCATCCCCACCCCCCCTTCCCCACCCCACCCCACCCCCCCCCTTCCCTCCACCCCACCCCCCAAAAATCTCCCCCCCCCCCCCTCCCCCCAAAAAAGGAAAAAGAAGAACAAACAAAAAAGAAGAACAAATAAAAAAGGTGAACAAAAACATTGTGTCCTGTTAGAACATGGGTACCCCCACCAACAATACGCCCTTGGTCAGGAGATGGTGTATAGCAAGTTTGATTAGAATCAGATGAAAATGTAGGCAAGTTGAGGCCACAAGGTAGTCTGTATATGAAATATTTTTTTAAGTCAGAAAAGGGCGTAACTCCTTCAATAACAATGTGGACATAAAACCTTGATGATATATATGCCTTTGTTCAAGTGATGTATAGCAAGTTTGATTAGAAATGAATGAAAACTGTAGGAGCTGAGGCCACAAAATACATACATTATGTATGTATGGACTGACATTCTAACAAATGTATATTTAAGTCTTTTTCAACTGTTCAAACAAATTACTAACCTTAGACACTTAAATACCCATTTGCGTGTAGACGGACAGATGGACATATCAAACACTTTGACCCATGGGGGCATAAAAAGGGAAAAAGACAACAACATCCACACCTGTATCTGCTTATTCAGTCAAAACTTACCATGTAAAAATAAAGACCTATTATAATTTTCAAGACTTCCGTATTTTAAAAAAAAACTGTGATTTGACCTTTAGTAAAGTTTACCCTTGAAACAACTTATTTAATATACAGTCAATACTGTTGTTGTATGGTTGTATTTTCTAGTCATATCAAGATGGTGTCCACTTGAGACAGTATTCTAACCCCATCCCACCCAACCACAATATACTGTCAAACCTGTGTAAGTGGTCACCTCTATTAAGCAGCCACTTGTCTTAAGCAGCCATATTTGCAATATTCCATTCATATGCTTTTAGAAAAAAATAACCTGTATTAAGCAACAAATTGTCTTAAAAGGCCACTTTTGCTTCTCCCCTTGACTGGCTGCTTAAGACAGGTTTGATTGTATGGATACCGAGCAAACCAGATCTAGAATTAACCTCTAGATGCTGAGCAACAAACAAGGAAGCTTCAAGTCTTTGATATATTCCAATTGGGGATCAGACCAATGACCTTCAACATGCAAGGCAGATGGTCTACCACTAGACCACTGCTGAGGTATTACATTTCATACTTGATTTTCTACTATGTAGGTACATTTGTCTATGAACCACTGCACGGTTTTCCATCAGTAAGTAAATGTGACCCGTGACCTTTTCCTTATTTATCCTATTAAAATGTTGCTAGTGAAGCATTGTGTAAATTATACTCAAATGTAATATGCTTAGGCCATCCTTCAAAAAATATTTATTGTGCTCAAACTCAGTATTTTTCATGTGGGTAGGTAGGTAGCTAAATTATTTTTGGGGATTTTTGAAGGTTAACTAGTACTCAAGTGCACCATTACTGTTTATATTTCATAACAGGCCCAAGTACTCCTGGGATCCGTGAAGGTTAACCAGTACTCAAGTACACCATTAATGTTTATTTTTCATAACAGGTCAAAATACTCCTGGGATCCTCAAAGATTAAACAGTACTCAAGTACACCATTACTTTTCATATTTCATAACAGCTCAAGTACTCATGGGATCCTTGAAGGTTATTAAGAGCCCATGTACTCCAGTGATCCTTGAAAGTAAACCAGTACTCAAGTACTTCTGGGATACTTGAAGGTTAACCAGTACTCAAGTACAACATTATTGTTTATATTTCATAATGGGCTCAAGTACTCTTGGTATCCTTGATGGTTAACCAGTACTCAAGTACACAATTACTGTTTATATTTCATAACAGGCTCAAGTACTCATGGGATTCTTGAAGATTAACCAGTACTCAAGTACACCATTTCTGTTTATATTTCATAACAGGCCAAAGTACTCATGGGATCCTTGAAGGTTAACAAGAACCCATGTACTCCTGTGATCCTTGAAAGATAACCAGTACTCAAGTACTCCTGGGATACTTGAAGGTTAACAAGAGCCCATGTACTCCTGTGATCCTTGAAGATTAACCAGTACTCAATTACACCATTGCTGTTTATATTTCATAACAGGCCTAAGTACTCATGGGATCCTTGAAGGTTAACAAGAGCCCATGTACTCCTGTGATCCTTGAAGATTAACCAGTACTCAAGTACACCATTGTTGTTTATATTTCATAACAGACCCAAGTACTCATAGGATCCTTGAAGGTTATCAAGAGCCCATGTACTCCTGTGATCCTTGAAAGTTAACCAGTACTCAAGTACTCCTGGGATACTTGAAGGTTAACCAGTACTCAAGTACAACATTACTGTTTATATTTCATAATAGGCTCAAGTACTCTTGGTATCCTTGATGGTTAACCAGTACTCAAGTACACCAATCTTCTAAAGCTTTTTTCTGTATCCTTTCCACATAATTCGTTAAACGTATGACTTTATTGTTAAATGTATGCTAAATATATGTACTTATGTGAATAAAATATTGTTTAAATTAAGTACACCAATACTGTTTATATTTCATAACAGGCCCAAGTACTCCTGTGATCCTTGATGATTAACCAGTACTCAAGAACACCATTTCTGTTTATATTTCATAACAGGCCTAAGAACTCCTGGGATCCTTGATGGTTAACCAGTACTCAAGTACACAATTACTGTTTATATTTCATAACAGGCTCAAGTACTCATGGGATTCTTGAAGATTAATCAGTACTCAAGTACACCATTGCTGTTTATATTTCATAACAGGCCCAAGTACTCATGGGATCTTTGAAGGTTAACAAGAGCCCATGTACTCCTGTGATCCTTGAAAGTTAACCAGTACTCAAGTACTCCTGGGATACTTGAAGGTTAACCAGTACTCAAGTACAACATTACTGTTTATATTTCATAAAAGACCCAAGTACTCCTGGTATCCTTGATGGTTAACCAGTACTCAAGTACACTAATACTGTTCATATTTCATAACAGGCCCAAGTACTCCTGGGATCCTTGATGATTAACCAGTACTCAAGAACACCATCACTGTTTATATTTCATAACAGGCCCAAGTACTCCTGGGATCCTTGAAGGTTAACCAGTACTCAAGTACACCATTACTGTTTATATTTCATAATAGGTCCAAGTACTCCTGGGATCCTTGATGGTTAACCAGTACTCAACTACACAATTACTGTTTATATTTCATAACAGGCCCAAGAACTCCTGGGATCCTTGATGGTTAACCAGTACTCAAGTACACAATTACTGTTTATATTTTTTATAACAGGCCAAAGTACTCATGGGATCCTTGAAGGTTAACAAGAGCCCATGTACTCCTGTGATCCTTGAAAATTAACCAGTACTCAAGTACTCCTGGGATACTTGAAGGTTAACCAGTACTCAAGTACACCATTACTGTTTATATTTCATAATAGGCCCAAGAACTCCTTGGATCTTTGATGGTTGACCAGTACTCAAGTACACAAATACTGTTTATATTTCATAACAGGCCCAAGTACTTCTGGGATACTTGATGATTAACCAGTTCTCAAGTTCACCAATACGAAGGTTAACCAGTACTCAAGTACACAATTACTGTATATATTTCATAACAGGCTCAAGTACTCCTGGGATTCTTAAAGGTTGACCAGTACGAAAGTATACCATTACTATTTATATTTCAAAACAGGCCCAAGTACTCCTGGGTTCCTCAAAGGTTAACCAGTTCTCAAGTACACAATTACTGTATATATTTCATAACAGGCTCAAGTACTCATGGGATTCTTGAATGTTAACCAGTACTCAACTACACCATTACTGTTTATATTTCATAACAGGCCAAAGTACTCCTGGGATCCTCAAAGTTAACCAGTACTCAAGTACACCATTACTGTTCATATTACATAACAGGCCAAGGTATTCCTTGGATCCTCAAAGGTTAACCAGTACTCACCTACACCATTACTGTTCATAGTTCATAACAGGCTCAAGTACTCCTGGATCCTTGAAGGTTAACCAGTACTCAAGTACATCATTACTGTTCATATTTCATAACAGGCCCAAGTACTCCTGGGATCATTAAAGGTTAACCAGTACTCAAGTACACCATTACTGTTCATATTTCATAACAGACCAAGGTATTCCTTGAATCCTCAAAGGTTAACTAGTACTCAAGTACACCATTACTGTTCATATTTCATAACAGGCAAAGGTACTTCTAGGATCCTCAAAGGTTAACCAGTACTCAAGTACACCATTACTCTTTATATTTCATAACAGGCCCAAGTACTCCTGGGATCTTTGGTTAACCAGTACTCAAGTACATCATTACTGTTCATATTTCATAACAGGCCCAAGTACTCCTGGGATCCTCAAAAGTTTACCAGTACTCAAGTACAACATTACTGTTCATATTCCATAACAGGCCTAGGTATTCCTTGGATCCTTAAAGGTTAACCAGTATTTAGATACACCATTACAGTTCATATTTCATAACAGGCCAAGGTACTCCTAGGGTCCTCAAAGGTTAACCAGTACTCAAGTACACCATTACTGTTCATATTTCATAATAGGCCCAAGTACTCCTCCTCAAAGGTTAACCAGTACTCAAGTACACCATTACTGTTTATATTTCATAACAGGCTCAAGTACTCTTGGGATCCTTGAAGGTTAATCTGTACTCAAGTACACAAATCTCCGAAAGTAATTTATAACTTTCCCATTTGAATCAGTGATGAGATGAATGACAATAAAATACAATGTTGTATATCAAACACTACAGAGACTGTGGAAGGCCGGGGATACAAACTCACAACCCCTGGATTGTGCTTACGACTGAACTAACAAGGTTGAGCAGAGGGGGAATAAAATTGAGTTGCAATTAAATGCCAACATTATACTCTCTATCGTGTGATATTAAAGTCCATGCGCTGATTTAAAGACATCATGTGTCATAGTGGTGGAAAGTTTGTTTAAACAGTATAGTTATTATTATACTATAGTTCAAACTTATCTATTTTACTTTGATTGTGAAACAAGTTCTTACTACTTAGACAAATCATGTAGAATCAGTATTAAGTATATGCGAAATCGTCTTATACATAGCCGTGTCAGAGGAATGAACCCGCGACCCTCCAATTATGGGATCGGTGCTCTACCACTGGACCATCTGCTCCACTTTATAACACTGTCATGAATTAACAGACAATCAAACCCCTTATTCCTGGGATAAAGTACTTGAGCACACCTATCTCTGCAAGTAACTGATAACTTTCCCACTTAAACCAGTCGTGAGGCAAATGACAATGAGGTGCAACGCAGAAGTATTCTTAAAATTATTTAGTATTCTTTTCTATCATTTCGATAATAGGAGGCCCAAGAATCACTCAACATACTGACAGATGAACATTTCAGATCAGAAGAAATGTTTTTTGTAACAACCATGCAATGCTATATGTAAAATATCTAAAGTTGACTTGGAACTTTCAGAGAAAATATTTTTTAAAGCTAATAAAGCTTACAAGCCCTGTGGCGGGGGCATTTGTGGTCAAATTATGCTGGTTCAAGAATTTGTCTGAGATCTTGTGGTTAAAAATCTGCTGTGTATATAAATGATTTATGTCTTTCATCCAGAATAGAAATAAAATCAAGGGTCTGCACACATACTGGGGTATTTTAATTTTTTTTCCTACAACAAACGTCCCCCCAAATGGTCTGTGAAAAATAACAATATATGATATTATAGGTAGTGATGTATCCATGAATATCAAGAGTAATGGACTGATGTTTCAGACTAGACATGCAATTTCTTTTTTTTTTGCATTAAAGCATGACCTTGACCTTTGTGTAACCTTGACCTTGACATCTGATGTAATGGTCTGGGTATTTCAACAGTTAAATGCAGGTGAAACATCATCATGACATGCTGATCTCTTGTGTCAAGCTATTTCAAAATCCCTAAATGTAAAACAAAGTTACAGATCAATTGTTGATCAATTGATAAATTAAGCCAATTGTTTTTGAAATCCATCCATGTATGATAAAGTTAAAGGACGGACTTGAAATCTCAAACAGATTCAAAGTATTGTCATACATACTAAAAGTGTGACCTTGACCTCTGAGCTACGGGTCTAGGTCTTACTTATGACACATCGTCATGCCATCTTAATCAATTGAGCCAAGTTAAAGATAGTCACAGACCAGACACGCTATATCAAACAAATTGAAAGTGTGACCTTGACCTTTGAGGAAAGGTTCTGGGTCTTACATGCAACACTTAATTATGTCATGTTGATCAACGGAGCCACGTTTTTTATAAAATTTATCCATAGATTACAAAGTTACAGACCAGACAAAAAATCTCAAAATGACTAAAAGCGTTGTCAAAGTTAAACTGTGACCTTGATCTTTGAAGTGGGAGTCTTGGTATTAAGTGCAACACGTCATCATGTTGTGCTGATCATTTGTAGCAGGTATTTATAAAATCCATCTATGCATGACAAAGTTACTGGCCAGACATGAAATCTCACAGACTGAAAGTGTTGTCAAATAAACTTGAAGTGTGACCTTGACCTTTGAGGTACTCATGAGGGTCTTACACGTGACACGTCATATTATGCTGATAAATTGAGCCAAGTGATTTTGAAATGTATCCATAGGTGACAAAGTTACAGACCGGACACAAAATCTCAATCAGACTGAAATTGTCATCAAAGTTAAATTGTGACCTTGACCGTTGAAGTGGGATTCTGGATATATATCGAGACACATCATCATGTTATCTTGATCATTTGTAGCTAGTATTAACAAAATCCATCTCTGCATGACAAAATTGCAGGCCAGACAAGAAATCTCAGACTCAAAGTATTTTCAAACAAATTCAAATTGTGACCTTGACCTTTAAGGTACAGGTATGGGTTTTACTCGCGACACGTCGGCAGGTTATGTCGATCATTTGTAGCATGTATGATTAAAATCCATTTATGCATGACAAAGTTACAGGCCGGACATGAAATCTCACACAGACTCAAAGTGTTGTCAAACAAACTCAAATGCGACCTTAACATTTGAGGTACGGATGTGGGTTTTACTCGCGACACGTCATCATGTTAAGTTGATCATTTGTAGCAAGTATCATTAAAATTCATCTATGCATAACAAAGTTACAGGCCAGACACAAAATCTTGGGGGCATAAAAATATGTGATAGGTTTATGTAACTCTCCTGCACTGTAAAGTATGTGATAAGTAGTGATACTACACCAGGTTGACATGAAATAGAAATGTGTCTAGAGGACACAAATGCTCTCACTATTACTCAAATTTAAGTTGGAAAGGGGCAATAACTCATGTAAAATTAAACCGACATTGACATGGTCATACAACTCAAAATGTGTCTGATGACATTGATCTGAAACACATTTTTTTTCAAAAATTAATTCAAAACTCGTGTAAAGTTTGTCCGACGTTGACAAATATCGACCTTATAACTATACAGCTACACACCAAACATTTATTAAACACAGAGGCCCCCTCAGAAGTTATTGATCAGAAACCAAATTTTTACTATGGCCAGACGAAGGAACAAATGGACAGACAGGGTAACACTGATAGCCACTTCACCATTCTTTGACTGGCAGGGGCATTATTATGTATAGAGTTTGTTACATTATATGATATATGCCAAATATATACCCTGACTTGTATATCATTGAGGAAGGTCGAGCTCTTCACAAATTCTACAGTAGTGCTTGGTACACTCTCCAACTGGGCGTCCTTCAACTCCGCGATCAATCGATCAACCTCCTTGCGAGCCAGTTTCGCCAGTAAGTCATCCACCACCTGAAGGAAAAAATAAAATAAAAATTTAATTATTCCCAAGTGCATAGGAAGAGACGAAGTGAGGTATATTGAATTTTCAACAAATTACAGGTAGCGTATTGCATCCAGCAGAGTGAGTTTGTTTGAATGTTTAGCATCATTTTTATGTACTCGATTGCTAACCTAACCTCTCTTTCCTGGGATCCTGAAAGGCTAATCATTACTCTAGCACATCCATCTCTGCAAGTAACTGATAACATTCCCACTTAACAGTGACTGTGGGCATTGTTACACGAGATGTTAAGATGCAAAGATAGTTCATGCAGTGAAAACATTCATATTTTCTTTGTGTTAATTTTTTTTTTTTAAATTTTTGTTTTCAATTGCACACATGCCTTAAGGTAAACATGTCTTAAACAAGTCTAGGATTCCACAAAACCACAAATAATGTATTGACAAAATTCGAGGGTTCGGCACAACACTGTTCTATCTATAAATAAACAATTCAGGAAATAGAGCAGAATTGCATAGAACCACTGATTCATAATCTGTTGAATTACATATTTGAAAATTCGTTGTTTGGTAAATTTCAAATGGATATTTCCTTTTAAAGAATTCCCATGTTCAGTTAATATATATATTTGTTTAAGCTTTTACAAAATGTCCTATATTTAAGGAAGTGGTACTTTGACACGGTCCAGTTTCATTAAACATCTCAAGCTAAGATTTACATTAACAAAAAAAACTCAATTTCTCTACCAATGATATCCAAAACTTGTTACACATTAAATGATCACTGAGATTTGAAATTGAAACAAATATTTACTCATTGGTGAAAGATTAAATGCGATGCATTTCTGTTGATAAACTGACTGCCTGATAAACATAGGTTTATCATGTCAATGCAAGTTTATCAGGCACATGGTGTCATTATACATTTTGACCTGGGCGGAATCTTTACAGACTGTAACAAAAGTTTGATGCTGATTTTCAATTTCATAATTTAGATGAATTAGAAATATTGACATTATAAAGAGAATACCATGTTAGTTTCTAATATTATCAACTGCATCTGCAGGTTTAGCACAAAAAATAACAAAGACTTTTTTTCTAAGCCTCACCTGATAAAGTTGATAATATCAGACACTATCATGGTATTCTCTATATAAATTTTCAAATATCTAAAAATCTGAAGTTGAGATGTTTAGTGAAATTGGAGCCTGGTAGATTAATAAACCATGACAGTATCACTATGTTGTACTTACATTGAGGCATCTCAGTGGTGAAGGTATCATTCTGACTGGTCGTTTCTCCTTGATGGTCTCTGCCTGCTTGTGTTACCCATGTTAAAGCTCGAGGGCCTCCCTAAACCACATAACAGATCTGAAATAATGAGTTGGGCTTACATGTCAATCTATAGTTTGTTAAGCTGTTTTTTTTAGTGTGTGTGGGGGTGGGCGGGTGGTCTTAGGGTTTTTAAATGGAATTTTATGATATTTTTAATTACATTACATGTTATATATATATATATATAAATATGATATACCCAGCATCTATTATATCCATGAAAGAGGATATCAGAATGAACCAACACTCTTCCAGAAAGAACTGGCAAAATTTCTCACAAGTTTTTAGAATGAACTCCGAGTTCGGACCCACAACTTAAGTGGTGAGTGTTAACAGTTAATAATCTAACCAAATTTGTATATAAAAAATCTACAATCTAGGGACAGCCTTGAAAAAGAAAAAATCAACACCAGTCCTTATTAAAATGAACATATCAGGATTAAACGCTATAAATGTCTTAAATAATAAAATAATAATTAAAATGGATAAAAGGCATCTTGTTATCATTAATAAATAAAATCCGAATGGTTAAGTATGTCAAATCTACCAAAACCTGACAAAATCAATATATTGAATAAATCAATATCAATATATTGGTAAATTTGAAATGAAATCCCCATTCTAAAAATAGACAGCACTTAAATACTGCTTGATGACCTTTGCATGGTAATTCGGACTCTCTCTAAGATGAAACAATTTTGTATGTGTAAATCGTAATGACGGATCAATTTGAAATCAAAATAAAACCGTGTGACTCCATTAATACAGCATAAAAAAGGTTACAATTTAAAGTGGGAATTCTAGCCCAGTTTATATAAAATCCCTTTTCAATATTTTATTTTGGCATGTTGAAATACCTTTTGGCAATACGTGGTCAGTGAGTATATATAGTCATGATATATTTTGAAGTCTATTTTAAAATTTTAAAAACTCCTGATATATTTCCTTTAATGCAATTAAAAGTTTTTTGTACAATTACATCTATTTAAAGCATTTGGTAGAAGATGTAAAATAAAAACTACATGGATACTAGGTCAGCTATAAGCATGCTATACCCTTCATGACAAACATTATATTATTTGAATCTGAGTAAATCTCCAATGATTGACACCCCTTCTAAGTGAGAATAAAATAGTCCAAAACAAAGAATGGACGAGTTCATTTACAAAATATTGATGCGCATTATATACAAATCTACAGGAGATTCAATTCTTTTCCCTATGGATTTAAGTTTTAAAGCGTCAGGGTTTCCCATGTCTCTCAAAGTTTGTGTTTTTGTCACAAATGTCCCATATCTCCAACTTGCCAATAAAGTCTCATTATATGGAGGACAAAGGACCCCCAGTTTCAAAGTGTTAGGGAAAGCACTGAAACACAGATGCACAGAATACACAAATCAGGACTATACGTGAGTAGTTACGGTATAACGGGTTATGGCATAGGGAGAGAAAGAGTAATACACGTGACTTATTTAAAGACAACACATACCATGATCCTGTTCTTTGACTACTTCTAGGTCCATTTTCTCTGTAGAACTCGCGATGCGGCTTGAAGGTGTCAGCATACTGGCTTGCTGCACGGGATGCCGCTGTGATTGCCTCCTGCAATCAGAAATAACAATTTTGAATTTAAACGAAATAAGGAAAATGTATATGGGTAAATTTTGGCATGTACAGTATTAATAAAATGGAAGAGTGAGAATAAAAAATGATGAATATTTTTGCGCAAAATGTCTTGCTGCATCTGAGGTTGTAGTTCATGACCCTAAAGGTATTCCGTATTTAGCAACTCGCATTTTCTGATTCGGTACAGAACCGCAGCAGTGGTGAAGTGGTAAAGTGTCCATCTCCAAAGCAGAAGGTCTAGGATTTAAATAAATTGTATGATTGGACATTATAACATATACATGAGATAAATTACATCATTAGAGATTGTAAGATGACTATGATAAATTCATCGCCATAATAAATTTGTTGATAGCGATATGTTTGAATATATTGCATCGTTTTTATGCCATTTACAGCTAACAGAAGATCGGTTAACCTAATCACTCTTTCCTGGGATCCTGGAAGGTTAACCAGAACTCGGGCACATCCAACCATGCAAGTAGCTGATAACTTTCCCACTTGGTTCAAATGACAATGATGCACAATGTTGTATATATACCTGTATATATCAATCATCAAGGAGACTGTGGCCGGGCAGGGGAATCAAACACATGACTCCTGAACGTGCTACCAACTGAGAATACCAGGATAACTATGAAAAACTGTGGTAGTCTCATCCTTCTTCCATGACCACAGAGATAATCTAGGGATAAAGTGTCCACCTCGTATATGATAGATTGTGGGTTCAATCCCCAGGCAGGTCTTACCAAATACTTGAAAACTGGTACTGGAAGGCTTCCGCGCTGGGCGCTTAGCATTTAAAGGATAGTGCTAGGTCTGGTCAGCCTGGTGTCAGTATTATGTGACTGGGTGGGGTATCATACCATGAGTTGGCAGCATGATAATTATTCCAGTGTGGCAGCATTTATAATTCTGAAAAACTGTTGAAAGTGACGCTAAATGCCATACAACCAAACAAATCCTTTTTCACAAGGCAGTTCTGCATACACCATTGCGGCAATACTCACTCTGATTGAGCAGATGATATTCTGCAGATGTTTGTCATCCTCACACATTGTCGAGAGACTCGGTCCATCTCCACACGTCTTGTCCTCAAACTTGTTGTTTATGATTGACCTGAAATGTTAAAATTAGTTTTATAGACATTTTACTAATTACCTCTACTAAGCAATGGCCTGTCTTAACGAACCACTTTTCTTTTTATAAACATCTTGATGTCTTTACTTTGTAAATCAACCTGTATTAAAAGTGTTTGTTTTTTCCTAATACTCACTGGTGATTCCTTAAAAACAGGTTTTAAAGAATAAATCTGGGAAGAACTAACATCCTTCCACACATAATCTGGCAAGTTTTTTCACAAAAGTTTTTTTTATCAAAACTGGTCTCTAACCCATGAGGCAGTGATCTCGAGATGGCACCTTAGACACTGACAGTGGGGTAGTGGATAGAGGCCTTTCATACTTCAGGTTGCAGGTTCAATCCCCAGCTCGATCCATTGGCCATATATATATGTGAACTCATTGTGGTTAAAAACAATTTCAGATGTTATGTCATGAAACTGTCAGAAACTAAAAAGCGCAATTATTTCTCATTCCTTAAAAGACTAGTGATAACAAGAAAAATTAATGTCACTGTTAAGTGTCACATGCCCCCCAAATGGTCTGCGAAAAATAATAATATATGATATAATAGGTAGCGATGTATCCATGAATATCAAGAGTAATGGACTAATGTTTCAGACTTGACATGCAATTTCACTTTTTTTTTTACATTAAAGCATGACAAAGTCCATCTATGCATGACAAAGTTACAGGCTGGAAATGAAATACCGGACGGAAGGACGTACGGTCAGACGGAAGGACGGACGCTGCGATTACTATATGCCACAAAAAAAAATTGGGGGGTGAGGGGCATAAATAAGAATCTTACATTCGTGTTTATTTTGTATTGAATTTGTCAAATGCATTGGCAAAAAACAGTAATTTATGTTGTGAAACAAATATAAATTTGTTTATATTTGTGATCATATACTGATCTAATTTCATATGACAATTTACATTGTATTTTAATTTGTAACTATTATTTGTCATCATGTACCTTTAATGTAAAATTTGGGAAGCTGTAGGGCAGACATCATAAGGAGTCACATAGACAACATGTGAACATACGTGTTCAATCTAATCTATAATGACCCGGGGCATACTGACCACTCTGCGATATATTTCAATCATATATTTTCTTGAGTTATATTTTGTCTGCCAACACAAATGAACAAAGAGAAAAAAACATTTACCTGTACAAAATTTTGAGAAAAAATTTAAATAATATGATGCTCTGCACAGTCTCACATAAACAAATACAAACTGTCAGACAGGTAAACTGGATTTACATTGCAAGTTTTGGGAGAGAATTTATTTAGAAACAGACTGTAAGATAATAATAGTTACTTACACAATTTTTTTTTTAAAAATACTGATTTTTGTTTCACTTATATATAATGTTATGTAACAGACCTTGTGAATTTCCCATATAAGGACCTATTATTGCCTTCATTATAATACAATATGTAATTCATGTTTTGATAATTTTGGAGTGCAAATAAGTTGTACACACAAGTCGTAATACTCCTGCAGGAAGGTACAAGAAGGGGGTTTATTCATCTATAACCATACAACCAGCAGCAGTTGCTGTTAAACAATCCTGATAATGTGTTAAATTACCTTAGTAACACCCTCCTTGCAGATCTAGTCATTGATAAAAACTAGCCAGTAAATGACCAGCATGTTATCTTGACCTACATATCCGCAGAATTCAAATGTTTCATTCAAGGAGAAACAGCTTTGTGTTCATAATGATTCCTATTTATTTTCTTTTGAAGAATATGCCAATTTTAATGAATGTATTTGGAAGAAAATGATAATAAGTTAATAATAAAAATAACATAATTTAGTGTTAAAGAATATGTAGCAACATTCTACTAGAAAGAATGCAGGGATTTTAATAATAGATTTTTTAAAAGTGGAAGTTCATGGTGTCTGTGTTTATCTTGATTGCCTTTTATACAGCTGCTATGAATGTTTAAGAATTACTATAATATATGTTTATATTCTTGCATTCAATTTCTGACCATCAGAGCAGCTACATGTACATTATTATTAAATATGCAACCTTTGACAAAAATATAATTAAGTTACATCAACATATTATGACCCCTGAACACTAGTAGGGACCAACCTATTTTTTCAAAAAAATGAATATTTAATGAAACATGTATAATAAAATGTTAACAAATCAAAGGCCTTAAGGGCCTGAGGGAAGGCTCACTGCTTGTGTTAATTCGAAAATGTAGGTTCAGAAAACTGGAAAACTTAGTTAGATTTCTGATATGTTATAAGACAATTCATTGTGATTTAGAAAAGAATGTTGTGTGTTTAATATTTCTTTTTTGTATCTGTATAAATAATCTCCTACATACAATACAGAGTCCATTTCAATACTTTTCCAACAGTAGCTATCAAACAGTTTTAATAATGCATTTGAAAAAATTGCAAACACCATGGTACACACCGTCTTCCGTGTGAAAATTGACTGAATATTTGTTGACCCTGGTGAAAATATCCATTTCAGGACATTTTGTAAACTGGTAACGTGGTGGTCCAGGATTCCTTTCCACATCTCCACATAAAAGTTATCAACATGAACAACCTATATGAAAGCTTTACAAACAAACCTTCGTATTCTGATGTTTCTCCAAAATCGACAAAAATTAAGTAGTGATGAACAACTCCAGCCAATTTTAATATCTCCATTCAATAGTTATGGTTTATGGATAACGAAATGCATTCAGCACAAAATGTTCCTGATTGTCCGAGAATATACAACACATATCCATAACTCTTTGTCTAGACCAAAACAAACATGACCTACTTATAGATTTATGCGTATATTGACTTGAGTTATGTATAGCTTTCAATCAACAAAATAAATAATTAATAAATAGCATTATTAATGGTGTTGCTTGACCTAGATTTAAATCTAAAAAATATAACACAGAAACACAACAAACATAACGGTCGTATGACCTAATTAACCGTTAAATATGTTCATCAATACACTGCTTGCATAAGATGACAGATTGGCGCGTTTTTCTATAAACAATAAATGTAGCTAGCCCCGAACCTAATTTCGTTATTTTACTATCAAAATTAAAAGAGGACAATCCGTCTTGAATGAAATTTCACTAACAATCACTATTTACTCAAACTACGATTTATTATATCGAAAACAGTAAATATTTCACCCCATTAATGATTACATGTCGAATGGTGTTAAAGATTATATCCCCCCACACTCACCAGATGACATCACTATGCATAGTACAGAAGCTGGCCCACCATTAATTCACATAGACCGTAATATTAGCACAGTAGACTGTCACACTTACAGTTGTGCTCCAAACTCCATGAGAATTTCCAGAATTCATATTCAGTTCAAGCAGAACACAAAAAACAGTTAAAAACATGGGCATTAACTGCTTCCAATTTCACAATTTTGCTCAAAGCAAAAGTAGGTGTCCCTATTCACATACAGGGGTCAAATCAGCCAAATTATGCAAAATTCTTACCGTCTAAGAAATAGTCCCATCTGTGTGTTATAGCTACCAGTCCACTCAATTCTGCACCATTCTCTGGGAAAATATATTCCCTTCACAATTTCACATTGCAATAGTACCACCTGTCAAGTGCATTTTCACACTCACACCATCTTGAACGACCACTGTCAATTTTCTATGGAACTACTTTCGGGTACTACCATTTTGACCCCCTGGTTTCTGGTCTAAATTCTATATGAAACTGTTCCATTAATTCTGACTTTTAAAAACATATGGCTGTGCTCTCCTACCTTAGGGCTAGTGGTTAGAGTAGATTCCATGGCTGTATCTCAAAAACTGTCGTTCACATTCATGTTCCAGTTGAACCTATGATATTGCGTCAAATTCAGGGGAAAAAACAAAGATCTGGCAATCCACACAAACTGAAAACAGTAATACAACTTTTTAAGGCTAGATAACATACCACTACCTGCATATATTTATCAGTATACATTTACTTTGTCTGAAAATTATAAAATTAAGGAATGCCAAATGGAGATATAAAAAAAATTCCCAGAAGAAAATCTGGATTTGAAAATTGTCAAATTAAAATGCACATTAATTTCCCATAAATTACTAATGTAAACATATATCTCAAGATGGTGTCCTAAACATATACTTCAAGATGATGTCCTAAAACATATATCTCAAGATGGTGTCTTAAAACATACATCTCAAGATGGTATCCTAAAACAAATATCTCAAGATGGGTCCTAAACATATATCTCAAGATGGCATCCTAAAACAAATTATCTCAAGAAGATGTCATCAACAAATATATCTCAAGATGATGTCCTAAAACAAATATCTTAAGATGATGTCCTAAAACATGGTGTCCTTAAACATATATCTCAAGATGATGTCCTAAACATATATCTCAAGATGGTGTCCTTAAACAAATATCTCAAGATGGTGTCCTAAAATATATATCTCAAGATGATGTCCTAAACATATATCTCAAGATGACATCCTAAACATATATCTCAAGATGATGTCCTAAAGCATTTATCTCAAGAAGGTGTCCTAAACATATATCTCAAGATGGTGTCCTAAACATATATATCAATATGATGTCCTAAAATATATATCTCAAAATGATGTCCTAAACATATATCTCAAGATGACATCCTAAACATATATCTCAAGATGATGTCCTAAAGCATTTATCTCAAGATGGTGTCCTAAACATATATATCAATATGATGTCCTAAACATAAATATACTTCAACATCGTGTGCTAAAACATATATCTCAAGATGGTGTCCTAAACATATACCTCAAGATGATGTCCTAAAACATATATCTCAAGATGGTGTCCTAAAACATACATCTCAAGATGGTATCCTAAAGCAAATATCTCAAGATGGATCCTTAACATATATCTCAAGATGGCATCCTAAAACAAATTATCTCAAGATGATGTCATAAACAAATATATCTCAAGATGATGTCCTAAAACATATATCTCAAGATGGTGTCCTAAATCAAATATTAAAAGATGATGTCCTAAAACAAATATATCTCAAGATGATGTCCTAAAACAAATATCTCAAGATGGTGTTCAAAACAAATATATCTTAAGATGGTGTCCTAAAACATATATATCTCAAGAGTGTGTTCTAAAACATACATATCTCAATAGGGTGTTCTAAAACACAAATATCTCAAGATGATGTCCTAAAGGCTAAAACATTTATCTCAAGATGATGTCCTAAACATATATCTCATGATGGTGTCCTAAAACATATATATCTCAAGATGATGTCCTAAAACATTTATCTCAAGATGATGTCCTAAACATATATCTGAAGATGGTGTCCTGAAACATATATATCTCAAGATGATGTCCTATAACATATACCTCAATGTGGTGATCTAAAGATAACGGATATATCAAAACATTTGTTTAGAGTAGAAATAAAAACAAGAAATGTCACTGGAAAGTGTTGCATGCCCCTCATACGGTCGTTGAAAAATAACAATATAATTATGTTATAGTAGGTAGCAATGTATCCATGAATATAAAAAGTAATGGACTGATGTTTCAGACTAAACATGCAATATCTTGCAAGGGGGAGGAATGGGGGCCGGATTTTTTATTTGATTTTTTTTTATGAAAATAACAAGGGTCTTCTGAGCAGCATAAAAATGAGGGAGCAAGCAGTGATAATAATAAAGCAATTAATTTATCATGGCCTTATAGACAGGTTGTGTTAGAGCAAGTGAGTGTCGATTTTTGTGTGCCGTGAAGGCGCTCGAGCCTCGCTGGTTCGACCAAAATGCGCTAGAAACAGGCTAGCCTTGCAAAACACACAACATTCAAACAAGTCGTGCAGGCGTCCTACAAGACACACAGTTAAAAGCTTGCCCTCTAAATGTAGCCCAGACACCCTACTAGCGACTGGGAGTGCGCCAAAGATGCACACAGCCTGATATATTAAAGCTGAGCCATCACTCCACTTGATATATTACAGATTTGCCACACCACCTAATGTATTACAGCTGAGCAAATACATGGCCTGATTTATTACAGTTGAGCCACACCGCCTGATATATTACAGCTGAAGCACCACAACGCCTGATATATTACAGCTGAGCCATCATTCCACCTGATATATTACAGCTTAGCCACACCACCTGATATATTACAGCTGAGCCACACTGCCTGATATATTACAGCTGAGCCACCACACCGCTTGATATATTACAGCTGAACCACAACGCCTGATATATTACAGCTGAGCCACAACACCGCTTGATATATTACAGATGAGCCACACGGACTGATATCTTACAGCTGAGCTACACCGCCTGATATATTACAGCTGAGCCACCACACGACCTGATATATAACAGCTGAGCCACACCACCTGATATATTACAGCTGAGCCACCACAAGACCTGATATATTACATCTGAGCTACCACACGGCCTGATATATTACAGATGAGCCATCACTCCACCTGATATATTACAGCTGAGCCACCAAAAGACCTGATATATTACATCTGAGCTACCACACGGCCTGATATATTACAGATGAGCCATCACTCCACCTGATACATTACAGCTGAGCCACCACAAGACCTGATATATTACATCTGAGCTACCACACGGTCTGATATATTACAGATGAGCCATCACTCCACCTGATATATTACAGCTGAACCACTACAACGCCTGATATATTACAGATGAGCCATCATTTCACCTGATATATTACAGCTTAGCCACACCACCACTTGATATATTACAGTTGAGCCACATGGCCTGATATATTACAGCTGAACCACACGGCCTGATATATTACAGCTGAACCACAACGCCTGATATATTACAGCTGAGCCACAACACCGCTTGATATATTACAGTTGAGCCACACGGACTGATATATTACAGCTGAGCTACACCGCCTGATATATTACAGCTGAGCCACCACACGACCTGATATATAACATATGAACTACCATACGGCCTGATATATTACAGTTGAGCCACACGCCTGATTAATTACAGCTGAGCCATCACTCCACCTGATATATTACAGCTGAGCCACCACAAGACCTGATATATTACATCTGAGCTACCACACGGCCTGATATATTACAGATGAGCCATCACTCCACCTGATACATTACAGCTGAGCCACCACAAGACCTGATATATTACATCTGAGCTACCACACGGTCTGATATATTACAGATGAGCCATCACTCCACCTGATATATTACAGCTGAACCACTACAACGCCTGATATATTACAGATGAGCCATCATTTCACCTGATATATTACAGCTTAGCCACACCACCACTTGATATATTACAGTTGAGCCACATGGCCTGATATATTACAGCTGAACCACACGGCCTGATATATTACAGCTGAACCACAACGCCTGATATATTACAGCTGAGCCACAACACCGCTTGATATATTACAGTTGAGCCACACGGACTGATATATTACAGCTGAGCTACACCGCCTGATATATTACAGCTGAGCCACCACGTGACCTGATATATAACATATGAACTACCATACGGCCTGATATATTACAGTTGAGCCACACGCCTGATTAATTACAGCTGAGCCATCACACAGCCTGATATATTACAGGTGAGTCACGACACGGCCCGATATATTACAGCTGAGCCACACCGCAAGATATATAACAGCTGAGCCACCAAACAGCCTGATATATTACTGTTGAGCCACCATACAGCCTGATATATTACAGCTGAGGAACCACACGGCCTGATATATTACAGCTGAGCCACTACACGACCTGATATATTACAGCCGAGCCACCACACCGCTTGATATATTACAGTTGAGCCACACAGCCTGATATATTACAGCTTAACCACACAGCATGATTTATAGCAGGTGAGCCACCACACGGCCCAATATATTACAGCTGACCCACCACAAGACCTGATATATTACATCTGAGCTACCACACGGCCTGATATATTACAGCTGAGCCACACCACCTGATATATTATAGCTGAGCTACAACAAGACCTAATATATTACATCTGAGCTACCACATGGTCTGATATATTACAGCTGAGCCACATCACCTGATATATTACAGCTGAGCCACACCACCTGATATATTACATCTGAGCTATCACACGGACTGATACATTACATCACTCCAGCTGATATATTACAGGTTAGCCATACCACCGCTTGATATATTACAGTTGAGCCACTTGGCCTGATATATTACAGCTGAACCACACGGCCTGATATACATGAATAGTCATAAAAATATGAGGCTTCAGTAGTCACTAAAGTTGGTTGGCGATGTTAATTGTAAAACAATGCATACTTTAAATACTTTACCACTAACAATATATTCTGAAGTTTGTTGGAAATGCAAAAAGAGCTCACAGACAGACCAAACAAGCATTGATACACAAGCACTTTCCTAATGCAGATCAACAGAGCTAGCATTTTCTCCTGCAGAATAATTGAAGATGATCAAATGTTAACATCCGATGTCATAAAATGACGCTAGATGTTCAAACAAATCTTGTTTAGGAAAAACTATTTACACATGTCACAATAAAATTAAAAGTATATTTGAAAGTGAAGACGCTTGTTGTAGGAAGTGGGTGGGATAATGTGCACAATAATCTTTAGTGTTGTCTCCTTTAAACCATAAAATGCTTGAATTAAAAAAATGAATAAGTTACACTGGGTGACATGTTTAAATCATGTATTTTGATATTCAAGGTAACAATTTACTGCCAATAATAAGAAAATAGAAATTCTACTTCTATAACCCAAGTTGAATTTCAAACATACTGTACATTCAATATTCATCTAACGGAGCGCTAAACTAACAGAGATTTAAACAACTCTGCTCAGGTTATGTTAGTATTGCCAGAAGGTTAACCTTGAACACAATTATGTCTAGCGTTGCAAATGGGCGCGGGTGCTGTGAAATCTTCATTAATGAAGCAATTGTCAGATTGTATTTCGGAGAAGAAACGGCAAGACCAGTGTAGACCACTGCCATATTTACATAACATTTATTGATGATAAAGATATACCAATCGTCACTGTATGTTATTTTTGGACTCACGATAACGGACTTCGCTGTGTTTGTTTGTTTCAAATTCGTGAATATAGAGGGAAAAACAACAGTCCCAGCCATCTTGAATACGAATATTTTGTTTAGATAATGACGTCAGTGTTTAAAAAAAGATAAAAGGGTGGAACGCATATCAAGGGTGAGGTTAAAATATGAAATTGTTATATGTTAAGGGTGGGGAATATGAGACTTAACAATAAACAGAACCTAGATATCAAGCATTTGACAAGACACTACATAATGTTAGACATATTTAATAATAGCGTTAAACATCAAATTCAGTTAAGTTTAAGCATAAAAATGTTTAAGCATGGCACAAACATAGACATTAAATATTATCACAGGTCTGCGGAAAACCTAAGTGTAACAACAATTGTTATGGTCAGCTACAACCATTGAGACGAGCTCTCTGATTGGCTGAAAAAAGTATAGGGATGTTAAGGGCATATATATTTTTATAGTAAACTTAATTCTGGTTGGATGAAAATGTGAAACTGGCAAATGATCACAATAAAATATAAGTTTATTATGTTTGTGTCAATAAAAAATTAGAATTATTAATTAAATTCATTTTATCAAGGAAACTGCATGGAAAGTAAAATTGGTGAAATTTACTTTTTTTCATGCTGAAAGTGGGGGTACCCAACTTCAGGGGGCAAAAAGTGGTAAAAAGTGGTACTGTTGACCCCATTTTTGGGACATGGGGATCCACACCAGGCTGCAGTCTGTAGGCTGTTTGGAGCGAATCAGGCGAAAAGACGGCATCTCGCCCGCCGCCAATATACCACCCTCGCCTAATACCCGGCTTTCAATGGTCACTTCAGGTGTCTTCTACACCCTCTGGGCTGCCCAGTGACACCCAGTTTTTGAGTCTGGCTCATCTAGAAGTCGGTCATCGAGTGTCCTGAACATGGGGACCCACACCAGGCTGCAGTCTGTAGGCTGTTTGGAGCGAATCAGGCGAAAAGACGGCATCTCGCCCGCCGCCAATATACCACCCTCGGCTAATACCCGGCTTTCAATGGACACTTCAGGTGTCTTCTACACCCTCTGGGCTGCCCAGTGACATGGCGGCGGGCGAGATGCCGTCATTTCGCCTGATTCGCTCCAAACAGCCTACAGACTGCAGCCTGGTGTGGGTCCCCATGTTCAGGACACTCGATGACCGACTTCTAGATGAGCCAGACTCAAAAACTGGGTGTCACTGGGCAGCCCAGAGGGTGTAGAAGACACCTAAAGTGTCCATTGAAGGCCAGATATTAGCTGAGGGTGGTATATTGGCGGCGGGCGAGATGCCGTCATTTCGCCTGATTCGCTCCAAACAGCCTACAGACAGGCGGAAAATCCATATTAACACGTATATGGACATTTAACGATATAAATACATTAATTGACATTTATTTCTAAAACCATGCGGAAGATTGATCGACAAATATCTGGGTTTTTTTTTTGTAATATCTACAGCGTCAGTAAACAGTTGAAGTAATACGACGGGAACGGAGTTTAAACTTTTAGTGGCGATCACATATTTGACATTTTGTGTTTACATGTATGATTCTGCCATTAAAAGCCAAGAGGTAAGCTTAATTTTGTTCAAACTTATCCTAAGGTCGTATATAACTTGCCTATATTATCACGTGTTTGTTTCTTTGTATATAAAAACATATTTGTATACATTTTACATAATACACATATATATGCTATCGCTTTCGAACCAACTATTGGTGTATCTTTTATTTACACTTTTAAGACGTTGCGACAGAGGGAGGACCAAGTGTCAGGTGCACTTATAAACCAGGTTTACGATCCCCAGAGGTGGTTTGGCAAACTGCTGTCCTAATGCGATGTCCCCTGTTTTCAGTGTATTGTACTTATGGTGATTATTGAATTATGTTTTGATGGAGTGGTAGTTGTATCCGTCCTGTTTAGCATACGGAATTAGACCAGGAACTAGGGTGTCAAAATGGAAGTACTCGAAAGTTGTTTCATAGAAAATTGACAGAGGTCGTTCAAGATGGTGTGAAAGTGAAATTGCACTTGACAGGTACTATTGCAATGTGAACTTGTGAAGGGAATAAATTTTCCCAGAGAATGGTGCAAAATTAAGTGGACTTGTGTAACATTATGGGATGCTAGTGAGATGTTAGAATTGAAGATACTTCATTTGACATAAATAAATATATTGATATATGTATGTATTGAGAAACATAATACGTATAAGTAAGGAAGTCTTGAATCTTGAATCTATGACAGTTTAATGAGATAGGATGACAGTTTAATGAGAGATAAATGGTAGCCTAGGGTTATCTTGATGTATTGCTGTCAAGGTAATTGTGGGCTGGACTTTAAGATCGGTAATTGGTTACTTGACCAATAGTAATGTAGGAATTAATTGTCCAATCAGAGAATAGCTGTTTATTCATTCAGGGACTGGTTTTAGCATAGAGTGGACAGTCAGTTGAGTTTGAGCCACGGTCAGAGTAAGATGTTAGTTAGACTAGGTTTAGTTTAAACGAGCAGTAGCGAGTTTAAAAATGTTAGCTTGTGACTTTGAACTTATGAGAACTTTATAATTATGTGAATAAAATCTACTTATGATATACAAGAGTTGTTGAGTCGATTATGCGACATGGGTATATTAAATGGTGCCGTGACCAGGACTGGATTGGATTAACACAACGCAGAGTATAGACCACGTATACGACATGGAAATGAAGAAAGAACCGGTGAGTGTGTTTATGTGATTTATTTTCTTACAATTACGAAAATGACAGACCAAAATGTTGCTTCTGTATTTAAAAACTTAGCAGATCAATTAGCACAATTAAATAATCATGTTGGAGCTCAGGGAATTAGAAAATTCATAAAACATTTTGATGGAGATTCGAAACAATTTAAAACTTGGGTCAAAAAAATTGAAAAATATGCAATTTTTACAAAAACAGATGCACGTCAAATCAAACTAATAGCATTACAAGCCAGTAAGGGGGTAGCAAGCGATTTCATTCAAAGATGGATAATTAATAATCCTAGTACAACTTGGTTACAATTAAAAATTGGACTTACAAAGCAATACGCTGATGTAATAGATTCTCATCATTCGTTAATGTTACTGGGTACAATTTTGCAAAAAACAAATGAAAATGTACAAAATTATGCAGAAAGATTGCTAGATTTGGGTCAAGATGCATTCAAAGAATATCAGGGAGATTTACAATTTATTGAAAAAATGTTGGTTGGTTATTTCATAAATGGATTGTTGTATGATTATATGAAAATGAGGTTAATGAGAGAAAATCACATAACTCTCCAAGCAGCAGTCAATTCGGCCATGACAGAACAAAATCTTAGAAAAACATTAGAATTAAAAACAGGTCAAAATTCAAGAAATAATTTTCAAAAGAGAAATCAGATGAAATTGCTAAATGGCAATGAAAACCAGGTTATCAGTAAAAGATCCACAGGATACAAACAAAGCAATGCTCAAGGCAAAAAGTTAAGATCAAGTCAAAATTCAGGAAATGATTTTCATAATAGACCACAGATAAGCTCTCAAAATGGCAAGAAAATTCAGGTTATAAGTAAAAGATCATCGAAAGGTTATAAAAGAAGTCATGCTCAAGGCAAAGTCACGTGTTGGAAATGTAGGAAGAATGGTCATTTTAAGCGACAATGCAGATCAAAATCTGAGGTCAACCAGGGAAATTAGTGTTCTCTTCGTATAAGCAGGCCGTTACGGAGAGAGATAAAAAGAACATTCCTACGTACAAAATTTCGATTGCAGGCAGCCCATGTTCATGCATTTTGAAAACTAATGGGATAAGAATAAGGTCGTTAGTTGATTCTGGAGCGGAAATTTCATTATTACATAGGCGAATCTATCACTCTTTGCGCAATGTACCGAAACTAAACAAAAAATCAATCGAATTACAATCTGTCAATGGCGGAAAATATCTGTTGATGGTTCGTTTGAATTAGATTTTGAGTTAGGAGGTAAAGAATTTAGTCATACTTTCTATGTAGTACCAAACATGAATCGAAAAAAGATATTAGGCAGAGATTTTTTGACTGAGAAAAAGGTTAGAGTTTATTTTGATCTAAATTTGTTAAGAATCGAAAGAATTTACGTAAACATGGAAGAGGATTTACATATATCTTCTATAGTAAGAC
Organism: Panopea generosa; assembly: GCA_029582155.1. Classification (NCBI taxonomy): domain Eukaryota; kingdom Metazoa; phylum Mollusca; class Bivalvia; order Adapedonta; family Hiatellidae; genus Panopea; species Panopea generosa. Next base: position 56,831,269 of record CM055903.1, on the reverse strand, counting down.
TTAAATCTACTACCATTCTAAAACCACAAACAATAAATGTTGTAAATGGAAAATTAAAATATAATCCAGATTTGCCAACACGTTGTGATTATGAAATAAGACCATTAGAAACAGGATTTGTTAGTTCAGAACCTGGTTTAGTAGTTTCAAATTCAGTACTTCAATTAAATCATGATCATACATTTCCGGTAATGTTAATTAATAATTCACAAAAACTCTTAGGCTAAGAAAGGGTTGTGTGATTGCAAAAGTTGAAAAATCTAAAAGATGCTAAATTTACTTCAGTAAATGAGATAAAATGTCAGTCAGAGGTGATAACTGAAAAGTTTAATCGTGAGTATATTACGGCACCTAGCGAACATTTAGACGACATACATAACTTGTTACAGGAAAATTCAGATTTATTTGCTAAAACAGATTTAGATTTAGGTAGAGCCATTGGAGCAAAAATGACATAAGATACCGGAAATAACCCTCCGATTAAATCAAGACCGTACCGTACCCAGATAAACAATAGAAAACATATAGATAAAGCAATTAGTGAGATGCTTGAAGCTAAAGTTATTCAAAGGTCAAACTCAGCATGGAGTTCTCCGATAGTTCTAGTAGATAAGAAAGATGGTACAAAACGATTATGTGTTGATTATAGAAAGATTAATCAAATATTAAAACCTGTCGCTTATCCAATACCGTTAATAGATGATATATTGTCGTTGGTAGGGAACGCAAAATACTTTACTACGTTAGATTTAAAGAGTGGCTTCTGGCAGGTACCTATAGATTCCAAAGATCGACATAAGACAGCTTTTGTTTGTCACAAAGGCTTGTATGAATTTAATGTTGTTCCGTTTGGGTTGCATTCGAGTCCGTCTGTGTTTATGGAGCTAATGAATAAAGTATTAGAAGGGTGTGAAGGTTTTGCTTTTGCGTATCTAGATGACATTATAATATATAGCCCAAATTTAGAAACTCACTATGAACAAATCAACAAGGTTTTCACAAAACTACGAAAGCATGATTTGAAACTCAAAATCAGTAAATGCAATTTTTTACAAGCTGAAGTAAATTATCTAGGTTTTCTAATCAGTGAAAATGGTATTCGCCCAGATATAGGGAAGGTCAAAGCAATAAAAACACTAAAAGCGCCTACGTCTGTTAGAGAAGTAAGATCCTTTATCGGGATGGCTGGTTATTACAGAAGATTTATTCAAGGATTTTCAAAGATAGCAAATCCGCTGATAGAATTGACAAAGAAATTTGCAAGATTTAAATGGGATGAAAACTGTCAAAATGCTTTTGAAATAATAAAAGAACGTCTTGGTTCATTACCTCTACTATCACATCCAAATCCAGCAAAAAGATATGTTTTACATACTGACGCCAGTAATTTTGCAATTGGAAGTGTCTTATCACAACCAGTAGATGAAAGGTATTTCAGATTTAGATAGTAGTAATCTGTTGCCGATATATTACTTGTCACACAAATTAAGTAAAACACAACAAAAATGGCCAACAATAGTCAGAGAATGTTTCGCAATTTACTTTTCACTGTCAAAGTTAGATCATTATCTATATGGAGCTACTTTCACAATATTTTGCGATCATAAACCGTTGAAATATGTTTTAGAATCACCAAATCAAAATAAACAAATACAGCTTTGGTCATTAGCAATATCAGCATCTAACGCGAAGATTGAATTTATCGAAGGTCGTAAAAATGTTTCAGCAGATTTATTGTCTAGAATACCAGAATCAGAAGCGTTAGCAGTAGGTTCTAGCGAGGAGATAGCTTTAGAAGATGAAAATGACCGTAGGTTTCAGATGAACACTGTAAACACAAATCAGTTAAACACAAGGGCATATACGGGTGTTGATTTAAACCTTAGACAAGAACCAACAGAACGTGTCAAAACATTTGAGTCTTTCAACATGGTCACTGAACAATCAAAGGATGAAGTAATAACTGACATTATAGGTCAATTGAATACTGGCAAAACGGTCAAAAAGGTCTTGAATAATTACATAATTATAGATGAATTATTGTATTACATTTCTGATGTAAAAGAAAACCCACAACTTAGGTTATTCATTCCTAATCACTTGAGGGCTGATGTCATGGATCAATTTCATCTAGCTAATGGGCATATGGGGAGCAATAAATGTTTTGACACCATCAAGGTAAAATATTACTGGCCAAATATGTTTAAGGACCTTTGTGATTACGTAGGGAGTTGTCTAATATGTAAAGAAAGAAATCTGAAAGCTGTTAAGGCTCCACTTCAAGACACAGATCAACAAAGTTTCCCTTTCGCTAAGGTTGCTATGGATATTACTGGCCCTTTGCCAATAACGCTGTCTAACAACAAATATATTTTAAGTTTTATGGATTTATACAGTGGCTGGCCAGAGGCTTTTCCACTGAGCGATAAGAGCGCAGATTCAATCAGTCATATAATTATCCAAGAGATAATCCCAAGGCATTCAACGCCTTTTGTACTTTTGTCAGATAATGGAACCGAATTTTGTAATCGTTCTGTCCAAGAAATCCTGGAAACATTAAACATTCACCATGTTAAAACGTCTTTTTATCACCCAGAGTCAAATGGTAAGATAGAAAGATATCATCGAGTTCTAAAAGATATTCTTGCAAAATTAGTTCGTGAATACACAAGTAGGTGGGACCTGTATTTACCACAAGTTTTAAGTGCAATTAGGTTTAACGTCAGTGAAGCGACAGGGCTAAGTCCATTTGTATTGTTGTATAATAGAGACCCAACACTGCCTCTCGATAATCTGTTGAGCCCAAGGCGCAAATACCTTGGTGAAGATGTTCATAAGATATTATTAGAACAACAACATAAGGCATTTACGTTTGTACACCAACAATTGCAGCAGGCCAAACAAAAGCAAAATAAATATAAAAATGCAAATAGGTCAGAAGTTTTACTTAAAATAGGAGACGCGGTATTTTATAAAAACCACAAAAAGAGTTCAAAGTTAGATAAAAACTGGAATGCATTTTACAGAATTACTGAAGAAAGATCTCCTGTCACTTTCATAATACGTAATCAATTAACTGGGTCAACTACAAAAGCGCATGCGTCACAGTTGATTAAAGCAAATGTTGATGAATGGGTCATTCAAGAGGCTCAAACAAGTCACCGGCCAGTCCGAAAACAATATTTTGTTGCACCTCCGGCTAGTTCTGACTCAGAAACAGATTCTGAAATCCAAGTAGAATCCCCACTCAAGCGTCTAACAAAACGGTATAGAAACCAAAGATTAAATTCCAGTGATGAAAGTGATATACCATTATTAGAGTTAGCTAAGAGATTAAGAAATCAAAATAAGGAAAATTCTGATACTAAATCTGAGGAGTCTGATTTGAATATGGCTTCAGCAAGTAGCACAATCGACCAAGAGCATGAATCAAATAGTAATCAAGATATGACTGATATGGCAAATGTAAACCAAATGAGCGATGAGGCTAAAATGTCAATTAATACCATAAAACAAAGTAATATACCATCAAAACATGTTAATCGGAGACAAGTTAGACCTAGGAAATCGCTTACTGCAAAGAAATTGTTAAAATCAATAGTAAATATGTTGTAGGAAAACACAAAGGCTTGTATGTTATAAAACATTTATTACTTGAAAATATTATTATGCTTGAAGTGGAACAGAGAAGTATATATATATATTTACATATATGGGAGCAGAAAATTATATAAAGTATAATTATTGTAAACTTCTATTACAGAAGTAAATTATGTTTTTTCTTCTAAATACTAATTATTGATGTATACCAAAGTGGTATATATGGGACATAAGACTATGATATAATTATCAGAAGCAATATGGAGGTTTGTCAAAATTAGTATTTGTAGAAATGGGATCCCATTTTAAGCACAAAGCGGTTCGAAACTTCGAAAGCACAGATTTTTGCTTGTCAGTTTATTCAAAACTGCACCGAACTTACAATATTGTAAACAATGTGCGTGTGTCCAGTTAATGACTTCATAAAACAGCCATTAAATTAATATATCAACATGGCGATATAATGACATTATTGTGTAAATAACTTTTATATTATAAAGGCACCAGCGGTCAAAAGTTGATAGCAGTCAACATGTTACAGCAAGAACAATTGTTTGGACAAACACAGTAACTACTGTCCAAAATGAACCTACAGGGAACATTACAAACAACATTAGCTTAATGATAAACTGTACCATTAATTTTATGTCAACATGGCGACATTTTAGTGAAAGTACTTCGTATACATTTTAATCGTCTGTCAATCAAGCGTGACATCCATACAGATGTCACCTCGCCACATAAGTAAACAACGATTGTGGAGCACATTAAGTCGTCACGGATGATCACTTCTACCAGGGCAAAGTCTTCCAACCTGTCAAGGATGACAACTTCCACCAGCTCGGGGCATATTGTGGACATCTATCTGCGATTAACAATAGCCAGATGAACAACGCCTTATCCTCCTGGCTACATGCAGTGTCGGTTGTTTACCAGCAAAAACAATTCTCAACAATAGTGAAGTCTTGTGTTAAGAAATCAATTAATGTGTCGAGAAATTGTGTTATACCAATAAACAAATTTCAATTCCAAGGTTAAAAGGAAAATTGTGTTATCAATTAATATTAAATGTACGGTGTTACAAAATTAAATTCAAATAATGGCTTCCGGTAGTTTTGATACTTTGATTTCAATATATGAACGCTAAGCAGTAAACTTCAAATATGAACTTATACAGATATTTCGAAGAAGAACAATGAAGGCTACGCAGAAAGAGACACATGAACAATAATAAGATGATCAGTTATACTACAAAGAACATTATTGATTTTGTGTCGACATTTAAATTTGATTATATTTACATTTTGTGGTGAAGGGTTGTTTTATACTGTTATTGATTTCATGATTATTATTGTTATTGTTCGGTAAGATAGTATTGCTTAGGTAGAGTTTCTTAATTACAAGAATTTAATTTTCCCGTTTTCAAGTTGATTAAAGTAGAGAGTAGAGTATGAAATAGAAGTTTAGATATATTCATCTATTAAATATTGTCTTATTTGATATGGGCGTATACTATTTATATAATAAATATCAGTTTTGATAGAACAAGGTAGAAAATTATAATAGAAGAAACAATAAATTATCACAAGTTTAGAAACTTATCAAGTGATTTAAAGTTAAAACAATTTACAATCAGAAATTATTGCAAAATCTTACTTCAGTGTGTATCTGTGTACATCTGTCTTAAACAATGAAGTGTTTATGATAAGATCCAGAATTTGGAAAATATATATACTAACTAGATAGCAAAAAATAATTGCCATATCTTGATTGAACTCAAACCAGGAAATTCTAGAGTAATTAGAGATTTATCACTGATTGGCATATCCGCTGTTTGAGGCATATTCTATGTTTGACACCTCAGAGAGAAAGTAATTGTCACTTAATTACTGCCAGTTACCGTATTCAGGTCTGTGGCAGAACTGAGATAAGTGTCATCAAAAAATAATCTGACTACATTAGAGAAAAATATATTTAATTTAGTAAATATATGTTTTATCTTAAATATGGAAGGAATGTAACATTATGGGATGCTAGTGAGATGTTAGAATTGAAGATACTTCATTTGACATAAATAAATATATTGATATATGTATGTATTGAGAAACATAATACGTATCAGTGAGGAAGTCTTTAATCTTGAATCTATGACAGTTTAATGAGATAGGATGACAGTTTAATGAGAGATAAATGGTAGCCTAGGGTTATCTTGATGTATTGCTGTCAAGGTAATTGTGGGCTGGACTTTAAGATCGGTAATTGGTTACTTGACCAATAGTAATGTAGGAATTAATTGTCCAATCAGAGAATAGCTCTTTATCCATTCAGGGACTGGTTTTAGCATAGAGTGGACAGTCAGTTGAGTTTGAGCCACGGTCAGAGTAAGATGTTAGTTAGACTAGGTTTAGTTTAAACGAGCAGTAGCGAGTTTAAAAATGTTAGCTTGTGACTTTGAACTTATGAGAACTTTATAATTATGTGAATAAAATCTACTTATGATATACAAGAGTTGTTGAGTCGATTATGCGACACTTGTAGCTATAACACACAAATGGGACTATTTCTTAGACGATAAGAATTTTGCATAATTTGGCTGATTTGACCCCTGTAAGTGAAATAGGGACACCTACTTTCGCTTTGAGCAAAATTGTGAAATTGGAAGCAGTTAATGCCCATGTTCTAAACTTTTTTTTGTATTCTGCTTGAATTGAATATGAATTCTGGAAATTCTCATGGAGTTTGGAGTACATCTGTAGGTGTGACAGTCTACTGTGCTAATATTACGGTCTATTGAAATTAATGGTGGGCCAGCTTCTGTAAGGAGATGGCTGTTGTAAACAGTGAATTGGAATTTTTGGTAATATTTTCTGCAGGTAAGTTGATATAATTATTATGTTTAAAAAAGTTACATATACATGTGTTTATTGGCAGTTAATAATTGACAATCAGATTGTCTATATTTTTTGAGAAGTCTATACCACCGATGGCGAGACTCAATTTCACCACAATGCAAAAGTCTATGTCTGTTGTACTGCTTGTCTTTCCTGTACTGTCAGTGACTTCTCATGTCCGTGCCAATTTTTGAAACTGTCTGTTCTGTTCTCTTCGGCAGGTAAATACACATGTATTCTATTTTTTATTTAAAGCAGTAGCTTGTCCGTAATTGTGCCGAAGAACAGATGATGCACATCTTCCACCATAGTTACGAGAGAAGTTCACATTCTTTGGAGCGCCTTTTGATAGTGTAGCATTAAATGACTCCACTGGTTGCGTGTTGTAATTTAACTCTGTGCTTTCTATGACTTTTTCACATAAACATTTTTTGAGAATATATTTTAACAGTTCTTTATCACTTTCAATCATCCGCAATGTGGTGATCTTGTGTGTTTCAGGCCTTGTTACCTGTTTTCATCTGGTTACCTACTTTGGCAATCTGGTTACTTGTTTTGGTTTCTGTTTCCAGACCTGTTATTTAGCACAGCAGGATGCCTTCTTTGATATTTAATGTGCAACTTGTCTAGAATGGAAGCCTGATTCTTTCTGTTGAACTTATTTTACTCGAAATGATTTAAGAACATTAGAACAATAAATAAATAGTAAAATATACATTTTATTTAAAGTTAAAAATAATTATGTAAAATAAATGTAGAGATTTAGTCGGAATTTCAATGTTTTGGCCGGTAGCCGACTTCTGATTTTTTTATTAAATTTTCTCTCACTTGTATGACAGAGAAACTAGTTTCATGTTCAGATTATAAATCCTATTGACTAAAGACCTGGCAAGTTTGATGAAATTTGAACGAGGAATAAAAAAATTATTAAAAGAGTATATCTTAAGCGTATACTAGTGGGCGTCTGAATGCAGAATACCGTTGCTTAAGCTTGTACTAGGGATTTTCTGAAACAGAACACCGCTATACTCCGTACTGGGGAGATGTGATTGGTGTTGCATTTTTTATTTCTTCTCATGAACAAACTCAATAAAACTGAATCTTTTATTTGTCTTTATGGCCGTATTCTTCGTTTTCAAGGGTTTCTTATATCAGTTATTTCATATTACGGTACCTTTAACTTCGAATATTATACTACCAAATACACTTTGATGATTGCATCATTAAACAAACATGTGGTCGGTATAATTATACATTACTACGGCACCTTAATATCTAAATATAGCAGGACGTGACCTTGCATTATCAATTTATTTCATTGTGAAACGCACGCGCTACTATTATTATGCCGGTTAAATATTAGAACGTACGTGAATGTATATAACATAGGAAATGCATTAATATTTTACATTCAAGAAAACATGTTTATAGGATAATTTGATAAGGTACATTATTTCATTATTTTGCCTGCATTTACCTAAATATATAATGAAAAAAAAAATAGTGTAAAGTTATAATTTGTTTTTTGTATCATTTATTAAAAATTAAATAAAAATATATAGCACATTGACATTAGTTTGGTATTCTTTCTTTTCTCGATGATGAAATGCGAAACTCTTTAATATTTGAGGCAGAAAAGCTAAGTGTAAGTTTTTAGCTGAACATCGAATATTCTAACCTGATTTCAGTCCGACGGGGAATTGTCATCCGTATCTAAATTGAATGTATTCGTTTTTATTTTTTAGATAAACTATACTGTTACTGCAGTTACCACCCCTCACTTCTGTTGATTATAGCATATTTTGTACCTTATAATATTTGTGTACTCCTTCATTTACATTAAACAATTAGCTGATTGAATTTCAAATGGTTGATTTTTATTTTGGGATTTGATTTTATTTTAAAACGACTTTTTAATTTTGAAATTTTACACAAACAATTGCCTGAAAGTCTCCCCGGCAACAGTGTCAGTGATGATTAGTCATTCTAGAAGCCACGGATCTTCCCCATCTGAATAAGTGAGGCAGTAGTCAGCGACTTTTAGAGTCAGATGAATATAGTGCTAGTTAATCCCCTAGCGTGCCCAATGAACGACTATTAAGTGTGTATTATTAAGTACGTTGATCGTCGATACATAACAAGAAATCTGCATCTTACTTTATCGCATGCATAATCTGTTATTCTCTTGAATATAATCTACATGAAATAGTGCTGGAAAAATACTTCACAAATTCAGTTGACATATTCATTTTGGAAACTCTCTGTTTTTTAGCACTTTTCATCACACAGCCTCTCATATTGAGAGGCATATTTTATGTAATGAAACGGATAGAACAATAATTCAGTTACAGTATTTTAACGTTACCAATACACTAAATTAAAAACTAAAGATTAATTAAGGTAGGTCTTATATTCTGGGTACAGGTAAATGTGGATGTTTCACGATTTCGCCTAAGACTTAAAAGTTAAGATCAAATATAAATAAATCTCAGTGTTATACAATTTGCTTTTATTGTTACATTAGCAATGTTTCGTTTTATATACGACATATTTACAATTCGTTACAGGTCATATAAGATAACATAACCGTGTATGGTTTTATATTAATAGTCACCTTGCAAACATTAGTATGAGATTGGACACAAACTGTTATCGTTGCGAGAGAACAAAATGTATTGCTTTACGATGCGTAGCGTTGCGTTGAATTGCATTGTACTGCACTGCACCACACCGCACAGAATTGCATTGTATTGGTGAAAACAGTCGCTTTCTACTCTTTTTCAGTTATATCCTGACGGTGTCTGCTTGAAACAGAAGTTTATCAATTTAAACAGATAATTTTTTTTTTTTTTTTTTTTTTTTTTTTTTTGAATGGGGTTTAACGCCATTTTCAACACATTTCAGGTTATATATGGCATATCCAGTTTTACTGGTGGAGGAAGACCTCAGACTGAGTCAGACTGAGTCAGACTGAGTAGAACCACCGTCCTTCCGCAAGTAACTGGAAACTTTCTCACATAAAGTTTTTGGAGCGAGCGGGACTCGAACCCACGACCATAGCGGTGAGAGGTAAGTGATCTTGAGACGGCGCCTTAGACCACTCGGCCACGGAGGACCCTTTAAACAGATAAATACAGATATATCCCATTTAAAATAAGACATGACGACGTCATGGGCAATGAGAAAGCGCAGCTCGGCAAGCAATTTAGTAATCCCGGAGTCTGACGTGAGTCGACGAGTGTCCCTCACTGGGTATTCCAATATCATCATAGAGGAATCGAACAGGAGCGAAATATCCAGCGATGAGGATAAAGGAAGAGTAAGGTATGTCACGTGGTATATCATTTCAAGGTTAAACATGCTCAATACTTCTATTATTTGTACATTAAACTGCTATCTCAAAATTGTTTTGATTGAATATGAATATTTATAAAAGTGACATTCTTTTATGAGAAGAAAAATCTTAGTTCGATCAACTCCCGTCTTTCCTGAGGTATTCAACAACAGTTGTTTTACAAGGACATGCGTTAAACAATAAACATATGACAAATGACAATCAACTATGCTAATTTCTAAAGGCAATATAGAAATGAGGTCTTACAAATATTACTGGTATAAAATATGTTATATATTGACTATAAGCAAACATTTTTTTGTTTATATCTTGTTTAAATTTGATGAAGAAAACAAATGTTTGATCCTCCACGGGAATGGTTTCCAAGGTTTGAACAATATTTTAATTAAAAATAAAATTCAAATGATTATTTGTTGTTTACTTAAACTAGTGAACCACTGTCAAAACAAGCTTTTTATACGCATTTTGTACGTATTTTGAAGGTTCCATTACCAATCAATGCATATAATACACTATAAGAATCTAACATGGGTAGACAATTTCGTCTTGTGGGATAAGTTTTTAGGCGGAAACGAGGCTCTGCCGAGTTCTTGTGACAACAGTTATCCCAAGGGACGGGATTTTCTATCCGAACCAAAAAAACATGAATTAATCATTTTGTTGCTAATCAAACACATTCAATAATTATTTTAACTTTATTTATCGTTATAGATTTGACAACAATCGCTTTTAATACGTTTAATTATTTCAATTATGTCAAATATATTATTAGTTACGTCATCTAGGTGGTTCCAACGTCACATCGCAAGAATTTTATCTCCGCCCTAGGGTGAGATAGACATATATACCCCGGTAAAATGCAGATAACCTTATCCGGTATGGAAGGATATTATCTACGATTAATAGCAATGAGTAACCGATACATTTTATAAACTATTATTATTAATCGCGAGTAGCCGATTCATATCATACACTATCATTATCATTGAGTAATAAATTCATATTATACACTATTATAATAACTGAGTAACAAATTCATTTCATACACTATCGTTATCATTGGGTAACCGATTCATATCATACACTATCATTATTATTGAGTAACCGATTCATATTATACACTATTATTACCATTGAGTAACCGATTCAGATTATTCACTATCATTATCATTGAGCAATAAATTAATATTATACACTATTACTATCACTGAGTAAACAATTCATTTCATACACTATTATTATCATTGAGTAACCGATTCATACCATACACTATCATTATCATTGAGAAACCGATTCATATCATACACTATTAATATCATTGAGTAGCCGATTCATATCATATACTATCATTATCATTGAGTAATAAATTCATATAATACACTATTATTATTATCACTGAGTAACCGATTCATTTCATACACTATTATTATCATTGAGTAACCGATTCATATCATACACAATCAATACCATTGTGTAAATGATTCATATCATACACTTTCATTATCATTGAGTAACCGATTCATATTATTCACTATTATCAATCAGGAATAGCCGTTTATATCGTACAGTATTATTAACTACACGTAACCGATACATATAACACACTATTATTAACCATGAGTAACCGATAACAGTTTAGTATCCAATACATATTATTGACTTTTATTAACCACGAGTAACCAATGCTTATTATACAATTTCATTAATCACGAATAAATAATACAAATTACCATTTGAAGCGGAAAATCTTTTTTAGCCTAACATAGGCGCGTAGCTCAAGTTGAGAAAGCCCTTTTCAATAAACTATTTTGGCATGTTGAAATGGATACTGTTTTGGCAATATGGGATCGGTGAGAATATATAGGCATGGATTAAAAATCGTAATATATTCCCTATATATATATATTTCAATGAGAAAGCGGTACATATTATTCACTATTATGGACGATCATTAACGATGTGTAAGCAGTGAATAAACGAGGCATATTATATAATATAATGCTTACACAATCGCCTTCTCAAAATGTTACTACGTGACCGTACATTATTAGATACATTGAAGTATTTTATATTGTGCAGTTCAAAATTTAGTAGAAATTTCAACGATAAAACAAACTGCCGATAAAATATTCCGTCCAGATGTTGAACTAACTGAATTAATTGTCTCTGCAATTACCTTCGTCTGTCGCTTTGAACTCACAACTTTTTTATTCAAATATATTTTGATACTTTTTATTCTTTAGATTAGTCCATTGTGATTGAGGTATAGAATAAAAAGGATTCTGTACAATATGGGAACATACTGTACTCGTACATGTACTATACTATTCTCGTACATGTAATATACTGAACTCGTACATGTACTATACTGTTCTCGTACATGTAATATACTGTACTCGTACATGTAATACCTGTACTCGTACGTGTACTATACTGTACTCGTACGTGTACTATACTGTACTCGTACATGTACTATACTTTTCTCGTACATGTAATATACTGTACTCGTACATGTAATAAACTGTACTCGTACGTGTACTATACTGTACTCGTACGTGTACTATACTGTACTCGTACGTGTATTATACTGTACTCGTACGTGTACTATACTGTTCTCTTACGTCTACTATACTGTTCTCGTACGTGTAATATACTGTTCTCGTACGTGTAATATACTGTACTCGTACGTGTACTATACTGTACTCGTACGTGTAATATATTGTTCTCGTACGTGTACTATACTGTACTCGTACATGTACTATACTGTTCTCGTACATGAAATATACTGTACTCGTACATGTACTATACTGTACTCGTACATGTACTATAGTATACTGTACTCGTACATGTATTATACTGTACTCGCACATGTAATAAACTGTACTCGTATTTGTACTTTACTGTACTCGTACATGTAATAAATTGTAGACGTACATGTACTATACTGTACTCGTACATGTAATAAACTGTACTCGTACATGTAATATACTGTACTCGTACATGTACTATACTGTACTCGTACATGTAATTAACTGTACTCGTACATGTAATATACTATACTCGTACATGTCCGTAGTGCTATAACGCCACTTACACTATATTCCCATTTGTACAAATCACTGTAAATTAACCGTATACTATTATTAATTATTTGTATGCAATGCTTTTTATAGAATAACAATACATGTATATATAAAATGGATTGGATTTTACTACATATTTACGTGCAGACATCATTTTGCGACGTTGCCTTCAGTTGAGATGGGAACAACGGGCATCAACGGAGAACCACATCACAAGAGAAAGTATTCCGTGGCACTTCAGACGCTCAAACCGTTTAGACCTTCATCAAAGTATGCACCCGTTTTGTCGTTAATATAATTCCATAGCCCTCGTGCTGCAAATAAAATATGACCCAATGTACGTGAAAATATGTGACCGTTTGGAAAAAGTCAATTGCAGGTTATAGTTTATTTCAATTGATAATAACTGTTAAAAAGAATTGCTCAGAAGCACAGAATGTAAACAACAAAATAAAACAACAATTTATATTGAGTCATGCTAGACAATACAATAGGTAACAACACCCTTCGCTGTCCTGTAGTAAAAAGATACATGTATTTGAGAACCACGAGATGATATCGATGATTTAAAGAGAGTTACAGTACCGACACTGGGTGTAAGTACAGGGTAGGGTTGGTATAGAACCTAACATCATATCCCAAATCAGGTCAGTGCTTTCCCCACATTTTATAGCAATTGAGCGTATACTTAACTATGATGTCATTCAATTTTTCCAACTGACCAATCAACGAGCTTAACTGTGCTACTATTTAACGGACCCAATCAAGAAAGCTTGGTACGTCCAGCAGACTAAGTACAGGGCGACATTTTACGGCTGCCACAGCTAAACGAATTTTGGAAACATTAAAGCAGCTAACAAACGAAGTAAAACAGATTATATCTTATTGAATACATCCATGAAGACTAAATGAATATGCAATATCATCCGCGCCCGTGACACCGGCTTAAATGATTGTAGTTAAAACGGCCGTTAAAGCCGGAATTACTTTTCTTTTATCATTGTTATGCATACGATTCTCTACGTGAAATTTACTTTAAACGGGAATGGTTATTTTTATAATATATAAATTTTCAAAGAAATCTATACTATTCTGTCTTCAAAAGATGAAAATACAATATTTTTTTATTGCTCAATTTTCTGTAAAGCTTTGAAATAAGAACGTCATTATTGGAAGGTGTATAAACAATGTAAAAAATATTTGTTTAACCTTTCAAGAATTATGTCACTCATGTGTTAATTCATTTTGAATTATGTTATAATATGGGTCAATGGCCTATAAAATGAAAAGGAATAAGAACTTAAACAAAATAGAAAAACCAGACTTCTCGAAATTTAATTGAATTTGTATTGTCTAATTTAAACATCTGTTATATCTGGGTTATTTCAGGGATGGAAAATTACCAATCAATAAGGTTGGTTTCTTTTCCTACATATTTTTGACATGGTTTTCCCCACTGGTTTGGAAGATGTTCCATAAGAGGACAGAACCTGTTGTGGAGAGCGACATCTGGGAGTGCTCAGACAAGGAAGGTGTACGAGAAAACACTGAGAGGTAAGACATGTTAAGCAAAGAAACAAAATGTATTTATACAAAGCATTTTGATCTTATTCCGAAAAAGAACACTAGGTACTCAAATTAAACTATAAAATCTTTCATTCACAGTTACACATGTATTGGAAGACAAAACATTTGATATAAAGCATACACGTATAAAACATTTACTGATAAATGTATCTAATTCGTTGAACAATGTTTTGATATAATTACACTTGTGTAACTAATTCCATTAAAGAAACTCTGTAGACCACAAATAGAACCAGAGCTAGTGTGGTGTTTAATTACTTTTTATGCCCAAAAGGTTTTAGCCCTGTTTCTAGAGGCAAAATGTATTAACATGTGTAAAATTAATTAAGAGCGCGTAAACGTATGCCGTTGTTTATAACTTGGGGTTTCTTTATTGGATATAGGTTGCTGCGGCTATGGAATGACGAGTTGGACAGTAAGGGACCGGACAAAGCATCCTTCCTGTCGGTCTGGAAACAGTTTATACGGACCAGGGTTCTGGTCTCACTCTTGTTTGTTACACTTATGGCTGTGTCCTCATTTTTATCTTCGGTATGTATGATTTATTTATCTGTTTATTACTTTTCGTATAATATATATTTACACTAATACATAATTGATTTATATGTTTGTACTTTTATAAATTCATATAATATTTCATTTAACAATCTATTTATCACATTTTGATATTTATATAATGCATTATTTATGTATCAGTTTCTTTTTTACGCATTTAGGACTATGTGTTGCACCTATTTACTCTTTAACGTATGTAATACCTTATTTGGCTATCTAATTATTATTTGACGCATTTAGATTTATATAGTGTATTATTTATTTTGTATATTTTTATCCTTTTACGTATCTATATACTGCGTTATATATTTATCCAATTATTCTTATATGTTACTTCATACTTACTTGATGTATGCATTTATTTCTTCTTTTACGTATGTATATAACGTATGTGTAATAGATGATTGATTTATAAAATGAATTTTTGTATATATATTTTGTCATACCACACTATTGCTTGTAAATTGTATACAGTCATATAATGTGATTATTCACATACGGGTATAGAATGCTTTTATATGTTGTGTATAGGATTCAATATAACTTACACTTGCAGGCGTTTCTAGTGAATATGATAATAAAGTATTTGGAATCACCAGACGACTCTCTGATATATGGACTTGGTTTGACAGCGAGCGTATTGGTATGTGAAGTTATTCGAGCGTGTTCGTTTTCAAATGTAATGGTATTCGGAGCACAAACAGGTACGTTATTAATTCAAAAGCATTCGATAAAAAGCTCTTTAAAATATAAACATTAGTTAGTTTTAAAAACAAATAGTAAAGAGCGCATTTAAAATCATGTACTTGCAATCAGATCAATTAAAGATTTAATTTTTAAATTAATAGAAAACGAGTTCTCTTCTTGTTTCGAGTAAAGTAAAAATCACTTGTTTAATTATCTATAAAGTGGATTAAGGTTTGGTAAAACAATTATATTTACTTATATTCTGGTCATTTTTCTCAAACATAATATATTACCTATATCATGTTTTTCTTTAACTATTTACATGATCAAACAAAGAAATAACACACTTATAGAATACTAGAACTATGCAAAAAATACTGATAGAATACTAGAACTATGCAATAAAATACTGATAGGATACTAGAATTATGTAATAAAATACTGAAAGAATACTAGAACTATGCAATAAAATACTGATAGAATACTAGAACTATGCAATAAAATACTGATAGGATACTAGAATTATGTAATAAAATGCTGAAAGAATACTAGAACTATGCAAAAAAATGCTGAAAGAATACTAGAACTATGCAAAAAAATACTGATAGAATACTAGAACTATGCAATAAAATACTGATAGGATACTAGAACTATGTGATAAAATACTGACAGAATACTAGAACTATGCAATAAAATGATTCATAGAACACATTATAATTTAAGAGTTCACATTGAACATGTAAAACTATATGAAGAAAAACATCAAACATTCGTAAAGCGCAGGAAACTTTCAAAGAACTCAAAAACGTTTTTATACAGAACATTTAACTTCGCAGAAAACATCACACCTTCATTGAGAATAGTATTTCCTGTAAAATACTTTTGTAAAGTAAATCAAACGGTATAAAACGCATTTAATGATTAGTAGAAAACAAAAAATAGTTCATAGAATACATCAAAGTTTTATAGAAAACATCAAATATTTTAGAACAATTGATATTTTATAAATAACATAATACTCTATTGAAAATATCAAACTTTATAAACAATATATTAAACTTAAAAGAAACGTTGCAGTAAAATCCCCATTTTGTGGAGAATATTAAACTTTTGTATGCAGCATTACAATTTTGTAGAAAACACCAAGTATATGTTAGACGTTATATGGGATTTTCTACGTCATTAGAAAAAATCCATGCAACTTCTAACCGGTTTAGATGTTGCTGTACTTTCTTGTTCTTGGAGCAATGTCATGGGTTGAGGAAATCGGTTAAATCTACTGACGGTCATGACATTCTATATTAAATTGAATGTTCTTTTTTTTAAAAAATCTGTAGATCCCTTTAAAACATTTGGATGAATAAATGGATCACCTATGTTTTATTATTTTTTAAAAATGGAAGATAAATGACAAAATCACAACTACATTTCAGGAACAAGATTCCGATCTGGCTTCATTGGCCTGATGTACGACAAACTTCTCAGAATGAAAGGGAAGACTAGTTCTGAGGTAGAGTGACTATAAACTATATCTAATTGAGTTCAAATAGAGAATCAAAAGAAATTTATTGTGAAAGCATGGCTGCTCATATAAAATCTCGTTTTAAATTATTCCAGTTTTCATTAATCGCAGGTACGCAAATCAAATTTGCATTATTTTGCAGAATGGAATTCAACAAAATGCTAAGCTATTTATATTTACAATCATTTTGACTCTATTTATAACAACAGTTGAAATTTACGATAGAAAATATCCTGTCCATATAAATCATTATTATGATGCAAGATCAACTAAATATAAACGATTTGGTTCTTGATTATGTATTTTTCTTAATATATGCAAAGATTCAAATTGAGATAAAAGATATGACATTCAATATCCAACAATGGATAGTAAGATTTATCATCTAAAATTTATTTTTTGAAGGAATCAACTTTCCAGAAAAATCAGCACGAGTAAACCAAGTATTTATTTATACTCGCCAATGATACATCGACTGTGAAACAAGTCCTTACAACCTAAGCGAATCACACTCGAAATCTACCTGTACGAGACGTATACTAAATATGTACATTATACAGTTAATTCTTAATTTCCTTTTTAAATGAATAAAATGGAAATCCATACTTTTGACAATATTATGTTTGTGTTTATCAATTTTATTTCATCTCTCAGATACTGAACATCTTCAGCGTGGACTCGTACCGTGTCTTCATATCTTCATCTATAGTCGCCTTCCTGCTGGCTGTTCCAATCTACCTTATTATTGGTACGGTGTATTGCTACACACTTATTGGACTCTGGTGCTTTGTTCCCATTTGTACATTCGTTGTTTGTTACATGGGATTGGTAAGTACGAGTTCTTATATGTCTTCTTAAAACATATAATGACGATGTATCATCAGGTTCTCCGATTTTACTTCTCATTGTTTTTTGTTATTTGTTATGGTCATTTGAAATCATTCTTTGTGGCTCGAAAATTAGTCTGTAGAACGGACCCAGCTCTCCCGAATGGATCCGTTACGCAGCAACATAACGATATCCAAGTATATCGCACTGTTATTTAAACTCTTAAGACAGATTCACTTAAACCACATTGTAGATAAACTATATAAACACATTGACAATTTCAATGTTTAACAATAGAATGTTTTGCCGTGGCATCTAAAATGAATAATTTATACTTTGAAATACTTTGTCTTTATTATAAGTCGATTTGTTATTTTAAATCTATTCTAGATGTCTCTTACCCGGGCTCTGCAAAGTATTAGAAGACTGTGTTCGCAGTATACGGACCGAAGAGTAAGTGGCTTTAATCACTAGCTAGACTTCACATTGAAGATCACATTGGATAAACAAAAAACAAAATTAAGTGACACAACATGGCACTAAACTGCATTAAAATTACAACTGAAAGTTTAATCAAATGGCAGTGTAAAATACCTTAATTTCTTATTTGACTATTTCTATATTTTTTCTTTTCAATCTTCTTTTTGTCTCCCATTTCACTTTTCTTAATCCTTCAGTCTTTATTCCAAACTCATTTCATAGAATACATTCATATCGCAAAATGCAACTGTATAAATTTTGAATATATTTGCAAAATTTATGTATTATGAAATAATATTAAAAAAAACATACAAGTATTACAATTTATTAAAATAATTACCTCGACATATTTCAAGACATTCCATCATGTGTGTATGTGTGTTTTGTAAGACACAATATTAATTTATTTTTGTTTACGTATCCTGTATCATATTGTGTTTGCTTTAGGTCAAACAAATGGGCGAAATATTAAACAGTATTAAATTCATCAAAATGTATGCCTGGGAACAGGCGTTTACAGATGCAATTAAAGGTAATTATGATAATTATTATAAAAACCTTCATGTTTTAAGCATTGTAAAATTGTTGTGTTATGTGTTTAAGTAGTGTTAGTAACTTTAATGTTTATAATTATATAATTAATAGTAACAGTATTATTAGTAGCATTAATAATATATATATAAATGATATGGTAGCTTGTTTGCAGTGCAATAAGTTGTAAATTAGATCAAATTAGTCATAGTAGAATAAGTAAATATGGTAGATTCTAACACCCTTCAGAATTGGTTTGAATTCTTAGATTTTAGTGGTATTCAAACTGCATATACTGTCGGTAAAATCACCACATTTTCGCGTTCTATGTATTACTACGTCGTTTGTTTACAGCGTCAGCGAAAACAGTGTAAAAACAGTTTGTCGATTTAAATTAATATTTATTTCTAAAATATTGAACATTTGGAACATCATTTCGGCCGATGGTCATTTCACTTTCAATTTTGCAATAAAAATAGTTATTTTTTTTTAAAAAAAATATAGTTTGAAATAGTGTAAAAAAATACACTCTTATACATATTTTAATGACAATCAAAATAAAAAATACACTTGTAACACGTAATTGGAGAAAAAAAGTTATTAAAATATGCATCGTTAAGTAAAATGCAGTTGTAAAATTAATGTTATTATGCTAAATGAACATATTTGTGTAAAGATTAAGATTTCTTTAATATTTCATAGCCAGATAAATTGCTATACACAGTAATTTGATACCAGTATGCATCTTTTGTATATCGAAAACAACACAAGAGACCAATTTTAGGCGTTTCCGTAAATGAGATTGACATCCGGAGTCAGTTGTATTGACGTAGTGCGTAGTGGCACTGACTAGTGAAAGATAACTCGTCGATTTATACTGATTACACGTTTAGCCATTTTAATAATTGTCTTATTGTAAACCGCCATTTTGTGATCTTCATTGCCTTGTCTTTTATCGACCGAGCTGTCAAAACATTGGGATATCTTAACAGAGTTGCTTTCCTTTGTGCGCGGAATCAATGCGCATGAAAAATAACAATATCGTCTTTAATCTGTAATATAATTATGTGTTTATTATTTTTAGATTTTCGTGTGTTTGAGTATCAGAAAATTTTAAACAGAACTGCTTGCTGCATTCCGACTTTATAACCACTAAAACCTACTCTATAATTGCAATGACTTTGTATTCAGTATTAGTATGTGTATGTGTTTTTTCATTTTATTGTGTTTAGGTATCAGAAATATTGAACAGAAGTTCTTGCTGTATTCCAATTTGGTGAACGCCGTATCTGGCTCTATAATTCCAGTGACGCCAACAATAGCTTCTGTCATCGCAATAACCGTCTACACGGCGGCCGGTAACAGTCTCACGGCAGCCATCGTACGTTTTATTCGTGCTTTTATTAAAAGTTTTCTTACTGTTTTATTGGAATTATTTTACTATGCTTTAATACATGTTGGCCATTACATGTTAGATATGGTATGCAGTTTAAATACTGGTGGAAATCTCAGAATGAAGCTGTCCTTCTGCTAGTAAACTGCAAACATTCCAACTAGTCTGTTCCAGATTTTTAAGGTAAAAACTCCATACATGATACTTTTATTTCAGACTCTTTGCTAATGAATAATTTATGTACTGTGAATGGTCTTCTGAATTGTCCAAGACGTTGTCGTCCAATTGCTACTCATAACTGCAGCTAAGGTCTTGGGTTCGATCCAAGCTCCATCCATAAACTTTAAAAGAGAAAGTTTGCAAATACTGGCGGAAGGACGGTGGCTCTAGTCAGATTTATCCTAATGTGATCTTCCACCAAGAAAACTGAATATGCAACATATAACATATCGTGTTGAAAAGACGTAAAACTTCATTTACACAATAATGGAAAATTTACTCCAATCTCGTCTATGTCTTACAGATGCAGAGCATTCAGTTTCACGTATCTAGCCCACATACAATAGCCAGTCTACGTATCCTGACTGTGACTTCTGCTGCAAATGGCGTCCATTTCAGTTGGGCATAAAATAATATTTCATGCATGTATTAATCTTTAAGCACGTTTTTTTTTAAAAATTTGTTATGTTCATCTTCTTAAAAATAATTCAATAAAAGTATAGTTTATTTTTTGTAATTAAAAAAAATAATTTATATTTCAATATTTATGCCGAAATTTATTCAGCCACTTTGATTTTCATTGGTTACAATTGGCGTTCAAGATAGAGGTTAGCACATCCTTGCAAAAAAATTTCAAACATCAATCACAGCTGAAACCTTAACAAGCTTTGTGACATCATACAAATATGTAAACAATGTTAAATTCTCACGCATGAAATATCTGTCAGAATGGGACGGAGCGTCAATATCTTCGTTTCTTGTTGATAATCAAATGGAATTCCGTTATAATGTTCGCAGATTTCCATTGTATGAATATAAAACACTGATAAATAAATTGATAAATGAAGTATTATATCAATTTATAAAAGTACAAAGATATAAATCAATAATGTATTAATGTAAATGTATACTATACGTAAAATAATAAACACATAAATAAATCATACATACCGAAAATAAAAATTAGGACACAGCCATTAGTGTAATAAACAAGAGTGAGACCAGAACCCTGGTCCGTATAAACTGTTTCCAGACCGACAGGAAGGATGCTTTGTCCGGTCCCTTACTGTCCAACTCGTCATTCAATAGCCGCAAAAACCTATATCCAATAAAGAAACCTCAAGTTATAAACAAATGCATACGTTTACGCGCTCTTTACTTGGTTTTACACATGTTATTCAGCAAGTTTGATTGTCATTGGTTACAACTGGCGTTCAAGATAGAGGTTAGCACAGCCATGCAAAAACATTCCAAACAGCAAACACAACTGAAACCTAAACATGTTTTGTGACACAGTACACATATGTAAACAATGTTAAATTATAACGCATGAAATGTCTGTCAGAATATGACGGAGCGTCAATGTCTTCGTTTCTTGTTGATAATCAAATGGAATTTCGTTATAATGTTCGCAGATTTCGATTTGGTAATTAGGGCTGCGATTTGTACCTGGCATTCAATGTAAGCTTTATACGTAGCTGGAAACCAGCATTCTATTTACTCCGTAACTTTAGTGTACAAAGTTCGTGACGTCATCGATTACGTGTAGTCAACTTCATATCACATCAACTTGCATTTGAACCTTAGCTGATAAGACAAAAATATCCGGTGGCACTCTTTTTTTGTATGTTTATTTTCACCTTTTATAAGCAGTACGTATGCTATTTAACGAATGTCAGCGCAATAAATCGTCTTTCCTGGGATCCGGTAGATGGTTAACTAGTACCAAACACACCATATCTCTGAAAGTTACTGATTTCTTTCTCATATATAAAGTGGAATACTCATAACCGTATATGTATCCCTGCATGCCTGACCTAACCTTTGTTTTCACAGGCATTTGCTGTCATCGGTACTTTGACTTTCATTCGTGTTATAGTTTCTGTTATTCCTTTTGCAATGAGAGCTTACGGAGAATAGAAGGTCAGCTTCGACAGAATGAAGGTTAACTCGCTTGTTAACTTATTTTAAAACTGATCTTATGTGATGTGTTATCAATTCTCAGCGTTTATTATCTTTTTTAATATTGAACTAGCATTGTTTTCGCTAATATCACTATATTGTATTTGTCAAATACTTTGCAGAGCAAGAGATGTAGAAGCTTGAGTCGCAGAAATATAATGGTGAAGTACGAGGCTTTCCTCCGAATCAATTTAATATTTTACTCATAATAATTTATATATGCCATCTGGTTTTACTTGTAGAGGAAATCTCGGAACGAATCTCAGTAGAACGTCGTCCTTTCACAAGTAACTGACGTATTTCATCACGTAAAACTGTTGACTAAGTCCGTCTCGAGCACACGTCTTCGGCGGTGACAAAGTATATAATTTTGAGAAGTGCTTTTGAGGACACTGTAAACATTATTTAAATATCTATATGAATATGTGAAAACATACGTTTGTTTGCGAAAGAGGCATTGCCAACACTATTATAGATATAAACAAGTTCAATATGTTCTTCATTATTATATCATATTTAACAAACTGAAGCCATATGTTGTACAGTATATATATATTAAATATTAATGCTATTTCAGTTTTGTAACTTGAAAATCCGCACTGAGATTTGCAATTAAAATTTATAAGTAAAATTAGCATTTGATATTAATTATTTCAGCATTCAATAATGATATATGTAAGTTATAGGGTAACATTATTGTAATCGTTTAGTTATTTAGATAATCATAACATTATACGGAAAAATAAAAAAAAGGTTTTATAACTCTGAACTGTTTATTAATTAACATTGGTTTTACCATACCATTTTGAAAATCAGCATTTGATATATTACATCACTTCTTTTTGCAGGTAAAACCTTCCTGTGGCTATGATCAATGATGCCATGTAATTAAAGATTACACAGAACAATAATTTTCTATCAATTATTTCTTCAACACTAACAGATCATGAAGACGAATATAATATGCTTAATTTATTTATTATTTGTTTAGAAACAATGCTTTGAAGACTGTTTTATCTAGGAAATGTTTTATGCAGTTTATCCTCCAATTCTTTATTTAGAAACTACTGCTTATGGAAGAGTATCAGGAACCATCAACAGAATGTGTTGATAAAAAGAATGTCGTAGAGATAAAAGCCGCACATTTTGTCTGGGACGTACCACTTTACACCAATAACGACATGCAAATCAAACTCGCGAAAAGGAGGAGAAAGGCCAGTGGTAAAATTTCATTTGATGATTGCATTGTCCAAAATTTGTGAATTAAATGATGATTCATAGAATTATTCAAACTGACCCGTTTTATCATTAAAATTATTTGCTTAGCTTGATTGCAAAGAATGCGTCAATATATGAATCGCTCTCGAGTCCGTTTCCTGGTTAGAACCATTACTGAGTGTCGTTATAAGAACGTGACCAGTGCAAGAGCAGCAAATAGTTTATCCTCTGTATCACCTTCCAGTCCACAATTCTGGCTTGATCAAGAATAATTTGAATACTGTTTCATCTAAATATATAATAAAATAACGGTTTTTATAAGTATCGTTCTTAATCATGTATTTAACCATGCCACAAAATTGATATTTACTTTTTTTGGAATTATAAAGCTAAACCTTTTTACCGGATTTCTATTCATGTGTATGAGTCAACTTACATCCAGTGAAATATTTCGATTTTCATGGGATATTTATGAAGCACATGTGAAAATGGTTTGTCATATCTTCTGTATGTATGTATTGCACTTGTTATGGAAGTTTCATATTTTGATTGTATATAGTGTGTAGCGGCTGTGTCCATTGAATTCTCGTTTACATATATTTACCTGTTTTTGTACAAGAAACAAATAGTTAAATAACCACAACTATTGTCTTTATTTGTCAAGTATAGCAAGTTCACGGAGAGAAAGTGTTAATTTATTCGCCCTCACTGATATGGACCTTGAAGTGAAACGGGTAAGAAATTATCCAAGAATTCATCTTACATATACTTTTTTAATATAACACATTGGCGTTTTGATAACAAAACATTTATAAAGAAGAAATATTATGTTTCAGAAAGAGAGTTCCGTACAGCAATATTTAGAACAATTTTTCTATCTAAGCGGTTTGAAGTAAATAATGCGAGTGGAGGCAATAATATGTCGCCCATACTTTAACATAGTGCTGTTATTATTTCTGGAAGAGTTTAAGTAGGTTTAAACCAATTACGCCGGTGTCAGTGGGCGTGTGATATTGCATATGTAATAACCCTCGAAGCCTTCAACGACAGATTCACCACATATGCGTCTCGTCTATATGTGCCTACATTATATCAATCATGGGAAATATATAAACATACAGAGATTTATAGACATATACTGCTGATGCGCACAGGTAACACAGGGTCGTTCTGACATTGATATGTTTTCTTGCATAGCCGGTAAGAATATATGCATTTTACTGGGGTTAGATATTTCTATCTCACCCTAAGACAAGATATAAATCCTCGAGCTGTGACTTTTGAACCATCTAGATGACGTAACAAGTAAAATACGTAATATGACGTAAATCATATAATTAAACGTCTTAAAAACGATCGATGTAAAATCTATAATGATAAATTAAGTTACAATAATTGTTCAATGTGTTTGGCATGCAAGAAAAAAAATCATAAATGGCTTTTTTGGTTTAGATAGAAAATTCCATTTCTTTGGATAACTGTTTTCACGAGCCTCGTTCCAGTCTAAACAGTTATTCATCGCAACGGAATTTTTTATCCGAACCTCAAACCCAAGTAAAATTCTTATAATCTTAATAAAGACAATTGATATACATGAAATGGACAAACACGTTCACTTTGTCATCAGATCTGTTTTGGATTCACTTTCTTATTCACACAACGTTAACGTGTATATCAGCAATTTAATGAATTGTACTTTAACCCCGATACTAAATGTTTACTTTGACACGTTCACATTGAAGAAAACTTATTTAAAAATGATTGATTGCTTGAATTAGTTAATCAATATTCCTTCATATAACAAATGTCATTGTTTTATGGTTGTCCACAAGATAGGCAAGCAGTAATGAAATCCTAACGGGACAAATAACAACATATCATATTAAATAAAAGTCTTATTTCGAAATATGTATATGTAGTTCCTTTTAATCACAATGTTTATGTTTTGTTTCATATATTTTAGGGACTTCTTATTGGAATATGTGGATTGGTGGGTTCAGGGAAATCTTCATTGATGTCTGCTGTTTTGGGAAGAGTGCGTAAAACACACTGTATACCCTTAAGTGTTTGAAATGTTTATAGCATTTTTTTTTTTATTTTCCTTTATCTCTATCATAACGATTTGATATTTTAAATAGTAAAACTTTTTGTTTTCCAAAAAACAATAAAGTCTTCGTGATGGATTCTATATAATAATTTGTGTATCTTATGCATACCGTTTATCGCCATCATATTGGAATGTTATTTGAGGTTTTTATCTGATTTTGTTCTAATTTACAATATTTACCTCATGTTTGGAATGTTTATAGCAGTTTTTTTTTTGAATTCCCTTTATCGCTATCATAACGATTTGATATTTTAAATTTTAAGACTTTTTGTTTTCCAAACAACAAAAGACTTCGTGATGGATTCTATATAACAATTTGTTTATCTTGTGCATACCCTTTATCGCCATCATAACGATTTGATATTTTAAATTTTAAGACTTTTTGTTTTCCAAAAAACAATATAGTCTTCGTGATGGATTCTACATAACAATTTGTGTATCTTGTGCATACCGTTTATCGCCATCATATTGGAATGAGGTTTGAGGTTTTTATCTGATTTTGTTCTAATTAACAATATTTACTTCATGTTTGGATTGTTTATAACATTTTATGTTATCTAAACAGTCCATGTTCTCGCTATGTTTAACAGTTCGTTACGCTGTCTTGCAGTGTGGCATGTCTGTAATACAGTCCATGTTCTTGCTATGTTTAACAGTTTGTTACGCTGTCTTGCAGTGTGGCACTTCTGTCAAACAGTCTATGTGCCCGCTATGTTTAACAGTTCGTTACGCTGACTTGCAGTGTGGCATGTCTGTAAAACAGGCTGTCACTCACGTAAAAATATTATTACCATATAATATGAACTATGTCAGTGTACTTAATATTCACATAAATAAAACAAAACTTTTCAATATAAGTATAGTAAAATCTTGATTTTAAACATCGATTGGAAATATGTAGCATATATATCTAATAATATGAACATGGGATAAGTATAATGTTGATACTGTATTCCATTTCAGATGCCGATGATGAAAGGCCACCTTGCCGTCAATGGTTGTGTAGCTTATGTAGCACAGCAAGCCTGGATATTCAATGGCTCCCTGAGAGAGAACATTCTATTTGGTAGAGAATATGACCCAGACAGGTGAATTGAATTTTACACTGAATGTGAGAAATAATGCAAGGATAAAAGCCGGATGGTGATACATTTTTGTGCACTGTCCGTCTCGTTTTATGACATGTCATCATGGGGAAAGCGGGGTAGGTGACAATCAAACACCAGGTTAAATCTCTCTTGAGGCCGTAATGTTACTTAGAAAGGCAGTGATATTACGATGGTCTCTAAAATAAGCCAATATTTCACGTGGTGATCTGTGAACACGGTGTATGTGCTGTAATTGTTTTTGGCTTGGAGCTTGCTCCAAAGGCCATAGCACCAATGCTGGATTTCTGGAGAACACCTTTACCGGCTAGTTCCAACCCAAAAGGGCGAAGTACTCCTCTATAAGAATGAATGCGCATGGAAAGTAGTTAAAAGAAGACAACTCTTAAACAATTTTTATCGTAAATAGTTGGCAAAGAAGACCACATAATATTGATTTTGGAAGACGTTATACCTGAACGACCTATTAGAAGATTAATAATTCTGTCAAAGCGATTAGCATTCATATGCTAGTAATAATTTTAAACGTCAGCTGACCTAATTCAATGTGTGATATAATAAAACGGCCAGGTTGCGGTTGACTCGGTCACATTCCGGCTGCAGGTAAAAGGCAAATGCTGCGCGTGCCATAATGTTGTTTAAATATACTTATCACACTCATTTAATTTACATTTTCATATGCATATTTTATAAAAAAAAATATCAGACATTTTTTTTAAAAATTGCTTTATTTAAGTATTAAATCCATTTTATTGTCGATATGACATTTTCTCATATATTGCATTTTGATCGTTTCTGCACGATATTAAAACTAAATACATAAAAATACAATTCACATGTTGATTTCTTTTACATTTCCAATGAAATTTGTGTTTATTCTGATGCTATCCTAATTCTCAGCCAAGTCACATCCAGTCCCAGACCTTCAGTGCTCATAAGGTTTTGATTATATGAGCTATAAATTTCTGACATGCGTCGTATTTCACATTCACACTGTAATGCAGGTATCAAGCAGTCATCAGAACGTGTGGCTTAGAACCAGACATTCGAATACTAACAGACGGGGACGAAACAGAGGTAATATAGCGGTACATAATAAGTTTTGTTGTTTAGTTGTGATTCTGATTGCCGCAGTTAAACGAAATAATAGCGTAAAAATATCTTTATGTAACACAATTTAATAAAATCATTTTGACAATAAGTTATTGTTTTTTGCTAGATATATGAATCGACCAATAAGAGGGCAGAGATACATGTGCAATTTATATATTGAACTATCGTCAAGTTCATTCATTATCAAGACCACAAATGGACGTATGTTGAATTTCGGCTGGTTAAAATACTATAATGATGTGCTGCGATGAATACAAATTGAAGAATGTTTTCTGAAAAGGGTCTACAATTTTGTTTTCAGTCATTATATTGCCATTAGCAATCTCTAGCAACCTTTTTAAGTGATAACAGACCGGTCAAACTCTGTTATCTACATGATTTAAATTTAGGACAAATAAAAAAAAGTAAAGGTCCTTTTTTATTGACTGATTGATTGATCGAATATTTAGCGTTGTTTTTATGCCATCGAGGGCTAACAGACGATCAGCCTAACCACTGTTTCATTGGATCCTGAAAACAAAACCATTTCTCGAGCACCTCCGATCTCCGCAAGTAACTGATAACTTTCCCACTTGAATCAGCAATGAAAGACGAATGGCAATGAGACACATACAATAATGAATATCAATCATAACGGAAATTGTTTCCGGGCGGGAATTCGAATGCACGACCCCTGGATTTATAGTCAAACGCGTTACCGTCTTTTTTTATTTTAGATAGGAGAAAGAGGCGCTAATCTGAGTGGAGGGCAAAAACAACGTGTAAATCTTGCACGTGCTGTCTATAGCGACAGCGATATTTAAATTCTTGATGACACGTTGTCGGCGGTTGATGTTCTAGTCGGGATACAACTGTTCCATAAATGTATCCAAGGTCAACTTAAGGACAAAACAGTGTTGTTAGTTACGCACCAGCTACAGGTAAAGTAGTGTACATCTAAGCTTTCAAGACCAAGTTGTCTGATTAACCTTATTATTAAACAAAGTATGTTACATACCGATATGAACAGTTATTATTACTACACCTTTGTTTGCTCTCACACCAGCTATATTTTAAAAAATATCCGCTTGATTTGGAAGATATCCATACTATGTTTTCTAGACCAGCATTTGTTTGGCTAATACTGTGAAATTTTCTGTAGTAAGACATGCTATTCATCAACAATACAGAAATGAACTTCTTCAAAAGTCCTGTCAATCTAGTATCTGTTACAATACATACTTTGTCTAGGCTGTCAAGATGTTGGGTGGGTATCTTGAACTAAAAACAAGATCTTCTGTAAGGCGACTGTGTCTTCACTGGATTAAGCTGTGAAACAGCCTAGCTTGAAACTATGTTAAACAATTTCGTCCAAACTATATAATATACAAATTTTCCTCAGGATTCTTGCCTTATGATTAGTTAACTTCAAACGAAAGAATTAATAAAATGATTTTAATATTTAAAAATCATACAGACACATGATCATACCAATTAACTATATACATTATAATGTTTCAAACCTTGTAGAGTTAAACCAACTGTTGTTTAACACTATTTTGATAATGAGACCAGTTGTTCAGACAACGTGTCTGGACAGCACACATTTGAGACTTGTTTCAAACTCAAACTAAAACTGTATATCTGGACACTGTTCATTCAGCATAAAAGTACACCTATATGTTTGAAGACTGTTTCAAACCTTGATTTTCAAACTAAACGAAAGCGCATGAAATAAATACAAGTTTCAGCACGTAAATAAAGTTATTGTTTGAGAACGGTTTCAAACTTATAACAAAACTGTATGCTTGGAACGATGCTCAGGTCCAGCATAAATATACACTTATAAGTTTGGAGACTGTTCCAAACCTATGTCTTCGAACTAAGATAAAAAAATTATAGTTCCAGCAAGAAACTAACCTGTTATGTTTGAGAACGGTTTCAAACTAAAGCATCAGACTAAACTATTATGCATGAAGCATTCCCCAGTTCCAGCACAATAAATATTCCTATATGTTTCAAATACAAGCCTTCCCAAAGCCTATCGCTAGAGAGAATCTTTGTCGTTTTGCTATAAAACAACGACATTATTTTGACACAGGTAATAAGCTTATTTCATAAATAAAACGTATGCCACTTGAGCATAGTAAAGGCTTATATATGGCCCGTAACTTGCGCAGAATAACGATTGTGCAGAATTTACAAAGTCGTATACATAAACACATGCATACAACATGTATTTGTTTTAATTTTGACCTTTAATGAAGAAAAAACGTGTGAGTGTGCGTGTGTTTTATTGTAAATTAACGGCATTTTCAACACATAACAAGGTATATGTTATCCAGTTTCATTGGTGGAGGGAGACTTCAGAGTGAATCTGAGTAGAATCATCGTCTTCCTGCAAAGAAACCGGTTAACTTTCTCAAATACATAATTTAGACTGATCTTAACTTTAACCTATTAAGTATTCGCCGTACTTCTTGTATAAACACTTTCAAAGTTAATTTGCCAGGGGAAATTGTTTTGCATCGTTCTGTTACTGTTTTTTAACACTGCATCTATTTTGTAGTTTTCTAGCATTATTTCTACTGAACCATTCATTATTCCATTTTCATAGGTTCTTTTCTGTTTTTCTATAATTGGATTGTTTTATTAATTTATATACATTTCACATTCAAAGAAAGGATTTTTTTAAAAAGAATTGTTTTGTAATTCATTTTCGTAACATAAAGTAAATGTAATTAAACATTGTGTTTTATGACAATCCCCCAGTACTTAAAACACTGTGACGAAGTCGTTGTAATGGACGAGGGAACTATTGTAGAGAAAGGTTCACATGAAGACCTGCTCAAAAATAATAGGCTATACGAGGACATGTTCAAAATATTCGAAAGCACGGTCATAAAACCCGGGAAGAAAAAAGGTAGACTTTTCAATCTGATTTTACGAGTGAACAAATGGAAAATTTGAATTAGTTATAGTATAATTCTTGGTAATATATTAACCGACATCATTGGTACAAAGCCGTGTATTTTGATGTTAAGAAGGACAAAGAGTGGGTGATGTCCGGGACACTAGTAGGTCAGGTATATACTGACTTGTGTTCCAAAACACTTTATCACTATTGCAGTATCATCTAGATATTGAGTGCCAAGCCAGGGATCGTCATGTATAAGTTTGCAAGTCTTTAGCGTTACCCGTCCAGGGATCGAACCAACAACCTCCTGCACATGAGGCGGACGATCTATAACTGGATTACAGCTTTTGGTATTACACAGAATAAGTGAGTAAAGTTTTGAATTCTTTTCATTTTTTTGATATGGCATCAGGTTGAATTGGGGTGGAATACGTCAAAGTGAATCTAAGTAAAGTCATCGCCACTTTGAAAGTCAGTCAGTAATTCTTAGACTACAACACTATATATAAGTATACCATATATATATATAAATATCAGAAACATACCTAATTGGTTTCCTTACAACAAAACAATAATACAATCATATGGATATTAGGAACATAATTAATATATATTTAAACATACACACCCATAAACTCAATGCAGATGTTGACCACAAAGACGCTGCACAAAACCAGAAACCATCGTTTGTCAAGAAGAAAGAGTCATCAGCAGATGTGTCAACCAACAGTTTGCTGGCAAATGGTCAAACGAAAGACAGTACGAAGAAGAAAAAGAAGTGTAAGAATGTTTTAATCGTAAACTATTTGATACTTTAGCAGATATATAGTATGACTGAAATAAAACAAATGATGTTGTTATTTACTTTTAACTAATTTGACAATTGAAGTGGGTCATTTGTTTTAAAACAATGAGGTGTATTTGTATTTAGTTCAGTTGTAATGATATGCTTCTAAATGATTAAAATGGCTGAGGTTTTAAAGATTATACGGAGGACGAAACTTATGTTTAAATAATAAAGATGAGGTTTGGAAGATAGGGCTACGGTTCCTGCAAAAATATGTTAAATATCGTATTACATTGAGATTGTTGTATTGATGCCCAGTTTGAAATAACGGTATCTGTAGGACAATGGATCTTTCTCAAACGTTGGATCGAGTAGCAGCAACAGTGCATTTACAAAGGGAAACAGTACGTAAAAGGAAGACGTGTCTGAAAATATTCAATGTTGTTTATTGCACTTTGCATAAGTAAAAATGCCATTTATTCAAGTCTCATTGGATTCCCTTTCATACTTTTGAAGATATATCCCGGACAAGCAAATGTAATTGGAAATAAAGTACAAAAGGAGAAATAATTATTTCATTATTCAAGATAGAATTATTGTTTTTTCCACCTGTACTTCCGCATATTGTTATCTATCCATATTCCAAGTCAAGTCTGATTCCCTTCCGTATTTTTGAGGTTATGACCCGGACAAGTTGATATATAAAAATGTTTAGTGCAAAAAGGGAGATAAATCTGTCATTATTGAATATTATGTTTATTTTTCACTGCACGTTCATACAATGCGTTCTTTTCATGTTCCGTGTTTCATTGGTTTCCCATGCATGATTTAGTGTTTTTTTTATAAATGTTCCGGACGTGGTTGCAGACAGCAATTGGCTTCTTAAATATACTCGTCCTTTGCATGGCATAGAACTACTTTAATTATGTTTACATGGGTGCGGCCCTGAAATAATTGGTGGATATTCGCCTGACTTTTAATTTTCCGCGACCGTGCACCGGTCAGCGAATGTATTTATGAAACATTTATAAACTTAAATGTGATAGCGTGACCACAACATCTTTCTTTTAGCTAGTGAGTCATTCACTTGTGGTATTTATAAAGCGATGGTTTCTAAATGTGGACATTTGTTTGTGTTAATGAATTTTATTTCCGCAAAGCCTAGGTTAGAAATTGCGACTCAAAGCTTTGTATGATAGATATTCTATGAAAAGAAATAACTTTCATTAACCGAAGGACGTCCATAAAATTCTTCCATAGTTGATTTCCTAATTGCCGGTTAACCTTATTAAGCTCAGAGATAAATACAAACGATCTTAGAACTGTTTTCGGTACTTTCTAGTTTTTCATTATATTTTTGATTGCTTACTTATTTATTGATATGATAAGAGCGGTCAAGTTTAAAGATAAATTTATAAACATAATTATCGTTTTGTTACGACTGTCGCCCTAGCGATCAGGGTTCGAATCCCAAAGCCACCAATTTTTGGTTTGTTTCTATTTTTCATTTTTATATACTGTTGTTTAGTAACAAACAGTCCTATCAAACAATAAGGTCTATATAAAATAAAAATAAATCGTCCATATATGCATTTATATATTTCCACATATCCAGCAACCGTTATTTGCTATCATTATTAGGTATGATTGTTTTCATGGTATTTAATATGACCGAAAAAAGACATTTGATCAGTACTTTTTAAGCCGCATCCTTGCATATATCCAAACCCTAAATCCAATATTGACAAAGTTACCCATATTAGTTGACTGAAACATCAGGAAAACTTAAACAGTTAATATTGAATAAAAAGCACAACATGTCACTAACTTGTTAAAGAGTTTACATATTATTGTTTATGTGCGTGTTTCAGTCAAAGTATCATTTTTATTTTATGAACGCATGTTTTGGAAGAATTACATTGAGTTTAATAATGCTTTTAAATTTAAATTGTGTTTCTTTTTAAAGATATTGTTAATATTTGATTTCATAAATGCTGAATACAATCAAAATATTTTACACCTATCGAACGCTATTTTAAATATCTAAATGTTTGCTTCGTTGTCAACACCTAATTTGCAATTGTTTTCAAAAATGGAAAACCTGTTTTGTTTGATTTAACATATTCTATGTTCAAAAGTAAAATAGTTCCACTTAGGACGATAATATCCAGATATCCAATTTATAAATATATCACTTAAATTGTATTGAAAGAGGACTAAATACTTTGACTGAAACAGAGGTCCCAAACAAAAAAATATTGACATGTTCTACAATTTTTTATCAGAGAAGCTCGTATTGGCGGAGGAGTCTGCGATCGGGAGCATCAGCTTCAGTACCTATAGTTCGTACATACAGGCGGCTGGTGGCTGGCTCGTCGCCATTGTGGTTGTGCTTATGTATTTCGTGGCAGTCGGGTCCTTAGTGTTCAGTGACTGGTGGTTAAGCGAATGGATTAATTCATTGACTATATTGGTTTGTGATTCATATATTTTGACAATCTCGTTTTTGTTCATTTACCACTTTATCAGTTAATTGGACTTGTAAACCAAAATCAATAACATGAATATCAACAAAATATTCATGTATAGTTACATTCGAATAAAGTAATTCTAAAACATATTTTATACCAAATATTTTCGTTGACTTCGAAATAATGAAATGTACTAGATTCTATTTCATTGTAAACCTTTTGACAAAAATCGCCATAACAATCGGTGTTTTAATAAAATATTTGAAAACTGATTGATGTCGTTACTTTGGGAAGCTATCGTGTGTTTAAAATGTATTAAGGGCCACATTACTTAAATAAAATAAAATGTCTATTTTCTTTATTGTTTACTATCTGAAAACAATAAACTATATATGTGAATGATGAAAATAATGAATCATTGGTGTCAGGAACTTGTGTAATATGATTTTACAATTCGTTTTTGAAAACAAATGAACACTTATGTAGGTGAATGAGATTTTACCGCTAACTCTATTTTCTCTTCTATATATATATTTAGTCTTCCAACTCGTCTACATCACTACCAGCAAACGAAACTTGGCAATCTGCATCATTATTCAATACGACAACAACAAAAGCAACCACGCAGTCATCAACATTTTCGCTGTCAAATTCAACAGTTTATGACAGCAACTCCACTGCAAGAGTGTACGCTTCGTCCAACCTCAGCTTCGATACATACTTTATGGTTTACATACTGTCATTGGCTGGTATTCTGATACTGCAGCTGATGAAAAGTTTTGCAGGAGCAAAGGTAATTTAAGATCAAGTATTTGTCACTGAAAATCTTGAAACATACCATGACATTTAGATCATTGATGAAGCAACAATTACTGATAATCTGTGGCGCAATATACATTATATTTAATACAAATCGACGGTCATGTCAAGAGCATACTGCCATACGGGGCAAGAGCAAGGTTGGGTGCACCTGAGAACTTGGTTTGAGCTCTCCGGTGGTGTATTTCGTTACTGATCATTTTTACTTACATTGCATTTATTGTGATTTAGTCATTACATTTATTCTGCTTGTGCTGGCGAGGTAGTTGTTTCCTGCTGGACACATACCTTCTTATTTCATACCACAATTGTGATAACAGAGTCTTGACACCAATGCCATTCTTTAATTCCAGGCAGCAATTGTAGCTTCAAATCGACTGAATGCAAAGTGTTTAGATAAAGTTATGAAGGCGCCCATGTCCTTCTATGATGCAACTCCTGCCGGAAGAATCTTAAACAGATTTTCTAAAGACTTGGACGAAGGTACATTTTTGTATTATTAACAAGTATTGGCTTTAAAGAGAGTGAGTGATGACACCAAATTATTTTGAACTTTACTGGCCAAAGGGCAACAGGTTTTATATCATTGAAAAGTGTCCGTCGTTCGGCGTCCTTCCGTTAACCTTTTTCTTATAGATGCGGCAGCACCGTCATTTTTCATTGAATCTTAACAAAACTTGTACAGACGTTATATAACAAAAATATCTCGGATGAGTTTTCGAACCAGCGTGATTCGACAACAAATACCCCTGTCACAGGGCTTATAAGCATATTTTAAACGAAATTGTAAGAAAACATTTTCTCTGAAAATATAAGGTTGAGACCTTAGATATTTCAGATGTAGCATTGCATAGCGGTTTTCTAAAATATTTGTTTAAGTCGGGTCTCTGGGGTCAAATTTGTTGCAATCACAGGGGTCACAGTTTTGCATAGAGTTATATAGGTCTCACTGAAGAATTACCTCACTTACATGACGGTAGAAGATTATTACGCCAAAGAAATTACAGCTGTGTAAAGCGGTTGGGCATTGTTTTTGTTAAAAATGCATAAAATATCATATTTCTTTGTGCATATGGGAACATTGGAACATTTTCATAATTTCTGCAAAGTTTGGGTGACGTTTGGAACTGTTTGATGATGCTATAACAGTTTAAAGATGCGCAGTGATACACTTCAACGAATGGGCAGAATTGTCAAAAGTGAAGGGGTGTCATCAAACCATCGAAATTTTGAAAAAGCAACATTGTCAACCCCATGTTTTTCTTCTACATATTTGGACAAACAGAAAACTATCTATGGGAATAAGGCACTTTTAGAACCATTGGTAATGTATCCAGTGTTCAAGGATTGCATGTCTC
Source organism: Panopea generosa (assembly GCA_029582155.1). Classification (NCBI taxonomy): domain Eukaryota; kingdom Metazoa; phylum Mollusca; class Bivalvia; order Adapedonta; family Hiatellidae; genus Panopea; species Panopea generosa. The sequence goes on along the minus strand of CM055903.1, from coordinate 56,794,701 downwards.
TATATGTAGAACAGTACAAAATTAATTGGTATGTGAGACGTATATGGAAACTGTTGTAGACGCGATACCACCTTCTTTTTTCATTAAATCTTAACCACACTTACACAGCAGTTTTATAACCACACTATCACATACAAGTTATTGAACCAATGTGATTTGACTACATATGCTCCCGGCAAAGGTCTAATAAGCACACTTTATGAGAAATTTTAAAATACATTTTCGCTGAAAGTTCATGGTATAGTCCTTAGATATTTTACTTGTAGTATCGGATTGGGGTCCTCTAAAATATTTGTTGAGGTCGATGTCCGTATAACATAGTTTGACCAAAGAAGCGAATCGGCGATATACGATTTCAGTCCGATGCCCATGTCTTTCCCATCAATTTGCACTGAATTAACGACTTGAATATTAGGTCAACCATGTTTGTTTTTATTTTTTGACTGTGCGTATCAATACGTCGATGTAGTAAATATGTATTGATATTACACTAGGTTAATATAAAAAAATATGTCATGGGTTTATAACGCTACTTCATCGAAAGTTATGTAATAATTATATTAATAACGCTTTTCTTCAGTCATGCTTACGCTTTTGGCTGTAAAGCAAAGTGATCAAATACTTATAAGAATTATACATACAAAACTGTTCTGAGCAACTGTCATAAATCTATTGGCAACAAATGGACATTTGAACATTTCAAAGGAATGTTACTGTTCAACAAATCGTTTAGGAGACCACCTTGCAGGCTACACAAGTAATATCTTAGTTCTTAGTTCGTGAGAAATGCCGTCGGGGTAAACTGGTTCCAATATATGATGATACGCACAACTTAATCTGCTGGTATCACACCAGACAAGACACTGACAAACCACAATGCCATAAAACATTTGCTTTGGAAATTGAATGACAACAATATTCCTACACAATTACATCATGCAAGTATCCGGTCGCTAAAACATCTCCTTTGTGAATAGCTACTGTCTCATCTACGAGAATCCAACAATTTACACTCAAACGACACAACTATGCCAATTTCACATGCTCTAAATGTTCGGCAGCACGTAAACATGTAGTAATCGAACTCTATAAAAAGGCATTGCCAGCTTATGTCCACGTGACCGGTGAAATTCAAAGCATGTTCGGTGCTCAAATTCATAGAGATACATTCAATGTACATGTGAATCAAATAAAAAAATTTCCCCACCGCAGCATTAAATTAGAAAGAACATTCATTGTTGACAGTGACACTGACTCTCAATAAAACAATATTCATCATCCCACTTGTGTTAAAACATTGAATGTCGCGTGATATGAACCATGACGTAGGTAATGTATGACGTCAGTATGATGTTGCATTGTAATAGCGTGTTTCGGATTAAACTCTTTTTATTTTAAATTTTTTTCAGATATTGGTACGCTTATTGCCTAAATATAGTATTTTTTTGTTGGTTATTGATTTTATGAAAACAAGTATAATCTGAGATCTGAGAAAAAAGATTAATAAAATTGAATTCCTTTACGGACCACTTTTTGTTGCATTTGTTTCAGTGCATGGTAACCGAATAATACCTACTTGGTTTTGTTTACTGGGTAGCCAGGCCGTGGCTTTGAAGTATTTTTTTCTCTCAGATGTGAGTTATGTGGTAAATAGCTTGTCATATGAGTACCTATTACCTATTGAACTTATGAAACTCGTTAGGTGAAATGATATGATTCTTGGTAATAAATTTGAAATAGATATTCATGTGAGAAACTTTAAATATGTATCCTGAAAATGAATGTTAAATGGCTGTTTTACACAGACCATTGTTTTCATCTAATTGTTCAGAATAAAAACACAGAGAAATATGTGTTACTTTTCCGTTGACGGCAACGTAATGTGTTTGTGTTAAGCTTTGTTTCTCAAATCTAATGACACTAGAATTCACAAACCTGACCATAGTTGTATTAAACGTAGTACTTCTCAAACCATGATCTCCTTTGTTGGATGACCTTGAACTTTACGAAATATAAACGCAGCATTTAACTTAAATGTTACGATTTTGCGCATAACTGTGTTTCTCATTTTCCGGACGAACCTGACCTCTGCGGATAAATAGTTTAGCTTGCACAATATTATTTTGTTTTACTATTAGTTCCGTTTTTTATTAAACTGTTTGACCAGAATCATTAAAGTTGGTCCAAAGTTCTCAAGTCAGTAGTGCTGATCAAAACCATCCAGCGTTTTTTTCTGGATGACATTACTCTCTTCAAATAATTATCTTAGTTTACAAAGAAATGGGTTTTACAGTAAGATGTGATGCTTTGAAAACAATACTATATTTGTTGTACAGCTGTCGTTTGTATGGCCCGATTAGCTCAGTCGGTTACGCGTCTGACTTTCAATCCAGGAATCGTCAGTTCGAATCCCCGCTCGACAATAATCTCCGTGATGACTGATATACGACATTGTGTCTCATTATCATTCGTCTCCCACCACTGATTCAAGTGGGAAAGTTATCAGTTACTTGCGGAGATGGGGTGTGCTCGAGTACTGGTTAATCACAGGAAACAGTGGTTAGGTTAACTGATCGTCTGTTAGCCCTCGATGGCATACAAATGACGCTAAATATTCAATCAATCAATCAATCATGTATTGATCAAAACCATATAGCACACTGATCTCTACCGATCATCATATAAACCAAATACGGTTGATAATGTTTCCTCAACTCAACAATTTGATTTTTAATCTTTCAGGTGACGTTTTCATTCCAAAAGTCATTAATACCGTTTTGCAGATCTTGACCCTTGTCATATTATCCACTGCCATGTCAGCTTACATAACACCTTGGATCCTTATAGCTGTCGTCCCCTTTGTCGGCGTATTCTATCTCATGAAGGAAATATCGACGGTTTCTATACGTCAATTAAAGCGTCTAGAGAATATCACCCGATCACCGTTGATAAGTCACGTGAATGTGACGTCACAGGGTTTACCGACTATTGTCGCATACAGGCAACAGAACAATTTTTTTGATAAGTTAGTATTTTTTTTTAATATAAACTTAAATAGTAAAGTTTTAATCAGCGTGTTTGCGTTTGGTGCCAATTGTGTAAACACGATATGGGACATTTACATATAGCATACACATTTTTACTGTTTTAGACTTAAAGTATTAAAGAAAACTTTTTGCATGATTCTAATATTAGATTTTAGTTGCAATATCCAATTAAAATGTTGTGTACTATTTTTTCGGTAGACAATCAGATTACACACAAATGGAGAAAATGTAGTTTAACGTCATTGAGAAAACAACTTTATGAGCTACTTGTAGCAATCAGTTTTATTGGTCGAGGAATGCTTTGTTTACATCAATCTGAAAAGGACCACAGTCCAGCCACACGTAACTGGCAAACTTTCTTATATAAATTGTTTCGACCGACCTGCATGGTTCTGAACCCGTGGCTTCAGTGGTGAGAGGTGAGCGAGCTAAAAATTGCTTACAAACAGAATGCCGTTGGTTCGCGACTTGGTGCAATAAGTTACAAACCGGTGATCAATGTTCCGCATGTATTCTCCACGGTAACGTGCCGTAGAAGATACACATTAGTTCATAAGATAGTCTAAGCGCACAAGAAGTGCTTTCTATCATAACATTTGAATGTTAACTAGTTATTTTCAAATGATTCTTTTTGACTGAGATCTTAGTTGGTTTGTTTGGATTATATTTTCTTCCGATACTAACATTCTTATTTGTTATTAGTTAAAAGTTTTTATACTGTAAATAAAAAACTGCTTTTTGATAATTATGTGAATTGATTCTATCATTTCTCTTGTAACTCCCTATCGAGTTGCCTTGTAGTTTGATGTGCTTTCAATAAATTTGCTGAATCAACAATAAACCAACACTATGTCATTCCATTACCGTATCTCCGACCACATTTAAATACTAATTAATATCAATATTTATCATTTATGTAGAAATTAAATGAATTATATGTAAAAATATAGTATTGATAAAATGAAATATCTAAATTGTTTTTTTCCGTGGTCGAATGGTCTCAGGCGTCGTCTAAAGATCACTTATCTCTCACCGCTGAGGTCGTAGGTTTGAGTCCCACTTGGCCAAAAACGTTATGTGAGAAAGTTTGTCAGGTCTTCCTCCCCCAATAAAACTGACTATGCATTATAGAACATGAAATGTGTTAAAAATGGCGTTAAACTTATTAATGAAATATTTTCTTAAATAAATAATCATATGAATTTTATTATATATTACATGGTGTTTAGTAATGTCTAAATCAGTTAACTAAATTAGTCTTTGTCGTCAAGGTCACTTGGAAAAGGAGTGCACCAATATTGTTTCTTTATCAATGTTAAACTATACATGTTACTTTTTAAAGTTTTATTTAAAAGAAATGAAATGAATGTATCTGTAAATTTGTGGGACAAAGTAATGAAACTGTTGTGTAATTTTAGGTGTATGGATTTAGGTGACGTTGCTTCTACGGCGATATTTCTGTTTGACGTGAGTATGAGATGGATTTGTCTCAGGCTTCATCTTGTAGCCGGCATGATGACTGTGGGAACTGCGCTAATATTTGTTATCACAAAAGGACTCATCCCACCGGCTCCAGCAGGATTGGTGCTGGGTCTATGTGGAAAGGTAATACTTATTATCTGGGTTTCAGTGTTCGCTGTAGTAGTTCTAATTATTTCTTTGCTACTGACAGTATCATGTTGTGGTGTCATCTCTACGTATGTAATGTACATATAATTTGTATATTGATAACGTTCATGTTGCCTTAGTTCCTTTGTTCTTCCTTAAAATTCAACGTCTCCTGTTGTGTGTCATCTCAACGTATGTATTGTACATATAATTTGTAAATTGATTAAGTTCATGTTGCTCTAGTTCCTTTGTTCTTCCTCAAAAATCAACGTTTCCTGTTGTGACGTCATCTATACGTATGTATTGTACATATAATTTGTTTATTGATTAAATTTATGTTGCCCTAGTTCTTTTGTTTTTCCTCAAAAATCCACGTTTCCTGTTGTGACGTCATCTCTACGTATGTATTGTTCATATAATTTGTATATTGTTAACGTTCATGTTGCCCTAGTTCCTTTGTTCTTGCTTAAAATTCAACTTCTCATGTTGTGGTGTCGCATCTACGTATGTATTGTACATATAATTTGTATATTGATTAAGTTCATGTTGCCCTAGTTACTTTGTTCTTCCTTTAAATTCAACGTCTTTGTTTTGGTGTCACATCTACGTATGTATTGTACATATAATTTGTATATTGATTACGTTAATGTTGTACTATTTCATTTGCTCTTCTTTTAAATTACCCGTCTTCTGTTGGTCAAATGTTGTCTAATCTTTGTGAGTAATTATATAACGTTACATGTCGAACAACAGGAATACGTATGCTCTAAAAGTAAAAGTAAACACTTAAATTTGGTAACATACCTGTAAAAAGCATAAATCATTATGTACAATGTTGAGAAATGTTATATATTAAAATGATGATATAATTTAAGTTCACAATAATTATAATACAATGCGAATCAGGGAGTATTTCACAATTAACAGGACACTTATCCTTTATCAAATGTTATTTGAGTTTCACCAACACATTTATTTGCATCCAGTGGACTATTTTATCCACTGGTAGATGTTTTACGCTATTTTTGATGACATTTTCCATTCGCATCAAATAAACTCTTTATAGTGTCTACTATACAGTGTCATGTGTACTGATTTATTTTGCCCAATCGACTGTGAGTATCGAAGAGCTTATTGGGCAAATTATTCTTTTCTTCCAGTCGACTGTTAGCCTTGCGCAGTTTTTGAGCTCTGATTAATATTCATTCAATAAACTACGCGCTGTATAATTTGTATTGTAATAAATATTCTATTGAATAGACCGAGCATTATACAGTTTGTTGGACAATATTGTTTTAACGAATAGATTGAGTATTGTACAGTTTATATGGTAATATACATACGTATTGTCAAACAAATAAAGGTAAACAATTAATTTTAGTAACATTTCTGTAAAAAGCATACTTTTGTATGAACAATGTCAATAAATATTATATATTAAAATGATTATATAATTTAAGTTGACCACACTTTCAATACAATGCGTGGAATGGAATATTGCAGAATTAGTAGTACAATTATCCTTGATTAAATGTTATTCACACGCAAATTTATTTTCATCGAAAATACTTTTTGTATGAATGGTATACATTTGGTAGGGCACTACTATATTCTATCAAATCCAATGTGATTATTGCACCGTGTGTAAGGTATTATTCCAATGACATGTTAAATTCACACAGTTTCAAGATAGTTACGATTTGCATCAAATAAACTCTGCATAGTGTCTAGTGTACAGTGTCAAGTGTACTGATTTGGTTTGCCCAATATACTGTGAGTAATGTAGAACTTGTTAGAAAATTATTCACTTCTTCCAATCGACTATTAGCCTTGCACAGCATTTGAGCTCTTATTAATATTCATTCAATAAAATGATCACTGTATAATCTGTGTTGTAATATATATTCTATTGTATACACCGAGCATTGTACAGTTTGTAGGTCAAAATTGTTTTAATATTTATTTTCATTTAATAATCTGTGAGTAGTGTAGAGTTTGTATGGAAATATTTATCCAATAGACTTAAAACATGTACAGTTTGTAATGGTAATATTTTTTTATCCAATAGCTTTAGAACATTGTGCAGTAGGGAAATAACTATTTCATTTAATAGACTGTGAAAACTGTACACATTTTACGGAAAATATGTATTTCCATTCAATAGACTATGAGCATTGTGCAGTTTCTTGTAAGGTTGATGAATGAAGCAGAGGCACGATTTACGTCAATTGAGCGCCTGCACGAGTATGAGAAGGTATAATATGTTATACGCTATATTATATCAATATTTATTATGTTCTCTATTAGAAGGTGTGATTGTTGAAAAATAACCACAAAATATATTTGAGCTATAGGCATGTACGCAAACAAAACTATGTTTTACACGTGCTGATGGATTTTCTAAAATACTAAGGAAACTGCATCCTTAATATACTGGCTTCAAATTGTTTTCATTTATCATAATAATACAATGATAATTTACAATTTTTGTAATATATATAAATCAACGCAAAGGTTTCGTACATTAAAAGATATGCATAATATACACTGAAAGGAAAAAGAAAGTATACATTTTGTTTTTTTTTTAAATTATTTCATTATTGGCTAAGTTTATTCATGTGATGGAAAATTAACTGATTTGTTTTTATTGTTTTGCTTTGAAATTAATTAATTTTTTTTTTTAATTCAACAATATGATTAAATATAAATATACAAAATTTATATGCAATACATTTATTGTTCCTTGACCTGCCGACGTTTATAGGTATGTATACATTCTTTTTCCTTTCACTGTATATTATAATTGATTAGAATATATATTTTGATGACGATCTGTTAAACGACGAGACGTCTATGGATATAAACAAAAGTACGAATAACCATGTAAACAAGCACATTCAACGATGAACGCTTACATATTTTCAATTATCACATTGACATAGTATATACCTTAAAAGAGTGAATATCAGAATACTATAAGGATATTTAAAATTATAACATCTGCATTCGTCTTTTTGAAAAATGAAATATATCATAAATAAAGGATCTGGCATCCGAACCTCAGCATGCGAAGAAAATGGCACCAACAAAGTGGCCAAGCGAAGGGGAAGTGACGTTTCGAGACGTTGTCATGCGTTATCGGCCGGAAATGGATCCAGTATTACGCAAAGTCTCATTTAGTATCCTACCGCGAGAAAAAGTGGCAGTTGTTGGTAGGACAGGGGCAGGTCAACATTAAAAAATGTTTGTAATTATATTATGGAATATTAGAAAGGAGTATAAGAACACTACTTGAATAAAAAGATGTCATGTTATAGAAATAGCAAATGGGTTCAATGTTTTAAATGTTTGTATATATACCGTATAATTATATACTATGGTGGTACTATTGTAAATGAAGTTAACACTGAATATTGTATAAGCGATGTTACAATGCATTGTTTTGAACTATTTAAAGTTTTTTTCACGTTTATCTTGACATGAAATTCAGCCCTCTTAATATAATTGTCTTTAGCTGGGATACTCAATTGTCAGATTTGCCTTTGATATAGCCAAGACTGTAACCTTCCCCCATGTTGTATTGTGTCACATAATAATTCTTTTATATATAGATTGTGTTGATTGCGTGATTTGAAGACTGCGTCTCCTGCTGGACTTATGCTTACAAATTATTTTCATGTTTTGGACGATTAGCCGTCTCTCAACGGATGATTAATATGTTTTATTATTTGTAAATCATGACATAATGTGACGTTTCAACTGAAATGCATCACAGAAAAAATATCCGTCTGTCATTATATCAGGTAAATCAGCCCTGGCAGCTGTATTATTTCGCCTGGTTGAACTGAGTGGTGGGACTATTTTTGTTGATAAAGAAGATATATCCCAACTTCAATTGAGTGAAATAAGGTCCAAAATATCCATCATACCACAGGAACCGGTTCTCTTCGACGGAACACTTAGGTATGCATGTTAATCAGCTTACCTTAATTATACTTTTAAGTTTTAAGTCAATACTCTGCAATAATATATCTCAACATTCATTTCTATTAATTGAATAAGTGTATGAAATGTTATTCAAAATAAGCGGGTCGTTGGTGTTGTGGATATGTTGTTTAATTGCTCACGCTAGAGATAGCCGATTCGAGTCGGTTCGAGGTAATGTATTGAAACACTATATTTCAGCTTCAAATATGGGGCTATAGAAAATTGTTTTAATGGGATAAAAATCTTTCCAATAGTGTCCGTATGTGTTATTTAATGATACATTTTATTAGTATCAAATATACTCTGTAAATGTTTAAACGTGAAATGAATAAGGACTGACAAGTGTTTAAAACATGCATAACAAGAGCTTCACTATGAATAAACAATTTTATATTATTTAATGTCAAAATGCTTCATAGGAATATTTATAGGTGCGTAAAAAGTCATATTCTGTAATAAATAGTCAACTTTGGTGCAGAGCTTAAGATTCTCAGTTTTAATTGATCCAAGATCCAGAATACATTGTGGATTAAAATATTTTTTTCTAGAATTGTAACACACAATGTTTATCATACAGCAAAAGGAACATAATGATATGTATTTCATGTTTTGTTAATATTAAAATTTAGATACAACATAGATCCATTTTCCTTATATTCCGATGACGACATTTGGGTTGCCATAGAGAAGGTCCATATGAAGGAAAAGGTTTGGATAAACTCATAACCATGCATGGCTTGATAGACAGAGATTTACCCGACCATTGCATGTAGCCCCTAAATCCCTGCGAATTCCATATATTTAGCCAAAATTACACCTACACTAAATACAAGGTTCAAATTCTTGCCCGGCCACAGTCACCGTGACGATTTTAATACGATATGGCGCCCCATTGTCACTCGTCTCTGGCCGTTAATTCGAATGGGACTGTTATCAGTTACTAGTCTGGATGGGTATGTTCGAATACTGGTTTGGCTTCCAGGATCCCAGGAATTAGTGTTCAGTTTAATTAATCATCTATTACTCCTCAATGACATAAATTTTACGCTAAATATTCAAACATAAAATAAACAACCGACCGATGATTAATTTGCAACTATAATTTTGCTAGAAGTCTCGGTGCCATATTTACTCAACATATGGATATGGAAGAACAAGTAACTATGTATGTAGATCTGTGTATATTCAACTACGCAGTATTGGCTTTATAAGACGTTATCTTACAAATGACGACAGAATAACTCTAGTTAATTCATTAGTTATCTCAAGATTGGACTACTGTAATGCGCTTCTTGTCGGCATTTCAAGTTCCACTTTAAACTTCACGCCGCAGCAATATAACTTCAGTGCTAAAAGAACTTCATTGATTACCTGTGCCTTAAAGGATTCAGTATAAAGTCCTTATACATACTTTATGAAACACTCTGTGCACTGAATAGTAACAGTGGTATGTGACACTGTTCTAGAAACACTGACATTTGATGATATTTGAATCTAGCCAGCTCTCAACTTCCTGATTTTTTTTATCTGCTTTTATTATGCTTGTTTATTCTATGATTTCTATATGGTGCCATATACTTGTTTTATTTGCATTGTAGATTGATTTTAATCTCCATGTTAACTGAATATTAGTTTAGTCTATATGTAGACGTCATGTCTTTTTTATTCAGTTTGATGGAACTGTGATTTCCGTGCTGATGTCTGTTTTATGATCTTACCTTTTAAGCTGAGTCTTTAAATTGTTATGCAATACTATGTTAGTAAATTTTACTGTATGTACAGCACTTTTGAGCGTATTTCTGATATGATAAGAGTGCTATATAAGTGTGGTATAACAATAATAATAATAAAGTATATATTTAATATCAAGACAGATAACACTTCTTTTAAGAACCGGTACGATTTAGCCAGCGTACAATTGCTTGAAATGGCGCATATTTCGCTACCACTTTATTAAATCTTCCAACAACACATAACACTCATTTCCATTGGTCGAAAGCGGTCACATGTACTTATTGTTGTAAACAATGGAAAAATAACTGTATATTTATATTTCCATTGAGAAAATCATAAAATAACAGGTTGGAGCCACTATATCCATTAAGTTGAAGTAAAAATCGAACAGGGGCGTAGCTTGGCTGAAAACAATGTGTAGGCACAGTTATAGGGGGTCTAGGGGGTGCATGCTACTTCAAAAACAAATTTCAGACATACTGCCGTAGGTGTATTTTGACGTATATTTGTTTGTTTTCTTAGGAGCTTCGTTATCCTTAATATAAACTTTGAATTCAATGTTTATAACCAAATAAATGTTTTAACGTTTGTTCATTTCAATAAAGGGGAAAATGCAGTAGCATAAGGGTAAGATTTTATTGCATTTTTTATACATTTTTATTTTTCCCAGTGATTTCTCAAAAAATGTGTAGGCACGTGCCTACAGTGCCCAAAGGAAGCTACGCCACTGATAAACTGTTACGTTTGAACAAAATTATAAAACTCATTGTACCCATCATGCAGTCTGCATACGCGTATATGGAATATTAGAAAATGACACATAATCATATTGTACCCATCATGCAGTCTGCATACGCGTATATGGAATATTACAAGTACCCATCATGCAGTCTGCATACGCGTATATGGAATATTACAAGTACCCATCATGCAGTCTGCATACGCGTATATGGAATATTAGAAAATGGCACATAAACATATTGTACCCATCATGCAGTCTGCATACGCGTATATGGAATATTAGAAAATGGCACATAAACATATTGTTCCCATCATGCAGTCTGCATACGCGTATATGGAATATTACAAGTACCCATCATGCAGTCTGCATACGCGTATATGGAATATTAGAAAATGGCACATAAACATATTGTACCCATCATGCAGTCTGCATACGCGTATATGGAATATTAGAAAATGGCACATAAACATCAAGCAAACTCGTCAAATGCATGCAAAATTGTATAAACCTAGATAAAGTATTTGTTAATATGTTTCCCGTTAATGCCATATATCTAACACATAATAAAATAAAATAAATACCCCCTTCTGTAGTTATATCTGTTTCACAAACTATAATTTATTCACATGTGTCTAGATATATCTAAATTACCATATGATTATAAGTTTCCAAGATATCTATCGTATTAACATGTCGCTTTCAGATATCAGGTTAGCACCTTTCCTGTATATACTTGTATGCACTTGCTACGAGTATGCTATCTATTGATTATGTTTATGATATTTTGGTGGTTGCGAAAGTTGGGGATTATTTTTCTTGTTTGACATTTTTTTTTATTTATCTACTTTGGTGTAAAACTAGGAAATACTTATTTTACTGATTTCAGATAGTACAGCTTGATGAGGGATTAGAAATCATTATAGAAGAGAACGGGGAAAACTTCTCCATAGGCGAGAGACAGTTAATATGTTTGGCCAGAGCTGTTCTACGAAGTAGCAAAGTATAGTTGATCTTATGTCCTAAATATTCGTCACAAGTATAGAAGGACTTAGTTTTCAGCACAATTATTATATGCCTATCTAAATGATTGAAAAAAATAGTCAGTCGTATTTTACTTTAGCTATTGTTCTTTAAATACATACTATGTCTCCATGGTGACGTTTTATCACGGCGTTATTTCTCTTTTAAAAACTGACAATCTTCAATTAATTATGTTATCAAAGACAGCAAAATTCATATATATTGATCCAGAAGTTGAATGGCGGATTTAGAGTTGTCTGGCAGGTGTAAAGAATCCCCGAAATTTCCCAAATATGGGAAAATGGTACAAATTTAAAAACGATGTTCTAGTAATTCATCGTTTGCACCGATATACACATACAACTCGATACTTCTTAATTGTGACTACCCATTAAGCAGAATTATTTGATATACACTTATGCAACGGATACTGTTTCTAAATTTCTTTTCATGTTGCATATTGATAAAATATGACTTTAATCTGTAAAATGTCCATTTTATTAGAATATGTGATATAACATTTAAATATTTCTTAAAACGTTTGCTATAAATAAAGAATTTTGTTTTCCAACAATGATTTTAAAACAGTTGACATAGGTTTGATTTAAATTTTTTTTCCCAAATCCTCGTTAAAGTTATGTTTTATTACATTTTTCAATGAAAGCCATAACAATGTTGGTTGCCTTTATCTAAGCTTAAATATATTTTCTAAGACTTTTATAATATAATTAGATGCATACAATAAAAGTAAATGATATCAACATATATATACATATTAGTTGATATGTAAATGTTAACATGTAGTATTTGCATTTCTACGACACTATTCATAGTCATGTATATAATCATCTATCCGCCTATAACTGCAAACCAAAATGTAGTTTTTTTATTTGGAATGGGGTTTAACGCCATTGTCAACACATTTCAGGAAATATATGGCATATCCAGTTTTACTGGTTGAGGAAAACCTCATGAATGAATCTGAGAAGATATGGAATGGTATCATCGCCTTAACTCTAAGTTTACAATTTGTCGTTTGCTCTTGGTGCAATGGGTGTAAATGTTTCTTTCTTCTTAGTTCTTTGTGCGAAATGAAATATTTCACCTTTGTCTATCCTACTATATCCTATCATTGTAAAAGTTACATACTTCCTCTCATAGTATAACGAGTTCAGCATAATCACGTGTTTCAAAAGGATTCGAATTGCAAACGTTAAACAATGCAGTAAGCCTTTTGTACAACGCACTTGGGAATATGTAACAATGCGAAAGACACAGTTGGCATTGTCAGTTATGACGACAGGTGCCGCTAGACATATATGGAAGAATAACGACTGGTCCCTAGTGGAATCGGCGTGGCTTTGTTTTCATCGTTGGTCATATGGAACATATGGTCAGCTACAACCATTGAGAGGAGCTCTCTGATCGGCTGAAAAAAGTATAGGGATGTTCAGGGGATATATTTTTTATAGTAAGCTTAATTTTTGTTGGATGGAAATGTCAAACTGGCAAATGATCAAATTAAAATATAAGTTTATTATGTCTGTGTCAAAAAAAATTAAAATTATGTTTCTGTTACTGACTCAATTCATTTTATTAAGGAAACTATATGGAAAGTAAAATTGGTGAAATTTAGTGGGTGGGTTTTTTTCATGCTGGAAGCTGGGGTAACCAACTTCAGGGGGCAAAAAAGTGGTAAAAAGGGGTACTTTTGACACCATTTTGGGGACATTTAATTTGAGTCTAGGATAGTACTTTAATATAATGTAGGACTTTTTGGTCCACGAATGGTAAAAATAGTGAAAACAAGGTTAAACGTTATAATGTAATTCTATGGAAAACGCAATGGTGGTAGCTGACCTAAATGTGTAAGGCTGTATTGAGAGTCGCGAATTCTGATGACTGTTTACATCAAATATTTCCATTCGCAACTTCTTGAGTTGTTTACAGGGGACCTGTCTGTAATTTTGCAGCGCCGCTGAACGTTGTAATGGAAAGTTAGGATTTATTACAATGATGGAGTCCAGTGGCAGCACAGTCGAAATAGTCCGGTACCCTGTCCAAATACATTCCCTACACTCATTACAAATGGAGTGAACATTGGAATAAAAAGATATTCGTGACTGACTGCAGCCGAAACACATATCAGAACATGCATCAAATTCTAAAAAATACATTTTACGCAGCAAGTAATGTTTAATCTGACAGACAAGAAGAGACAAGTAACTTTTACAGTGATATGATAAAGTAGGATAGACAAATAGCAATGTTACAAAGGTAACATGTTTCATTTCCCACAAAGAACTAAGAAGAAAGAAATATTTACAACCATTGCACAAAGAACAAATGACAAATTTCAGACCTAGAGTTACGGTATGCGGTGATACTCTTCCATAAGAAGCACTACTGCCATTCCGCAGGCAACAATAATCTTTTTCATATAAAGATTTTTGATCGAGTACGACTCGAATCTACGATCTTAGCGATGAAATTAGTAAAATCGAGGCAGCGCTTTAGACCACTTGGGCACGGAGGACCCTTTCCAAATATACAAATATATTCCTTTAATTCATAAAAACGATGTATCACGTGATGTTTATATGTTTTAAATAACAATTATACAGATATTACTTTTGGACGAGGCAACTGCCAATATTGACACGTCGACGGACGCCATGATACAGCAGACGATCCGAGACTGGTTCTCCGACTGTACCGTGATCACTATCGCCCATCGTCTCAACACCGTATTACATAGAGACAAAATCATTGTCATGGACTCCGGACAGGTATGTTTGGGGTATTGAACACTTTACATTGGTCAACTTAACGATAACCTTCGTCTCAATACCGTCGTATATAGAGACCAAATCATGGTCATGGACTCCAGACAGTTAGGTTTAGGGTAATAGACACTCACATTGTTTAATAAGACTTAACTATATCCATCAACCATCGTCTCGACACCATATTACATAGTGGTTGTCAAATATTTTATATTGTTCAAGGAAACTTAACTATTACCATTGCTCATCGTAAATGCAGATTTTCGTTGTTAGATATTTATCATTGCTCAATACTGTATTGTATAGAGACCGAGTAACTGCCATGCACTACGGACAGGTAGGTTACTAAGGCTATTAAAAATGGCAACGGTGACAAATTTGTCATGTTTTCTAGAAAAAAAATTCACTTGAAATGACTGCATGTAGAGTGTATATAAATCACATATGTATAGTTGATTAGTAATTATATTTGCGGTTGTCCCTTGATGCCGCAATTGATTTTATAATGGTTCGCTCACCAAAACGAGACATTGTATGTTACCATAGGAATCTAATTATAATTATATTATCAGTTTCGGTGAAACAACAATTTCAACTTGTGGTCACGTGTGGGGAAGTCATGAATAATTGACACTATTTAATTGCGTCAATGTTTCTCTGTTTTTAACTTGGAAATTGTCAAATTTTCTTAATCATACTTAAAAAATGTTTACAAATTATCAAAAAGCATAAAATGAAATAATATTATTTTTATTTTTTAGGTTATGGAGTGTGCATCACCTCAGGACCTTCTATCAAATCCTCACTCACTCTTCAGCTCCATGATAGCAGCTCAGAGCGTGAAAACTTCTTCACCCTGAGACGGATTCAACCATTTTAAAGTGTTAATCGCTCAATGCAAATAATATTATTCACATATTGTTCTGAAATACTCATAATATGTATTTCGTTTTCTTTTCATTTATTTTGTTAAATAATTATTGATTGAATGTAAACTAAATGTTTGGTGTCCTGCAAACAATTATATCAAAGTTTCTATAACAAGAGATGATGAAGGGGAATACATGGAGAACACAATTATGCTAATGTATCTATTGAAAAAGTAAAGTTCATTAACAAATGTGATGACCCTTTAACTATTGGTGACTGCTGTACATTTGAAGAATACATGTTATTTGTTGGACTTTCGTGAGACATTAACTAACACGTTCAACATACAGTATAGGGAAATCAAATAGTTTGTGTTAACTTTTTCATTACATTTAAAAACGTCCTAAAATTGAACATATAAGAACATAGTGAAACATATTCCAAGAAGAAAACAACATAGGATTTATCAAAAATAATTATCGGTCCATTATCGATCCAGCATCGGTCCCGCATCGGTTTATTATCGGTCCCACAAACTTTGATTTAAAAGAATATACGCTATTTTCAGTTTTTGTTTAGCCTTTTGTTCCATATATACGAGTTTTGAAAGAATCCTTATCAGGTATCCTCAAAACAAATAAATATAGAGCACACTAAAGAAGAATTATGATTATTGTCTTTGCTATCAATATATGTGGGTTCAGATCATCCTAATAAGGTATATACACTATTATATGTCCAGAGGGTATTTAATAACAGAATATTGCTGACAATAAAAAATGCTTATCTTAAGTGAGACAAAAATGATCTCAACAACAGAAAACATTAGCAACGAACTGAGATTGTGAATCAATGTATAATTCCTCGAGAATTCGTTCTTCCCTTATCTAGGCTAAACATTCCGAGAGGTTTCGTGTTAGTGAAACTCTCACTACTCTTGGAATGGTAGAGGCTTAGATAAGAAGTTAATGGTGTTTACTGACTTACCATTATCCTTTTTTTATAGATAAATTTACATATTGTATGACTGATAAGCCTGTTTATGCTGAGTGCAACTATTATGTTTGGTTGTTTATGTGTGTATTACATTGTTATCATGTCACGTAAATTAAATAAATAAAAAGTTTAAATTTTTAATAAAACAACAACACTGATTTTAACACATTTATTTAATGGAAAATGACTCCGATAACATGCTTTGCTTTGTTCTAAAGGGTGAATTTATATATACCCTGACTTAATCTCACCGCAGTTCCGTTAGTTACACTAATTTCTAACATTTTTTTACAAGAAGATCAATCCGATAACGTATTATGTAAGGTAACAAGTTCTATTCAAAATGGTGAATTATTCAAACAATGTAACAATTATGAGCTATGTAATCGCAATATAACATTATTGTATAAAAATACAGCATAAGGTCAACATGTCTTATTTATTACGATTTATTATGATTGATATACGACATTGTGTCTCATTATCATTCGTCTCTCACCGCTGTTTCAAGTGGGAAAGTTATCAGTTACTTGCGGAGATGCGATGTGCTCGAGTACTTGTTAATCCCAGGAAACAGTGGTTAGGTTAACTGATCGTCTGTTAGCCCTCGATGGCACAAAAATGACGCTAAATATTCAATCAATTTTATTGATTACAAAAACATACTTAAAAAGCATGAGCGGTGAATTCTTAATATAACATCATTGTATAATGTCTAATACAGCATTAGGTAAACATGTCAGATTTATTAAAAAAAAACACACTTAAAAACTATGAGCGATGCAATCTCAATATAACATCATTGTATAATGTCAAATACAGCATGAAGTCAACATGTTTTATTTATTGAAAAAAAAAACACTTAAAAAGCATGAGCGATGCAATCTCAATATAATATCATTGTATAATGCAAAATACAGCATTAGGTAAACATGTCAGATTAAAAGTACATGAACCATGTAAGAATCATGAGTGATGCAATCTCAATATAAAATTATTGTATAATGCAAAGTACAGCATTAGGTAAACATGTCATATTTAAGGTACACGAACCATGTAAGAGTCATGAGTGATACAATATCAATACAACATCATTGTATAATGCAAAATACAGCATTAGGTAAACATGTCAGATTTAAGGTACATGAACCATGTAAGAATCATGAATGATGCAATCTCAATATAACATCATTGTATAATGTTAAATATAGCTTTAGTTAAACATGTCAGATTTAAGGTACATGAACCATGTAAGAATCATGAGTGATGCAATCTCAATATAACATCATTGTATAATGTAAAATACAGCATTAGATAAACATGTCCTTAATTTAAAGTAGAAGAAGAAGACATGCTCCTAGAGAGAGGCAATATTAATATACAATATCATGATAATGTAAAAACAGCACTAGGACAACATATCCTAGTTTTACATTCATTGTGTAATGAAATGCTCAACTATTAATGAAGCATACAGCAAACACGAACACTTCTGCAAAAATATAAAGTGTTTCATAAGCACTGTTTTAAATTCGACGTTGTGGAAAATGTCATTTTAAAGAGTGGTTTACTTAAGATATAATTCGTAGTGAATGTATTTATAATCCATAGCCAAAGCGCTTGACTCGCTTAACTTTTAAAATCGGTATTAAGTCTGATTATCAGTCCATGGTTAGTGAGTTCGAATCCCGCCAGACCACAATTAGCATGATGATTCATTTTGCGTCTCATTTAAACAGTATCTATCTTTTCTTGGAATATCTAAATACTGCTTATATGCAAAACTGGTTTTTAAATACTTATACGCTTCAATAACATTACTAGTGTTAACTGTACCCTAATTATCTCAATTTACAATTTGTGTACTGTTATTTGTACCTGTTGTATGTGCTTTTTATCACTTTAATGTAGATTATAAAGATATATTTCAAAGCTTCATGGAAAATTGACCTCTTCTTAATGGGTCATTATCATTATTGTTGTATTCTGGTAACAACGTATCTTACTCAAATTTAGTTCATACCAATTTATTTATCTTTATTGCGAGGAATGCTCAGGGTTTATATGACCCGCTCTCGAACTCTCGAATCCGCTTCCTGTGCAGAACCAATACTGAGTGTTTTATAGGAAGCAACGGGTAAGGCTGGGGATCGAACCCGTAATATCTAAGGTGAGCGGTCAACACTATATCCACTACAATACCACCATGCTTTTATTCGAAGTTACAGTATTTATTACTGGAGAAAAAGTCTTGAAATAAATTGAATAAATCATAAATAACACAGTAGAACATCGTTGGCTCGAACACTGACGGCTGAAAAAACACATGTAGTTAGAATAAAGGAACACTTACATACGTACATGCATAAATAACAATTGTAGTAGTAGTTATCCGAGATCAGTGTCCATATTTTTCAAAGCTAAAGTAATGTACAAGTCAAGAACAGTGGAATATCTTATATAGAAGGACAGCAGTTCGGCTTAGATTCATTCTTAGGTCCCACCCCACCAATATAACTGGATGCCGTACATATCAGGTAATGAGTTGAAAATGAAAAATCGCATTAAAACGTCATCCAGTCATGACTTTAAATGACGAGTCTCTGTGCTTGTCGGACAGTCACTATTAGGAATACATCAACGTATGTTATGACTACCAAAAAACTGCACATTCAATATGATATGAAAATATAAACCAGTTTACATTGAAAGCTATGTGGTGTTATTCATTTAATGTCACTTGATATACGAAACGCCTACGGTCTTTAAAACCACTTTTCATGTATGTTTGTATTTACTGTAATATTTGAAAATGTTAAACACAAAGGCATGTCACCATAGCTTAAGCACTCATGTGTAAAAGGTGTGCCGTCTGATAAAACACTTCGGCATGCCGTCTGTCCAGTTTAAAGAGACAGTTTGTTTGTTTGTTTGTTTGTTTGAATATTTAGTGCCATTTTATTCCATTGATATCTAACAGTCGATCAATTAACCTAATCACTCTTAACCTGGGATCCTGGCCGTTTTACCAATACTCGAGTGCACACACCTCTGCAAGTAACTGAGAGACATATGGCAAAGAGACGCAGTGTCGTATATAAAACATCACTGAGATTGTGGCCGGAGGGGATTCGAACTCATGAGCCAAGAATTGAGTGGTTGTGAGTCAATCCAAGATTGATGTGAATTACTACTCAGACGCCCTTATCAAACATCACAGACATTGTGGCCGGTGGAGATTCCAACTCATGAGCCCATAATTGAGTGGCTGTGAGACAATACAAGATTGATGTGGATTACTATTCAGACGCCATTATCAAACAACACAGATATTTTGGCCGGTGGGGATTCGAACTCATGAGCCCAGAATTGAGTGACTGTGAGTCATTCCAAGATTGATGTGGATTACTACTCAGATGCCCTTATCAAATATCACATAGAATGTGACCGGAGGGGATTGGAACTAATGAGCCCAGAATTGAGTGGCTGTGATTCAATCTAAAATTGATGTGAATTACTACTCAGACGCCCTTATCAAACATCACAGAGATTGTGGCCGGTGGGGATTCGAACTCATGAGCCCAGAATTGAGTGGCTGTGAGTCATTCCAATATTGATGTGAATTACTACTCAGACGCCCTTATCAAACATCACATAGAATGTGACAGGTGGGGATTCGAACCCATGAGCCTAGAATTGAGTAGCTGTGAGTCAATCCAAGATTGATGTGGATTACTACTCAGACGCCCTTATCAAACATAAAACAGATTGTGGCTGGTGGGGATTCGATCACATCAGCCCAGAATTGAGTGGCTGTGAGTCAATTCACGATTGATGTATATTACTACTCAGACGGTCTTATCAAACATCATATAGATTGTGACAGGTGCGGATTCGAACTCATGAGCCCAGAATTGAGTGACTGTGAGTCAATCCAAGATTGATGTGGATTACTTCTCAGACGCCCTGATCAAACATCATAGAGATTGTGACCGGTGGGGATTTGAATTCATGAGCCCAGTATTGAGTGACTGTGAGTCAATCCAAGATTGATGTGAATTACAACTCAGACGCCTTTATCAAACATCACTGAGATTGTGGACGGTGAGGATTCGAACACATAAGCCCAGAACAGAGTGGCTGTGAGTCAATCCAAGATTGATGTGAAGTACTACTCAGATGCCCTTATCAAATATCATATAGATTGTCACCGGTGGGGATTCGAACTCATGATCCCAGAATTGAGTGGTTGTGAGTCAATTCGAGATTGAAGTGGATTCCTACTCAGACGCCCTTATCAAACATCGCAGAGATTGTGGCCGTTGAAGATTCGAACTCAGGAGCCAAGAACTGAGTGGCTGTGACTTAATCCAAGATTGATGTGGATTATTACTCAGACGCCCTTATCAAATATCACAGAGATTGTGGCCGGTGTGGATTCCAACTCATGAGCCCAGAATTGAGTTGCTGTAAGTAAATCCAAGATTGATGTGGATTACTACTCAGACGGCCTGATCAAACATCACATAGATTGTGGCCGGTGGGGATTCGAACCCATAAGCCCATAATTGAGTGGCTGTGAGTCAATCGAAGATTGATGTGGATTACTACTTAGACGCCCTTATCAAACATCACAGAGATTGTGGACGTTGGGGATTCGATCTCATAAGCCCCGAATTGAATGAATGTGAGTCAATTTAATATTGATTTATATTACTACTCAGACGCTCTGATCAAATATCACATAGATTGTGGCCGGTGGGGATTCGAACACATCAGCCCAGAATTGAGTGACTGTGAATCAATTCAAGATTGATGTGAATTACTACTCAGACGCCTTTATCAAACATCATATAATCTGTGACCAGTTGGGATTCGAACTAATGAGTCAAGAATTGAGTGACTATGAGTCAATTCAAGATTGATGTGAATTACTACTCAGATGCCCTTATCAAACATCATAGAGATTTTGGCCGGTGTGGATTCGAACTGTAGAGCCCGGAATTAAGTGGCTGTGAGACAATCCAAGATTGATGTGGATAACTACTCAGAGGCACTTATCAAACGTCACATAGACTGTGACCGGTGGGGATTCCAACTCATGGGCCCAGATTTGAATGGCTTTTAATCAATCCAAGATTGATGTGGATTACTACTCAGACGCCCTTATCAAACATTGCATAGATTGTGGCCGATGGGGATTCGAACACATTAGCCCAGAATTGAGTGACTGTGAGTCAATCCAAAATTGATGTGAATGACTACTCAGACGCCTTAATCAAACATCACATACACTGTGACCGGTGGGGATTCGAACTCATGAGCCCAGAATTAAGTGGCTATGAGTCAATTCATGATGATGTGTATTACTACTCAGAGGCCCTTCTCAAACATCACATAGACTGTGACCGGTGGGGATTCGAACTTTTGAGCCCCAATTGAGTGGCTGTTAGTCAATCCAAGATTGATGTGAATTACTACTCAGACGCCCTTATCAAACACCACAGAGATTGTATCCGGTAAGGAATCAAACTCATGGGCCCAGAATTGAGTGGTTGTGAGTCTATCAAAGATTGATGTAAATAACTACTCAGACGCCTTTATCAAACATCACAGAGATTTAGACCGGTGGGGATTCGAACTCATGAGCCCAGAATTGAGTGGCTTTGTGTCAATCCAAGATTGATGTAAATTACTATTCAGACGCTCTTATCAAACATCACAGAGACTGTGACCGGTGGGATTCGAACTCATGAGCCCAGAATTGAGTGGCTGTGAGTCAATCCAAGATTGGTGTGAATTACTACTCAGACGTTCTTATCAAACATTACAGAGACTATGACCGGTGGGGATTCGAACTCATGAGCCCAGAATTGAGTGGCTGTGAGTCAATCCAAGATTGATATGGATTACTATTCAGACACTCTTATCAAACATCACAGAGATTGTGGCCGTTGGGGTTTCGAACACATGAACCCAGAATTAAGTGGCTGTGAGTCAATCCAAGATTAATGTGAATTATTACTCAGACCGATTGATCAAACATCACAGAGACTGTGACCGGTGGGGATTCGAACTAATGAGCCCAGAATTGAGTGGCTGTGAGTCAATCCAAGATTTATGTGGATTACTACTCAGACGCCCTTATCAAACATCACAGAGATAGTGGCCGGTGGGGATTCGAACTCATGAGCCCAGAATTGAGTGGCTGTAAGTCAATTCAAGATTGATGTGAATTACTACTCAGACGCTCTTATTCGATTTTAAATTAATGTTTTGACAATACGTAACGGTATTTTGCACGACATATAATCCAGATAGTCACGACCTATGTAATCATACCAATTATTTATTGATTTAAAACGGTAGAATGAATAGGTTATGACGCTTTAACGCTTGTGTAGAACTACATCTCTTCAATCGCGAATGCATGGGGGAAAACTGTGACAGTTTGCCAGTTACATGCGTAAGGACGGTTGTTCTGTTCAGATTCAGTCTGAGGTTTTCCGCCACCTTTAAAACTGGAATGCCCTATATAACCTGAAATGTGTTGAAAATGGCGATAACCCTCATTCATAAACTATCATTGATCTGACATTGGTATTTTGGTAAAGAATATTCGCGTCCTAAGGTTATAAAATGGTTTCTAAATCTCGGCACTGCTGCTATCCAAAATGTTTGTTAAGTTGAAATGACTGCTCGTGGGTAGCCGTTCACAGAAGTATGAACGGAATAATTTCACCTACATGTAGGCTCAATACATGTATATAAAATTATACATTTGACTGCCCTTCTATAACCGTGGTGCAGTGTTTTCATTTCAATGATCAACCTTTTAATTATTTTTCCAGTGTTTTCACATATATATAATTGAGAGAAATTTAGAATTTGTTTCAAATTAGTCAAATCTGCTTTAAACAGTCAGTCATTGGAAGGAGCAAAAGTGGCATTAAAGACAGGTTGTTTCTTAATACAGGTTTTTTTTCTCTGGAAACATATAAATGGGAAATAGCAAATGTGGCTATTTAAGACAAGTAGATGCTTAATAGAGGTGACCGCTTACACAGGTTTAACTGTATAAGTGACACAGCATATTAGAATACATTTATCGGGGACAAGTCCACATCGCTGGATAATAAGTAAACGTTACGTTATTACTTGCGTAGTTATAAAACCCGAATTTGGCGATGTAAACACAGTGTATAACATTAGACCTAAATACATATTATTAATTGGAAAAGAATAGAAAATTAAAAGAAAATAGGAAACATATTATGAATACGTGTTTCATTGAGAAAATTGTTAAATTGATTGCTATTAAGGTGATATTTAAATATGTAAAGGGTTTAGTTGATGAACTTATATAGGGCCAACGTTCGACTGTTCGAGAACAAGGTACATATCCAATCTTTCCTGTTTGATCTTAGGCAAACTTCGAGACTAATTAAAATATAAGTTTACTAATACTTCAGATAATAGGTACCCAGAAGGAGGCTTCTGATATTAAGCGATCACAACCAGAAAGATATCTAAGTAACGTGGACGATTAATAAGCAGCAATTAAAATACCTGAGATATATGCAACTGACCTGACACAAGAACGGTTATCGCTCCACCATCTGACATTGTAGCATTGTTTGTCCAGGTAATGCAATGGAATAAAATGAAATGTATACTAAGAGAACTCTCGCCTGTCTAAGGAAAATGGCGGTCCTTGAAACAATATCGATCTCTGATTGGATATCAAACTTCTTTGCTTGATAAACCACTTCAGGTCAATTTATAAAGGATCATCATAGAGGAAATGGAAAATAACAACTTAAATGTAATGAGAGTTCATACGGATATATAAGTCGCGATTGATTCCGTTACAAATGAAATAGGCTTAATATTTGAACTTGAGGCCTCGACCGCATTTCCCGAACGAATTTATCGTAGCACAAACAATGATAAACCGTGGTTTGGGTCTGACTGCAGAAAAGCACGAAAGGCGTACCACAAAACTAAACTGGATTATTCTCGTCACAAATTCCACTTGAATAAGTCAGTCCTCAAGTGATGTGCTAAATATTATAAGCGGACAATGAACACGTAATTAATAAATACAAATTCAACAAATCTCAGCAATTGCGAAACATGCATGATAGCATTCCCAAACAGTATTGGAAATATCTCAATAGCATTAAATCGAAAACTAACAAGAAATATCACTGTTATGAAATGTCCCCCCCCCCCCCCCCCCCAAAGTGGTCTGTAAAAAATAACAATATATGATATAATAGGTAGCGATGTATTCATGAATATCAAGAGTAATGGACTAATGTTTCAGACTACACATGCAATCTCATTTTTTTACATTAAAACATGACCTTGACCTTTGTGTAACCTTGACCTTGACATCTGATGTCTTGGTATTTCAACAGTTAAATGCAGGTGAAACATTAGTATGACATGCTAATCAATTGTGTCAAGCTATTTTAAAATCCCTAAATGTAAGTTACAGATCAATTGTTGATCAATTGATAAATTGAGCCAAGTGTTTTTGAAGTCCATCCATGTATGATAAAGTTAAAGGATATACTTGAAATCTTAAACAGATTCAAAGTGTTGTCATACATACTCAAAGTGTGACCGTGTCTATGTTTTACTTATAACATGTTGTCATGTCATCGTGATAAATTGAGCTAAGTTAAAGACAAAATCACAGACCGGACACGCAATATCAAACAAATTGAAAGTGTGAAATTGACCTTTGAGGAAAGGTTCTAGATCTTACATGCGACACTTAATTATGTCATATTTATCAGCTGAACCAAGTGTTTTTAAAATATATCCATAGATGATAAAGTTATAGACCGGACAAGAAATCTCACACAGACTGAAAGTGTTGTCAAACAAACTCATAGTGTGACCTTGACCTTTGAGGTACGCATGTGGGTCTTACACGTGGCACTTTGTAATGTCATGCTGATGAATTGAGCCAAGTGTTTTTGAAATTTATCCATAGGTGGAAAGGTTCCAACTTAACACGAAATCTCAATCAGACTGAAAGTGTCATCAACCAAAGTTAAATTGTGACCTTGACCTTTGAAGTGGGATTATGGGTGAAAAGCGCGACACATCGTCGTGTTATGTTGGTCGTTTGTAGCTAGTATTAACAAATCCATCTATGCATGACAAAGTTACAGGCCAGACATGAAATCTCAAACAGACTGAAAGTGTTGTCAAACAAACTCAAAGTTTGATCTTGACCTTTGAGGTATGGGTATGGGTCTTACTCGCGACACTTTGTCATGTTATGTTGATCATTTGTAGCAAGTATTTAAAAAATCCATCTATACGTGACAAAGTCACAGACCGGACACGAAATCTCACACAAACCCAAAGTGTTGTCAAACAAACTCAAATTGTGACCTTGACCTTTAATGTTCAGGTGTGGGTCTTACTAGCAACATGTCACGATGTTATGTTGATCTTTTGTAGCAAATATCATTAAAATTCATCTATGCATGACAAAGTTACAGGCCAGAAACGAAATCTCGCACAAACTCAAAGTGTTGTCAAACAAACTCAAATTGTGACCTTGACCTTTGAGGTACGGGTGTGGGTCTTACTTGCGACACTTCGTCATGTTATGTTGATCATTTGTAGCAAGTATCAACAAAATCCATCAATGCATGACAAAGTTACAGGCCGGAAACGAAATCTTACACAAACTCAAAGTGTTGTCAAACAAACTCAAATTGCGACTGTAAACTCGTCGTTAATATGTCCCAAAAAAATTGTAATAGTTAGTGCTAGAAACGTCAGCAACTACCTTTTAAAAATTTAAGGTGAAAACATTGAAATTATGAATCGCTATAAATATCGAGGTACAATCTACACAAACAATGGCTCATTCTTGACAGCAAGAAAGTATCTTGTTGAACAAGCTAGGAAAGCCATGCATATATTATATTTTCGCACGATTTGCCCCTCTACATCCAGCTTAAACTATTTGATCACACTATACTGCCTATCTTAACGTATAATGGCGAAATATGGGGTGTCGATCACGATTTTCTTAGGAAAAATGACTAATTCTCGCAAAGGTACACCCATGTTTATGTTATACGCCGAATAAAGCCGTTACCCGATTTCAATTAATATCACATGTAGGATGATCGGGTTTTGGAACCGCCTAATAATAGGTAAGAAACCCAAATAATCGTTCCCAATATATCTCTAAATGTTAAATAACAATCCGTACAGTTTTAAATTTAGCTCATCCATAATCAATACACTAACGTCCGTTGGCAGGTTAGACATATCTCAAACGCAAAAGAAAGTGTGCACATTTATAATTGTGATTTTCTGAAAATCCAATTACGGAAAACTATCACGTGTGGTATCAATCTTTAGCTTACTCCATAACCTTTCTAACCAATATGTTTTTTTTATTGTTTTGAAATTGGATCAAACGTACAACGCGTCTACGTGGATAAGGGGTCAAAATAAAAAATACACAAATAGTCAAAGGGATGTTTTCTTGTGTAGATCCACTGTAATTTGTTGCAAAATGATGTAAATGTTGCATTTTTATCTGTTATGACCGCCATTATGTCTAAAATTTTCTAAAATACGTCACGCATGGAATGCAAGTAACGTTATACCTCTGTCCAGCATCATTAAGGCGTCAATTCGCTGACGTTCTGATAGTCGTGTCATATTCGCTGTTATAAAATTTCAAAATCTACAGTGATATTCGCATTACAAATGTGTAAAAGAATGTAGGGAAAACAAGTTTGACCACTTGTACTTATGAATACATGTTCCACGTGGAAATCCTGCAAAATCGAAATTTGGGCAATTACATAATAACTAGCTATAGTTTGACTGATTTTTCGTTGTGGCTATAAACCGTAACGACCGATGTTTCAAATTTGATAACTTTATACTTTGAAGAATTAAAATAATCAAACAATAAAAAGTGCACACTTTCTTTTGAATTTGAGTATAATTATTAACCAATCAAATGTAACCTGCAAAATTATAATTAGGTCCGTCAAGCCGACACTAATTGACCATTACACGCAATCCTGGAATGCAGATCTGACAAAATTATATATAATATACAGTCATTTCAAGAAAACAATTTGCTTAAACAAGAAATGTCACTGGTAAGTGCCGAAAGTGTGACATTAACCTTTGTGTAACATTGACCATGACATCTGATGTAAAGGTCTAGGTTTTTTACAGGTAAATGCAGGTCACACATCATCATGACATGTTGATCACTTGTGTCAAGCTACTTTAAAATCCCACCATGTAAGACAAAGTTACAGACCAGACATGAAATATCAAACAAACTGAAAGTGTGACCTTGACCTTTTAGGTAAGGTTCTCAAGCTTAATGCGACATGTCGTCATGTCATGTTGATTAACTGATAAATTGAGCCAAGTATTTTTGTATGATACAGTTACACATCTGACTTGGATCTCAGACAGACTAAAAGTGTTGTCAAACAAACTCAAAGTGTGATCTTGACATTTGAGGTATGTATCTGGGTCTTACGTGCGACACATCGTCAAGTCATCTTGAACAATTGAGCCAAATTAAAGACGAAGTTACAGACTAGACACGAATATCGAACAAATTGAAAGTGTGACCTTGAACTCTGAGGAAAGGTTCTGGGTCTTACAAGTGACACTTCATCATGTCATGTTGATCAACTGAGCAAAGTGTTTTCAAGTAAATTGTGACCTTGACCTTTGAAGTTGGAGTGAGGATGTTACACGTGACATATTGTCATGTTATGCTAATCATTTGTAGCAAGTATTTATAAAATCCATCTTTTCATGGCAAAGTTACAGACCGGACACAACATATTAAACCGACTGAAATTGTTGTCCAACAAACTCAAAGTGTGACTTTGACCTTTGAGGTACGTTGTTATGTTGATCATCTGTAGCAAGTATTAACAAAATCCATCTATGCATGACAAAGTTACAGGCCGGACATGAAATCTCACACAGACTCAAAGTGTTGTCAAACAAACTCAAAGTGTGACCTTGACCTTTGAGGTACGTTGTTATGTTGATCATTTGTAGCAAGTATTAACAAAATCCATCTTTGCATGACAAAGTTACAGGCCGGACACGAAATCTCACACAGACTCAAAGTGTTGTCAAGCAAACTCAAAGTGTGACCTTGACCTTTGAGGTACTGGTGTTGATCTAACGAGCGACACATCATCATGTCATTCTGATGAATTGAGCCATGGGTTTTTGATCTTTATCTATACGTGACATAATTACAGACACGACACGAATTCTCAGAGTGAAAGTGTCATCAAACAAAGTTAAATTGTGAACTTGAAGTTTATTTGTATTAGGTATATATAAAATCCATGTTTGCATGACAAAGTTACAGGCCGGATACGAAATATCACATAGACTTAAAGTGTTGTAAACAATCTCAAAGTGTGACCTTGACCTTTGAGGAACGGATGTGAATCTTACTCGCGCGACATGTCGCCATGTTATGTTGATCATTTGTAGAAGGTATTTATGAAATCAATTTATGCATAACAACGTTACAGGCCAGATCACAATAACAATATAAACAATGCTGCACTAATTTTGATTTCAAACATCAACAAAATCACTGAATGGTCAAAACAATGGCTTGTAACTTTCAATACGTCGAACACTGAATCGCTTCTTATATCTAGGAAACGTAATCAACCCGTCCACCCACCACGTTATATGCACAAACAACAAATATCGGAAGTACAATCACACAAACACTTAGGGATACTTTTATCAAACAACTGTACCTGGCACTCTCATATTGAAAACATTAAGGATAAGGCAAGGTCAAAAATTAAAATCATGAGAAAACTGAAATATCAGCTAGAAGGAAGATTCCTTGAGACTATATATACATCTTTTATCCGGCCACTGTTAGAATATGGTAACACAATCTGGGATAACTGCACTAATTATGAAAAATACACGAGTTAGAAAAAAATTGAACACGAAGCAGCACGCATTGCAACTGGAACAACAAAACTTGTATCAATTAATCACTTGAACACAGAAGAAGGATGGGAAAGTCTAGAAACTGGAAGGACGAAACACAAATGGATTTTTTTTTTCTATAAAATGGTAAATCATATGACTCCTTCCTACGTATCTGCACTAGTACACTCCCAAGTCTACACTTTTCGCATCAATCACCCGCATATGTACTGTTACCCTCAACACATTTCTCTTTGGAGAACCTCATCTCCCCCACAAAACTAACGTCGACATTTTTAATGCTGTCAACAAATATATACTCTTAATAACGAAAACTAAACACTGATCTCACAACGCTGTAAAGCTGTAGACTTGTAAATAATGACCTATAATAATAATAATAATAATAATAATAATAATAATAATAATAATAATAATAATAATAATAATAATAATAATAATAATATATGTTGCTTGTCTGTTTCCCATGGCTCGCTCGCCTTAGTCCTGAACTCGTCCACCTTTTCTTTTTGTTTATGTTTTTTTTTTAATTCTGAATTATATGATTAATTATAAAATTTTGTTATCTTTTAAAACTTAACAAGACATACAGCTATCGATGTAAAAATTATATTTCTTCCTTAGAACTGTATTTTGTCGATATGTCTAAACTAATCTAATGAATCTTCGCCACCTTATACAAATGTTTGTATAAGCTACTTAGGAGATAAACTATATAAGAATTGTTTTCTTTCGTTTCAATCCTTTTGCTATGTATGTTGTGGAATATGCTGTTCATAATTTATGAATACAAATGTTTAAACCAAATTGTGACCTTGACTTTTGAGGTATGAGTTTGCGTCTTACGTGCAACAAATCATCAAGTCATGCTTATGAATTGAGTCATGGGTTTTTGAAATTTATCGATAGGTGACTAAGTTACAGACCGGACACGAAATCTCAAACTGAAAATGTTGTCAAACAAAGTTAAATTGTGACCTTGACTTTTGATATTGGAGTCTGGATGTTATGCACGACATGTCATCATGTTATGTTGACCATTTGTAGCACGTATTTATAAAATCCATTTATGCATGACAAAATTAGAGACCGGACACAAAATATCACTCAGACTCAAAGTGTTGTCAAACAAACTCGAAGTGTTACCTGACCTTTGAGGTACGGGTGTAAAACTTACTCACGACACGTCGTCATGTTATATTGATCTTTTGTAACAAGTGTTTATAAAATTCATTTATGCATAACAAAGTTACAGGCCGGACACGAAATCTCACACAGACTCAAAGTGTTGTCAAACAAACTCAAAATGTGACCTTGACCTATGAGGAACGGGTGTAAATCTTACTCGCGACACGTCGGCATGTTATGTTGATTATTTGTAGCAAGTATTAACAAAATCCATCAATGCATGACAAAGTTACAGGCCGGATACGAAATACCGGACGGAAGGACGGACAAACGCTGCGATTACTATATACCACCCAATTTTTTTTTGGGGGGGGGGGGGGGAGGGGGGGGGGGGGGGCATAAAAAATTACTTGAAAATCCTCACACATAGACTTAGTCATTACCTATTACAACTGCGAATATCTAACTAAAGATTCCCTATAGAAACAGGGAGATGGGCAAATACCTTACCATAGAAAATAGCGTATGCTTAAAATGTAATTGTAACGAAGTAAGTTCAGAAATACACTATTTATTTAGATGCTCACACTTTCAAATGAAGAACGCAGACTTTTAAATAAAAATAATCATTTAACCACACATAATATAAATGCGCTGTATAATGTGCTGTCCTCGCAAAACGAAACCGAACTAATAAACTTAGGCAAATTTGCACTCATACTTATAAAAGTGTGTAATTAATTCCGTACAAACATGCTTAACACCGGCTTCTTGCTACTATATCGATGGCATGGTTGTAATTAATAGTAAATAATATATATAATGAACCAAAAAAGAGACTTCATTTAACTAAATTTGGCTGAAATCTTCTGCTTGTTGTATAATTATATCTTATCAATCTACTTAAATAGCTAAATTGGACAGAAATTATCAATTTTATATTTTGACTTGAATTTAAAACAGGAAGGGGTGGGTTTCAAAATCGTGTTATCAGTAGCCTGTGTGGCCGCCGCGTGCGATTATGACTGCTTGACAGCGACGTCGCATTGAAAGCACAAGCTTTCTTATGTCAGCCTGTGGGATAAAAAATGATAAAAAATGATCTCAGTAACCATTGCATGTATTGCCTTTAAACTATACACAAGCCTTCCGGGTCATCAACACTACTACAATAAGTTAACTCTTGTATCAATATAATACAAATTATTGCTCTTGTTTGACTTAGACATGCTGGTTAAAGTTTTGCATGCAAGCCCCTATCTTAGTAACCATTGCATGAATTCCCTTGAAGTTTACACTCATCAACCCTACTACAATAACTAAGCTAGATAACTCTTGCATCAATATAAAGCAAACTATTGCCCGTGTTTGATTTAGAAATTCTGGTGAAAGTATTGCATGTAAATACCATCAAGTCTATATCTCACCAACCATTCAATGTATTTGATTAAAACTTTACACAAGTATTTCCAGTCATCAACCCTACTACAGTTACTAAGTGAGATAACTCTTGCATGAATATAATGCAAATTATTCTGGTTAAAGTTTTGCATAGAAGTACCATCAAGTCTATATCTCTGTAACCATTGTATGTATTGACTTGAAACTTTACACAAGTCCCCAGTCACCAACCCTACTATCCCTACTACAATAACTAGATAAGACAACTCTTGCATGAAGATAATGCAAATAATTGCCCTTGTTTGACTTAGAAAATCTAGTTAAAGTTTTGCGTGCAAGTACACTCAAGTGAATATCTCAGTAACCATTGCATGTATTGACTTGAAACTTTACACAAGTCTTACCAGTCATCAACGCTACTACAATTACTAAGTTAGATAATTTTTGCATGAATATAATGCAAATTATTACCGTTGTTTGACTTAGAAAATCTGGTTAAAGTTTTGCGTGCACGTACCATCAAGACTATGTCTCACCAACCGTTCAATGTATTTGATTGAAACTTTACACAAGCCTATCCAGTCACCAACTTTACTACAATAGATATAATGCAAATTATTGCCCTTCTTTGAATTAGAATTTTAAGTTAATGTTTTCATGCAAGTACTGTCAAGTCCATATTACACAAACCGCTCAATGAATTTGATTGAAACTTTAGATTTGGCTTTGTAGTCATAAAATCAACTAAATTAATCAGTCGAATACCTCTTGTCAGATTATTTTTGCAAATTAAGGCCTTTGTTTTACTTAGAAATTTTATAACTCAGCAGTCACTGCATGTATTTGATTGAAACTTCAAACAAGATATTGCAATTATAAAACCTACTCAATTTTGTCAATTTTGTAAGTTAGATAACAGTCTCAATCAAATGTGTACTTCTGTGACAAATATTCGAATAGTCGAGCGCGCAGTCCCTCTGACAGCTATTGTTACATGTAAATGTAAAGAGAGAATACATGTAATTGGGGTTGTGTTGTTGTTGTTGTTGTTGTTGTACAATAGATTGTACTGATTGTGTTTTTAAAGCGGTATAGCAGTTATCTGAAGATATTTATTTTATAAAGAAAGAAACAGCTTGCTTTTGAATGACAAATATTTTCGTGAATTATGCATTTGATGCATTCAAAACATCCGATATATCTATTACACGTGAATCACTCTCTTTTTTTAAATCTATATTTACTGATAAGTAATTCTAATATTCAAATAAGCTTCTTTGCTAACGTAAATTATAGTACAATTTCCGATTCAATACTCGGCCAATGCCGTCATCACTCAGTATAAGAACGATTGCTAGATATGTGCAAAGATATAGATGCACATACGGACAAATATTTCTTTTTCATTTTATTGGAACCATTTTTATATGAGAATCCGTTTATGGAGTACTGTATGAAAAAAAGTGTTGCTTTGGAAATGCTCATAAGAAAAAAAACAACATTATTTTTGTGGTGAGATTCGAACTTGAATCATCCGGCCGACAATTCGCATATGTTACCACTGCACTATACTGACGAGATAAAGAAAATATATGTATTTTCGTTACAAAGTTTAAATTTGAGGGAAAAAGTCGGAAATGTACATATACTCTGACCGACAAACCAAACCAACCGAAACTCGTACGGTATTATTCAGCTCATTGTTAATTTCATGTTCCTGCTCATGATTTCCTCGTGCAGCCCGTGCGTGTCAACCATACGGTTTTATCGAATGCATTTTAGACAGGTACATGTGTTAGTTGACATATAACCATATTTTCAGAGATTTTCTGACAATTATCCAGTTTCTGATAATGCCGAGGCTAAATTTCGAAGAGAGGGTCCCAGTTATGGCCATACTTGAATGTGGGCGAACGCAAGAACAATTCGCTAGACGCTTTAACGTCTCTCGTTCGGCAATATTGCGTCTCATTCGTCGTGTCTGAGACAAGGGAACGTTTGTCGATAGGCCACGCGTGTAATGTCAGTACGGCAGGATAATGACATACATCAACGCCATCTCTCGTCAGTGCATGTAGAAGATCGACGATACATATCTTACTTAAAACTTAGCCGCTTACACAGTATTTCAGTAAACGTGTTGCGTCCTTAGGTTATAAAGTGGATCTCGCTCAAGCTTGCTTTCCAAAAGTTTGTCTGAAGCTAAAGATGACCGTTCATGGGCATGCTCCATTGAAATATGAACGGAAAAATTCTAAAAATAATTTACCTACTGATCAATCATATACCATATCGCCTTAGATTATTTTTTATATAATGTCATACAAAATTCAACAATTCAGGCATTCAATGAATGTCGGATATTTGATTTTAATTACTTTTTTATTATTGAAATATTTACGTGCTCGTTTAAATGAAAACGTTGTATAAGACACGAGTATGCTTTTCCGATTTTAAGATGTAAACCATTTGTATGACGTTCATAAACGGTACTGTCCAATGAAATAGTTTGAAAACAATCTGTGTCTAAGAGGAAGTGTTCCTTGCAATTAACACACAACTTACGTCATAGAAAATATACTGAGAAAAGAAAAAGAAAGTATATATTTTTATTTTCAAAATTATTTCAAAAAAGGCTGATAAACCGAATAAGTGTTTTGCATAATATGTGAGTCAGTCCATCGTGTATATATCTCCACCCATCAACCCCTAAGCAACTACTCAAGTCCCTGCAGAGACTTACAGCACGTGTTTCATGAAATATGCGTTTAGCTCACGGGCAACAATTGCCACTCTCAATTGCTGTACAGACTGAGTTTAGCCTAAAAGAAACACACTTTAAACGATAAAAAGCAACACTGTGCATGGGGAGACTCACTGAAAATCAACGCTTTGGAGCCGTTGGGATGTTGCGGGCTGGCTTTTCACAGTTAGTATTGACGTTTTTGTAATTCTTTTTACACATGTAATGGGAAATGGGAACTGATTTTTTCACATTGTTTTGCTATGAAATGAATTCTTGTTTTTTTTATTTTCTTCAACAATAAGATAAAGTATAGATGTACAAAATTTCTATGTATTGTAATTTGAATAATCAACTTTTATATACAGTGTATACTTTCTTTTTCAGTTCACTGTAGTTTCATTAACCATTAAACGACAAATAATAACTTCGTCTTATTGTTTCATTGCTCTTATTTAATAACACTTTATTTAAGTATTTCCTAATAGCACCGGCGACATTTGCATTGGCTACTTTTGTATGAACCTTTTGGACTCTCTTTTAACGTCACTAATGTAAGTATTCTCTTGAGATATGAAATCATACTAGTTTAATTAAGCAATTAACTTGCTAAGAGTTAGTTTCAGTGAGGATATTCACTGTCCGAATACTGTTTATGTTCCCAGTTAAGCACAATTCAACAAAAATAAGAAATAAAATTATACGTCTCACTACACAGTTGTTCCGATTTTTTTACCATTATTTTGCCATTCTTGTACTTAAAAAGTCTTGGTTTGAAATATTTTCAATATGGTTCATAGGGCCTGTGATTTCTTACTGCAGATGAGTAAAGCTGAAGCTGGTATAGCATATACTGAAATAAGACACTACTGGTATTAAAACGTGACTTTTATAGGATCCTAACAGTTTATAACAATATCAAGCGGGTCAACAAACCAGTTTTTGTGTATTTTTTGTGCGGATACATTTCTGCTATGACCAAAAAGTACGTTAAAAAAGAATATATGTGGAAAAATATTTAACCATGGAAATCTTACTAGACATTATGCTATAAAGAATAAAGAACATAATTCAAGAGCGTAGTGATACCAAACGAACAAAATACAACTGTGCACTTAGCCCTGAATATGTTCAACAGGTTAAATACATTCAATGAACAGAAGCACAACAGCAGTATAAACATAGCCAACACACAACAAAATCATAATAAAAAAGCAAAGGATAGAAGAAGTGACCACAAAAAAAAGACCAGACAAAGCCATTATTGGAACAGCGCCGTTATCACCTCACTGAATGAGTGAAGTCATCTTTATGGCAACTTACGGCGAACGACACATGAAACTCACGACAACACTGCATCAGCAAAACAATGAACAATACTCCGTTTTAATTCCACCGAGCTGCAAATGTTTTCATTTGGAAATAAAGTTCACTTTTTTTATATAGTTTATTAAGACAAATCGCAGTAGAAATGTAAATAGTAAATAATGCAAATAAATGTAAATTAAGTAATAATGGAAGATTTAACAAGGTCTACGGGTGCACCAATTTCTATCTTTTTATTAAACTACATGGAATTTAAAACGATAAAGCGTAGATATATTTGAAGGATATGTCAACGTCAATGTCACTTTAACAGCAAATATAAGACTCGAAAGTTTTGTCCTATATGGTGTGTCGGTACTGTCGACTTCGACTCAGTATATTAGATGAATCAAACAACCATTGATCAAGAAATCAAGTTATCAAATTCGATATGATTGATTTTGTTTTAAAAATATCAATCTTTAAATAAATATCAGCCTAAGGAAGCTGAAATGTGTGCTTTTTGTAGATTATCAAATTAAACATATGCACATATTAATACATTACGAATCAATAAAGTTAATTCACCCTGTGCACAGCTTTCCTTCTCGTCGAATCAGTTAAGGTTCCGTATTAAAAAACTATACATCGAACAAAATGTAATATACTATTGACAATTCTTATCAGTTTTCGACCAAACAAAATATTTTAATAATTTCTAACGCATAAAGTTAAATTGTTGCGGACCACTTCCAAGCTCTCGTGTAATCCATCAGTCAATTTAAACACAGCTGCATCCGTTTGTTCAGTTACTTTTATAGATATATTTGAATGCTAAACATAATTATGAACAACATGTTGTTTTGGTGGAGCTATTGGGCGACTGCCATATTTGTAGTAATATTTGTAGAATTAGCTGATTGCAGATTGACTGGGAAGGCACATTTCTCACGTATAGAAGAACGGCTTGGACTGATTGAAATTCGTCAAAACTCAGAAAGCAGTTTTCGACAACAGGACACAGATGTATTGTTCGAAAAGCTTGAGAAAATTGAAAGAATGCTTAATGATACAGTACATTTAAATAATGACAACGATGGAGCGGGTTCATTTGATGATGAAAAAGGCGACGACAAAAGTCTTGAAGATGGGAGAATATCGATGTGGAGATCGGGGTGGGATAGAAAACTCGAAAACTTGTT
Source organism: Panopea generosa (assembly GCA_029582155.1). Classification (NCBI taxonomy): domain Eukaryota; kingdom Metazoa; phylum Mollusca; class Bivalvia; order Adapedonta; family Hiatellidae; genus Panopea; species Panopea generosa. The sequence continues at coordinate 56,757,109 of CM055903.1, read as the reverse complement.
TAAGGCATTTAAAGATGAAAAACATTTAAATGCAAGAATCCGGCGACAAATTCCTGATATTGAAAATAAGTTGAATGAATGTATACTTGGTACAGCTAGGTTAGCTAACAACGTGATGAATATGTCAACTGGCATTGAAAATGCAAACAAATTAATTATTGGTATAAGTCAGTTGATCGACCGAAATGATGCATCATTTAATAAAATAGACAACTCTATAAATCAGTTAATTGATAAAGTGGATAAAACAGCCACCCTGCTTTCTGCAAGAGAAAAACGAGCTAACTCATGTCTTGATCTTTATAAGAATGGACATCGTGAAAATGGTATTTATAATGTATACCCAAACAATAGACCATCACCAATCCAAGTGTATTGCGACCAGAAAACTGACGGCGGTGGGTGGACCATATTTCAGAGAAGAGAAGATGGAAGTGAGAACTTTTACCGAGGGTGGCTTGACTATAAATTTGGATTTGGAAACCCTGATGGAGAATTTTGGCTCGGAAATGAGTATTTGAGTTCTATGGTGACTGAATGTTGTCATGAACTTCGCATCGATTTGGAAGACTTTGAAGGCAATCGTCGGTACGCAAAATACGCAGCATTCAAAATTGACACGAAAACAGAACACTATACTTTAACTGTGAGTGGATATAGTGGTGATGCGAAAGATTCATTCAGCGGCCAATCAGGTTATAAATTCAGTACAAAGGATAAGGATAATGATGTTGATGAAACAAGCTGTGCTCAGAGATTCAAGGGAGGATGGTGGTACTCTAGTTGTCATGGATCTAATCTGAATGGTTTGTACCATATTGGCAAATACTCTTCGTATGCTGACGGTGTGAACTGGAGGGCCTGGTTGGGTTACCAATACTCATTGAAAAATGTGCAAATGATGTTCAAATAAAGCAATTGAACATTATGGTCTCACTAACCAACTATCCCCCTTTAGTGACGACAGCAAGAGTATTGCGTCCAAGAGCTGTGTCAATCTGTCGTGCATTATTTTTGTTGAAAATGCTTAAAATGGTCATATTACTTTGTACATATGAGACCATTAGGACACTTTCATGGGTTTTGTTTTGTCTTGTTTTAACGACATTGGGTACTGTTGGATAAAGATATAACAGTTTAATGATGCGTAGTGATACACTGCCACAAATTGGCAATATTGTCAAAAGTGAAGGGGTGTCATCATAACATCAAAATTGTGAAATAGCAAACTGGTCAACTGTATGGTTTTTTCTGTATATTTGGATTAACAGAGGACAATCTATGGAAACAAGACACTTTTAGAACCATTTGCGATGCGATTAATGTTTCAGGAGTGCATGTTTCTATATGTAGAACAGTAAAAACGTAATTGGTATGTGAGGCGTTGAATGAACAAACGTTGGCCCATTACCATACTCGCAAGTGACAATACACGGATTTCAATTTAGTCTGTATTACAAATTTGATTATTTCAAGTACTTTGTTTGATGATTGCTCATACTCTTTGTACATTTTTATCTGAAACTATAATGTATGGAAAATGCATGAAGTATATTAGAATGTATGTTTAGATTCAAATTCGAGGATAAGTGACTCCGTAAACACGATTTAAGGTCCCCAGTGGCGGTCAAATATATACACATACTAAAAAAGTCGAAAGAACTGCTAACCCGCCACCTGATATTTTATATATTTTCTAATAAGTAACAAAGAAATTTCTTTGAAACTTGGACTTGAATAAGAAAGAACATATAGGCTTTGCAAAATCAAGGCATAAGTGTACAAACTCTGACAACGCTTCTCTTCAATATTTTCACGAAGAAATTTGATATACAAAAGTGGCGGGTTATCTTTTCTATTCAGTAAACATGTGTAAGGAAGTTACATCATATCCCCCTACTTCACCGAACATTAGTACGAGTCATTTCTCTAGAACAATCGTTCTATATGATCCAAACTTACACCGCTTCTATATACAACTACAAATTCTAGGACCATGCAGTGCCAGAACCAACGACAAACTGGTTTCCGAATAACATAAGTATTGTTAAATAATCCCGATTCCATTCTTTTATACAATGGATTGGGGACCAGGAACCGGGTTCACCAAACACTGCAATCAAAGATTTTCCTCAATTTTAAAAATTCTTAATTTCTCTCAATATTTTATAACATATTATATGAACACAAGGAACTGATATCAGAACAAATCTTTACTCATTGGTAAAGTATATCATTATCAGCGTAAATGAAGCAATATTTCAAACAATTGAGTTAAGGAAAATCTCAAGTTGAGATGTAAAGTGAAATTGATACCTGGCTTTTGTTTCACTAACGTATTTAAATATTTATTTATATATCCTCGCAGCACCATGGTTCGATATGTTAACGTACAAATTCAAAACAATAAATGAGTTATTTCACAAGCAAATTTCTACTTACTTGTTTGAATAATTCCACCTCCTTCTAATAAAATGTTCCAATTGATAATATTCACTAAAAAGACCATGGAAAATCAGTCAAAAAACAGTCATGTAAATAATATATCAGTCTAAATATTCAACCTCAAATCGCGGATATGACGTCAGAGCAGACGGCCACTTTAATCACGTGACTTGAAAAGTCAAACACATTCAATACTATTAATTATATATTTTTTTTTAATTTTATCAATTAAAAACAACATTTAAAAGCAATGAAATCTTTTTTAAACACATAGCTGGTAGGGGTTTTAGTCTTATGTGTTTTCCGTTTTGTTAAATAGAGGACATACAAATATTTCACCTCTTTTTAACATAAATACAAAAGTGCTGCGAATACATTGGGCGTAATTATTTAAACGAGTTCCCATTATCTAGAGTATCCCATTCAGAGCGTGAATAATTGCTTCTGACTGGCTGCGAGCAGACTTTAAAAATAATAAAAAAGTAAAAAAAACAAAAAAACTGGGGCGAAGGGTTATCGGTACGAAAAATGCATTTTTTTTACTTGACCTAAATAAATATTTTAACTTCCACTATGTGATCGCCATTAATAAAAAGGCAACAAAAGCAGACGAAGACATTTCAAATTACAAATTTTAAATTTTGGGTACAAAAATGAGGGGTTTTCGTGACCATAATTTGGGAATTGTGTTTTAAGGTAAATTTTTAACTATCCATAAACATTTTGATAACTTACCTCCTTAGAATATATTAAAAACAATTCGATAGGTTTGCATGGTTGAGTAACTTTATCGTAAACCGTGACGTAATTATGGCGCGTGCACCGTGAAATCTCGTGAGAATAGCGAGAAAATAAAAATGGCCTCGAACCAAGGTTTGTCTCGATTTAAGGGCATTCTACGATACTCAGAAATGAAAAACTTGTGATCATGATTTAGTCTCTTTCCAGAAAAAAATACATTTGTTTCATTAAAATCATTAAAGACTGTTTCGTAATCAGTCAAAATTAAATTTTATAGTCTTTAAATAAAACTTCAAAACAATGTTGGTGAAACAGAAACCATGTCGGTTGTTTGAATACCGATGAGAACCTGATATTTTAATGAAAAAATAAAACAGTTTGGTGATTTAATGATAAAAAACAGATCCATCAACTCGGTAATGAAGAATTTCAAATCGTTTATGATCGGTCTCGTATGCAATAAGCAGTGAGGTAATGTATTAATTTGACGTGACATCACGTTAGAAAATGTACAAACACAACCGACGTGTTAATTAATATCAATTTCATACTTTTCTAATTGCCTTATCGATCAATTTTATAACCTTAAATACAATTTTAAGTGTTTCTGTTTTCTGGTTTATCTTACAACCGTATCATTTGTTAATAATTAGTTAACATCATTTGGTACATGTACCTGTACATTATTTTACATTTCTATAACTATAAACAATGTTGTGTAATTAAATAGATTCAATTCAGGTGTAAAAACACTTAAGCGAGATGATTTTTTACCTTACTTTTATTCCGATGTGATTTACAACTTACAAATTTGATTTCGGAATATATACAAGTCACAGTGTAATGCATTTACACCAACAATAATTTTAAAACAATGGTTAGTAACCAAAACTCCTCTGATGATATGTTCCCAGAAGGAAACTTCTGATATTAAGCGATCACGACCGAAACGATACCTAAGAATAACGGGGACCATTTAGACTGGAAATACCTCAGATATAGGCACTTGACCTAATGCTTGAGCGACTATCGCTCCGCCCACTGACAACGTGGCGTTGTTTGTCCAGATAATACAATGTATTACAATGAAGTGTTTACTTTCGCTTGTTTAAGGAAAATGGCGGCCCTTGAAACAATATCGATCGCTGATTGGATTATCTTTGATTGATAAACCGCTTTAGGTCAATTGAAATAACAACTTAAATGTAATGAGAATGCACATTGATTATACAACTGATTGTGTGACTGCAGTGTGGTTTAGTGGTAGAGCGTCCGCCTCGCATGTGGAAGGTCGTGAGTTCGATCCCCGACCGGGTCATACCAAAGACTTGGTACTAGAAGCTTCCATGTTTGACGTTCAGCATTTAGAGGAGAGTTCTAGGTCTGGTCGGCCCGGTGTCAGTATACTGTGACCGGGTGGGGTATCATACCATGTGTCTGCGGCATGATACTCCAGTGTGGCATTGCTCAGAAGACTGTAAAGTAGACACCGTCGCGATATGACTGAACATTTTTTGACAGGGACGCTAAACACCATACTAGATTGTACTGGTTGTGTTTTTAAAGCTGCATAGACATTATTTGAAGATATTTATTTTATTATAAAGAAACAGCTTGCGTATGAATGACAAATATTTTCGTGAATTATCATGGATTTGATGCACTTATAACATCCGATACATCTCTTACACGTGAATCACTCTCTTTTTTTTAAATCTATATCACTGATCAGTAATTCTAATACGCTAATTAGATTCTTCGCTGAATGAAATTATCGTAAAATGTCCGATTCAATTGTATATATTTGTCCAATGACGCCATCCGTCAGTATTAGAACGATCGCCAGATATGTGCAAAGATATAAATGGAAATATGGAAATATAAAAATACAAAATCATTCCTGTGACGGGATTCGAACTCTGATCGCCCGACTGACAATTCGCCGATATAACCACTGCACTATGTAGGAATATGACAAGTTCCGCGATACATGTCTAATTTAAAACTTAACCGCTTACCCGGGTTTAATCAATGATATACAGAAATGTCCGGGTACGAATAAACCGAGATCATTACCGATATTTCACGGGTCAGCCGTAATTCACATATCGGCGATAATAGCGAGTTTAAATACATGTTTTTGACGATAGGCAACGGTATTTTGCACCAGATACGATTCAGATAGTCACAACTCTACCAAATAGCACAATCATACCAATCATTTATTGATTTAAAACGGATTATGACGCTTTAACACTCGTGTACAATTACATCTCTTCAATTAGTCGAACAAACACCAATGTAAGGGAGATAACTGTGATAGTAGCGTCAAAGTATACTTGCTGTAGTAATGTTTCTTTACAGAGTTAATTGTTCATATTTTGTATGTGGTACGTACGGCGAAAATGCATTCCAAAGCAGTTGATGCAATGTCTTACTTTACCAATGTTCAACAAATTAAGTTCATTTCTTATAGTTATATTACTAATTACTACAGTCGAATAATACTACATACTAATTTTCTTTATCAATCATATTAGGTCCTCTGTAGCCAAGTGGTTTAATTCGCCGTTTCAAGATATCTTATACCTCACCACTGAGGGTTTCAGTCTAGCTCCCTCCAAAAACGTAATGACGCGAAGTCAGAAGTTGAGTCAAACGCCGATTTTAGGATAACGTGGGGAATAAAAAACTGTTCATACGGTTGAATAATCATTATATATAAACTATTTTATACCAAATTAAAGATAATTTTCTTTGTAAGTCTAATATCTTTATATTATTTATTAACCATCGTGTAACACGTACATCAGGGAAAACGTTAACACGCTTTTGCGTCAACAGAATAACACAGTGAGAAATGTAACAGAAATTATCAAGTGGTAAGAGTTAATAAAAGATTTTAGGGTGAAAACGGAGCCTTATCGTTTTAAAAACAGGTATGGCGTTGAGACTTACACAGACGGAAATGATGTCAAAAAATTGCGACAACAAAAGAAAAGATAGAAAAGTATAATTTAAAACTATAGTAAACTATGAGAGTTTTGGTAAAAAGGGAATGAAGAAAAAACAATTCATTTCACTTATTAATTTTTCAGCAAAAAAAGACTGTATGTACATTTTATAAAACGTGTTTTCTTGTTATTTATGAGTATATTCGTAAAATTGAAAAAGAAATTAAGTTTAAAAAGTTTTAATGAAAATACGATTTCTAGTAAAAATGTCACAAATGGTTAAAAACGTGTATTGTTAATTACATTACTAAGTTTCTCATCCAATAAGATGTTTCCTATTAAACGTATATCAATTTTATTTTAATCACATAATAGTTTTTTATGAAGAACAACATGTGGTAATATTATTGCAAATATCCAACTCATAACAAGTTATATCTTGAGGCAAGAATTGAGTGACTGTGAGTTAATCCAAGATTGATGTTGATTACTACTCAGACGCCCTGATCAAATATCAAATAGACTGTGACCGATAGGGATTCGAACTCATGAACTCAGAATTAAGTGGCTGTGAGTCAATTCTAGATTAATGTGGATTACTACTCAGATGCCCTTATTAAACATCACAGAGAGTGTGGCCGGTGGGGATTCGAACTCATGAGCCCAGAATTGAGAGACTGTGAGTCAATCCAAGATTGATGTGGATTACTACTAAGGCGCACTGATCAAACATTACAGAGATTGTGGCCGGTGGGGATTCGAACTAATGAGCCCAGAATTGAGTGGCTGTGAGTCAATCCAAGATTGATGTGGATTACTACTCAGACGCTCTGATCAAAAATCACAGAGATTGTGGCCGGTGGGGATTCGAACTAATAAGCACAGAATTGAGTGGCTGTGAGTCATTCCAAGATTGATGTGGATTACTACTCAGACGCCCTTATTAAACATCACAGAGAGTGTGGCCGGTGGGGATTCGAACTCATGAGCCCAGCATTGAGAGACTGTGAGTCAATCCAAGATTGATATGGATTACTATTCAGACGCACTGATCAAACATAACAGAGATTGTGGCCGGTGGGGATTCGAACTAATGAGCCCAGAATTGAGTGGCTTTAAGTCAATCCAAGATTGATATAAATTACTACTCAGACGCCTTTATCAAACATCACAGAGATTGTGGCCGGTGGGGATTCGAACTCATAAGCCCAGAGTTGAGAGACTGTGAGTCAATCCAAGATTGATGTGAATTACTACTCAGACGCCCTTATCAAACATCACAGAGATTTTGGCCGGTGGGGATTCGAACTCATAAGCCCAGAGTTGAGAGACTGTGAGTCAATCTAAGATTGATGTGAATTACTACTCAGACGCCCTTATCAAACATCACAGAGATTGTGGCCGGTGGGGATTCGAACTCATAAGCCCAGAGTTGAGAGACTGTGAGTCAATCCAAGATTGATGTGGATTTTTACTAAGGCGCACTGATCAAACATTACAGAGATTATGGCCGGTGGGGATTCGAACTAATGAGCACAGAATTGAATGGCTTTAAGTCAATCCAAGATTGATGTAAATTACTACTCAGACGCCCTGATCAAACATCACAGTGATTGTGGCCGGTGGGGATTCGAACTCATGAGCCCAGAGTTGAGAGACTGTGAGTCAATCCAAGATTGATGTGGATTTCTACTAAGGCGCACTGATCAAACATTACAGAGATTGTGGCCGGTGGGGATTCGAACCAATGAGCCAATAATTGAATGGCTTTGAGTTAATCCAAGATTAATGTAGATTACTACTCAGACACCCTTATTAAACATCACAGAGATTGTGGCCGGTGGGGATTCGAACTCATGAGCCCAGAATTGAGAGACTGTGAGTCAATTCAAGATTGATGTGGATTACTTCTCAGCCGCCCTTATCAAACATAACAGAGATTGTGGCCGGTGGGGATTCGAACTCATGAGCCCAGAATTGAGTGGCTGTGAGTCAATCCAAGATTGATGTGGATTACTACTCAGACGCCCTAAGCAAACATCACAGAGATTGTGGCCGGTGGGGATTCGAACTCATGAGCCCAGAATTGAGTGGCTGTGAGTCAATCTTAGATTGATGTGGATTACTACTCAGACGCACTGATCAAACATCACAGAGATTGTGGCCGGTGGGGATTCGAGCTCATGAGCCCAGAATTGAGTGGCGGTGAGTCAATCTAAGATTGATGTGGATTACTACTCAGACGCCCTGATCAAACATCACAGATATTGTGGCCGGTGGGGATTCGAACTCATGAGCCCAGAATTGAGAGACTGTGAGTCAATCCAAGATTGATGCGGATTACTACTCAGCCGCCCTTATCAAACATCACAGAGATTGTGGCCGGTGGGGATTCGAACTCATGAGCCCAGAATTGAGAGACTGCGAGTCAATCCAAGATTGATGTGGATTACTACTAAGACGCCCTAACCAAACATCACAGAGATTGTGGCCGGTGGGGGTTCGAACTCATGAGCCCAGAACTGAGAGACTGTGAGTCAATCCAAGATTGATGTAGATTACTTCTAAGATGCCCTACAGACTGAGCTAACCGGACCCAGCTTAAAAACACAGGCGGCAAAGTGGAAATGTTCCCGAAACAAACCCATCTTTACACGTATATGGACGTTTAACGATATGAATATATTTATTGCCAATTATTACTAAAACCATGCGGAAGATTGATCGACAATTATCAGTTTATTGTAATACCGACAGCGTCAGTAAACGGCTGTAGTATCTAAAGAGACGGGAATGGAGTTTAAACTTTTAGTGGCGATCACATATTTGACATTTTGTGTTTACATGTATGATTCTGCCATTACAAGCCAATAGGTAAGCTTCATTTTGTTCATACTTGTCCTAAGGTCTTATATAACTTGCCTTTATTATCACGTGTTTGTTTCTTTGTATATAAAAACATATTTGTATACATTTTACAAAATACACATATGTAATCGCATTCGAACCAACTATCGGTGTATCTTTTATTTACACATTTAAGACGTTGTGACTGAGGGAGGACCAAGAGTCAGGTGCACTTATAAACCAGGTTTACGATCCCCTGATGCGGTTTGGCAAACTGCTGTCCTAATGCGATGTCCCCTGTTTTCAGTGTATTGTACTTATGGTGATTATTGAATTATGTTTTGATGGAGTGGTAGTTGTATCCGTCCTGTTTAGCATACGGACTTAGACCAGGAACCAGGGGGTCAAAATGGTAGTACCCGAAAGTTGTTTCATAGAAAATTAACAGAGGTCGTTCAAGATGGTGTGAGTGTGAAAATGCACTTGACAGGTACTATTGCAATGTGAACTTGTGAAGGGAATATATTTTCCCAGAGAATGGTGCAAAATTAAGTGGACTTGTAGCTATAACACACAAATGGGACTATTTCTTAGACGATAAGAATTTTGCATAATTTGGCTGATTCGACCCCTGTATGTGAAATAGGGACACTTACTTTCGCTTTGAGCAAAATTGTGAAATTGGAAGCAGTTAATGCCCATGTTCTCAACTTTTTTTTGTATTCTGCTTGAATTGAATATGAATTCTGGAAATTCTCATGGAGTTTGGAGTACATCTGTAAGTGTGACAGTCTACTGTGCTAATATTACGGTCTATTGAAATTAATGGTGGGCCAGCTTCTGTAAGGAGATGGCTGTTGTAAACAGTGAATTGGAATTTTTGGTAATATTTTCTGCAGGTAAGTTGATATAATTATTATGTTTAAATAAGTTACATATACATGTGTTTATTGGCAGTTAATAATTGACAATCAGATTGTCTATATTTTTTGAGAAGTCTATACCACCGATGGCGAGACTCAATTTCACCACAATGCAAAAGTCTATGTCTGTTGTACTACTTGTCTTTCCTGTACTGTCAGTGACTTCTCATGTCCGTGCCAATTTTTGAAACTGCCTGTTCTGTTCTCTTCGGCAGGTAAATACAGATGTATTCTATTTTTTTTATTTAAAGCAGTAGCTTGTCCGTAATTGTGCCGGAGAACAGATGATGCACATCTTCCACCATAGTTACGAGAGAAGTTCACATTCTTAGGAGCGCCTTTTGATAGTGTAGCATTAAATGACTCCACTGGTTGCGTGTTGTAATTTAACTGTGTGCTTTCTATTACTTTTTCACATAAGCATTTTTTGAGAATATATTCTAACAGTTCTTTATCACTTTCAATCATCTGCAATGTGGTGATCTTGTGTGTTTCAGGCCTGGTTACCTGTTTTCATCTGGATACCTACTTTGGCAATCTGGTTACTTGTTTTGGCTTCTGTTTCCAGACCTGTTATTTAGCACAGCAGGATGCCTTCTTTGATATTTAATGTGCAACTTGTTTGGAATGGAAGCCTGATTCTTTCTGTTGAACTTATTTTACTCAAAATGATTTAAGAACATTAGAACAATAAATAAATAGTAAAATATACATTTTATTTAAAGTTAAAAATAATTATGTAAAAATAAATGTAGAGATTTAGTCGGAATTTCAATGTTTTGGCCGGTAGCCGACTTCTGATTTTTTTTAAATAAATTTTCTCTCACTTGTATTACAGAGAAACTAGTTTCATGTTCAGATTATAAATCCTATTGACTAAAGACCTGGCAAGTTTGATGTTATTTGAATGAGGAATAAAGAAATTATTAAAAGAGTATATCTTCAGCGTATACTAGGGGGCGTCTGAATGCAGAATACCGTTGCTTAAGCTTGTACTAGGGATTTTCTGAAACAGAGCACCGCTATACTCCGTACTGGGGAGATGTGATTGGTGTTGCATTTTTTATTTCTTCTCATGAACAAACTCAATAAAACTGAATCTTTTATTTGTCTTTATGGCCGTATTCTTCGTTTTCAAGGGTTTCTTATATCAGTTATTTCATATTACAGTACCTTTAACTTCGAATATTATACTACCAAATACACTTTGATGATTGCATCATTAAACAAACATGTGGTCGGTATATTTATACATTACTACGGCACCTTAATATCTCAATATAGCAGGACGTGACCTTGCATTATCAATTCATTTCATCGTGAAACGCACGCGCTACTGTTATTATGCCGGTTAAATATTAGAACGTACGTGAATGTATATAACATAGGAAATGCAGTTATATTTTACATTCAAGAAAACATGTTTATAGGATAATTTGATAAGGTATATTATTTCATCATTTTGCCTGCATTTACCTAAATATATAATGAAAAAAAAATAGTGTAGAGTTATAATTTGTTTTTTGTATCATTTATTAAAAATTAAATAAAAATATATAGCACATTGACATTAGTTTGGTATTCTTTCTTTTCTCGATGATGAAATGTGAAACTATTTAATATTTGAGGCAGAAAAGCGAAGGGTAAGTTTTTAGCTGAACATCGAATATTCTAACCTGATTTCAGTCCGACGGGGAATTGTCATCCGTATCTAAATTGAATGTATTCGTTTTTATTTTTTAAATAAACTATACCGTTACTGCAGTTACCACCCCTCACTTCTGTTGATTAAAGCATATTTTGTACCTTTAAATATTTGTGTACTCCTTCATTTACATTAAACAATTAGCTGATTAAATTTCGAATGGTTGATTTTTATTTTGGGATTTGATTTTTTTTTAAAACGATTTTTTAATTTTGAAAGTTTACACAAACAATTGCCTGAAAGTCTCCCCGGCAACAGTGTCAGTGATGATTAGTCATTCTAGAAGCCACGGATCTTCCCCATCTGAATAAGTGAGACAGTAGTCAGCGACTTTTAGAGTCAGATTAATGTAGTGCTGGTTAATCCCCTAGCGTGCCCAATGAACGATTATTAAGTGTGTATTATTTAGTACGTTGATATTCGATAAATTACTAGAAATCTGCATCTTACTTTATCGCATGCACAATCTTTTATTCTCTTGAATATAATCTACATGAAATAGTGCTGAAAAGATGCTTCACAAATTCAGTTGACATATTCATTTTGGAAACTCTCTGTTTTTTAGCACTTTTCATCACACGGCCTCTCATATTGAGAGGCATATTTTATGTAATGAAACGGATAGAACAATAATCCAGTTACATTATTTTAACGTAACCAATACACTAAATTAAAAACTAAAGATTTAGTAAGGTAGATCTAATATTCTTGGTACAAGTAAATGCGGATGTTTCACGATTTTGCCTTAAAATATTAAGATAAGATCAAATATAAATAAATCTCAGTGTTATACAATTACCCTTTATTGTTACATTAGCAATGTTTCGTGTTATATTCGACATATTTACAATTCGTGACAGGACATATAAGATAACATAACCGTGTATGGTTTTATATTAATAGTCACCTTGCAAAGATTAGTTGTATGAGATTGGACACAAACTGTTATCGTTGCAAGAGAACAAAATGTATTGCTTTACGATGCGTAGCGTTGCGTTGAATTGCATTGTACTGTACTGCACCACACCGCACAGAATTGCATTGTATTGGTGATAACAGTCGCTTTCTACTCTTTTTCAGTTATATCCTGACGGTGTCTGCTTGAAACAGAAGTTTATCAATTTAAACAGATAAATGCAGACATATCACATTTAAAATAAGACATGATGACCTCATGGGCAATGAGAAAGCGCAGTTCGGCAAGCAATTTAGTAATCCCGGAGTCTGACGTGAGTCGACGAGTGTCCCTCACTGGGTATTCCAATATCATCATAGACGAATCGAACACGAGCGAAATATCCAGCGATGAGAATAAAGGAAGAGTAAGGTATGTCACGTGGTATATCATTTCAAAGTTAAACATACTCAATACTACTATTATGTAATACATTAAACTACTATCTCAAAACTTTTTGGATTGAATATGAATATTGATAAAAGTGACATTCTTTTATGAGAAGGAAAATCTTAGTTGGATTAACTCCCGTCTTTCCTGAGGTATTCAACAACAGTTGTTTTGCAAGGACATACGTTTAACAATAAACATATCACAAATGACAATCAGCTATGTTAATTTCAAAAGGCAATATAGAAATGAGGTCTTACAAATATTACTGGTATAAAATATGTTATATATTGAGTCTAAGCAAACATTTTTTATGTCTATATCTTGTTTAAATTTAATGAAGAAAACAAATGTTTGATCCACCACGGGAATGGTTTCCAAGGTTTTAACAATATTTTAATTAAAAATAACATTCAAATGATTATTTGTTGATTTTTTAAACTAGTGAATCACTGTCAAAACACACTTTTATACGCATTGTGTACGTATTTTGAAGGTTCTATAAGTAATCAATGCATATTATACACTTTAAGAATCTTACATGGGTAGAAAATTCCGTCTCGAGGGATAACATTTTAGGCGGGAACGAGGCTCTGCCGAGTTTTTGTGACAACAATTATCCCAAAGGACTGGATTTTCTATCCGAACCGAAAAAGCCATGAAATATTTATTTTTCTTGCTTATCAGGCACATTGAATGATTATTTTAACTTAATTTATCGTTATAGATTTTACAACGATCGCTTTTAATACGTTTAATTATTTCAATAACGTCAAATATATTATTAGTTACGTCATCTAGGTGGTTCCAACGTCACATCGCAAGAATTTTATCTCCGCCCTAGGGTGAGATAGACATATGTTACCCCGGTAAAATGCAGATAACCTTATTCGGTATGCAAGAATATTATACACTATTATTAGCAATGAGTAACCGATACATTTTATAAACTTTTATTATTAATCGCGAGTAGCCGATTCATATCATACACTATCATTATCATTGAGTAATAAATTCATATTATACACTATTATAATAACTGAGTAACCGATTCATTTCATACACTATCGTTATCATTGGGTAACCGATTCATATCATACACTATCATTATTATTGAGTAACCGATTCATATTATACACTATTATTACCATTGAGTAACCGATTCATATTATACATTATCATTATCATTGGGTAACCGATTCATATTATACGCTATTATTATCATTGGGTAACCGATTCATATCATACACTATCATTATCATTGAGTAACCGATTCATATTATACACTATTATTATCATTGAGTAACCGATTCATATCATACACTATCAATACCATTGAGTAACCGATTCATATTATACACTATTATTACCATTGTGTAACCGATTCATATCATATACTTTCATTATCATTGAGTAACCGATTCATATTATTCACTATTATAAATCAGGAATAGCCGTTTATATCGTACAGTATTATTAACTACACGTAACCGATACATATAACACACTATTATTAACCATGAGTAACCGATAACAGTTTAGTAACCAATACATATTACTGACTTTTATTAACCACGAGTAACCAATGCTTATTATACAATTTCATTAATCACGAATAAATAATACAAATTACCATTTGAAGCGGAAAATCTTTTTTAGCCTAACATAGGCGCGTAGCTCAAGTTGAGAAAGCCCTTTTCAATAAACTATTTTGGCATGTTGAAATGGATACCGTTTTGGCAATATGGGATCGGTGAGAATATATAGGCATGGATTAAAAATCCTAATATATTTCCTATATCTATATATTTCAATGAGAAAGCGATACATATTATTCACTATTGTAGACAATCATTTACGATGTGTAAGCAGTGAATAAACGAGGCATATTATATAATATAATGCTTACACAATCGCCTTCTCCAAATGTTACTACGTGACCGTACATTATTAGATACATTGAAGTATTTTATATTGTGCAGTTCAAAATTTAGTAGAAATTTCAACGATAAAACAAACTGCCGATAAAATATTCCGCCGAGATGTTGAACTAACTGAACTAATTGTCTCTGCAACTACCTTCGTCTGTCGCTTTGAACTTACAACTTTTTTATTCAAATATATTTTGATATTTTTTTATTCTTTTGATTAGTCCATTGTGATTGAGGTATAGAATAAAAATATTATTTTAAAGGATTCTGTACAATATGGGAATATACCCTACTCGTACATGTACTATACTATTCTAGTACTTGTAATATACTGTACTCGTACATGTACTATACTGTACTCGTACATGTACTATACTGTTCTCGTACATGTAATATACTGTACTCGTACATGTAATAAACTGTACTCGTACATGTACTATACTGTACTCGTACATGTAATAAACTGTACTCGTACATGTACTTTACTGTACTCGTACATGTAATATACTCTACTCGTACATGTACTATACTGTTCTCGTACATGTAATATATTGTACTCGTACATGCAATAAACTGTACTCGTACATGTACTATATTGTACTCGTACGTGTACTATACTGTACTCGTACATGTACTATACTGTTCTCGTACATGTAATATACTGTACTCGTACATGTAATAAACTGTACTCGTACGTGTACTATACTGTACTCGTACGTGTATTATACTGTACTCGTACGTGTACTATACTGTTCTCTTACGTCTACTATACTGTACTCGTAAGTGTAATATACTGTTCTCGTACGTGTAATATACTGTACTCGTACGTGTACTATACTGTACTCGTACGTGTACTATACTGTACTCGTACGTGTAATATATTGTTCTCGTACGTGTAATATACTGTACTCGTACATGTACTATACTGTTCTCGTACATGTACTATACTGTACTCGTACATGTAATATACTGTACTCGTACATGTACTATACTGTTCTTGTACATGAAATATACTGTACGCGTACATGTACTATACTGTACTCGTACATGTACTACAGTATACTGTATTCGTACATGTAATATACTGTACTCGCACATGTAATAAACTGTACGCGTACATGTACTATACTGTACTCGTATATGTAATAAATTGTAGACGTACATATACTATACTGTACTCGTACATGTAATAAACTGTACTCGTACATGTACTATACTGTACTCGTACATGTAATTAACTGTACTCGTACATGTAATTAACTGTACTCGTACATGTAATATACTATACTCGTACATGTCCGTAGTGCTATTACGCCACTTACACTATATTCCCATTTGTACAAATCACTGTAAATTAACCGTATACTACTATTAATTATTTGTATGCAATGCTTTTTATAGAATAACAATACATGTATATATAAAATGGATTGGATTTTACTACATATTTACGTGCAGACATCATTTTGCGACGTTGCCTTCAGTTGAGATGGGAACAACGGGCATCAACGGAGAACCACCTCACAAGAGAAAGAATTCCGTGGCACTTCAGACGCTCAAACCGTTTAGACCTATATCAAAGTATGCACACGTTTTGTCGTTAATATAATACCATAGCCCTCGTGCTGCAAATAAAATATGACCCAATGTATGTGAAAATATGTGACCGTTTAGAAAAGGTCAATTGCAGGTTATAGTTTATTTCAATTAATAATAGCTGTTAAAAAGAATTGCTCAGAAGCACAGAAAGTAAACAACAAAATAAAACAACAATTTATATTGAGTCATGCTAGACAATACAATAGGTAACAACACCCTTCGCTGTCCTCTAGTAGCGGTTTGTAAAAGATATATGTATTTGAGAACCACGAGATGATATCGATGATTTAAAGAGAGTTACAGTACCGACACTGGGTGTAAGTACAGGGTAGTCTAGGTATAGAACCTAACATCATATCCCAAATAAGGTCAGTGCTTCTCCATATTTTATAGCAATTGAGCGTATACTTAACTATGATGTCATTCAATCTTTCCAACTGACCAATCAACGAGCTTAACTGTGCTACTATTTAACGGACCCAATCAAGAAAGCTTGGTACGTCCATCAGACTAAGTACAGGGCGACATTTTACGGCTGCCACAGGTAAACGATTTTTGGAAACATTAAAGCAGCTAACAAACGAAGTAAAACAGACTATATCTTATTGAATACATCCATGAAGACTAAATGAATATGCAATATCATCCGCGCCCGTGACACCGGCTTAAATGATTGTAGTTAAAACGGCCATTAAAGCCGGAATTACTTTTCTTTTATCAATGTTATGCATACGATTCTTTACATGAAATTTACTTTAAACGGGAATGGTTATTTTTATAATATATAAATGTGCAAAGAAATTTAAACTATTCTGTCTTCAAAAGATGAAAATACAATATTTTTTTATTGCTCAATTTTCTGTAAAGCTTTGAAATAAGAACGTCATTATTGGAATGTGTATAAACAATGTAAAAATATATTTGTTTAACCTTTCAAGAATTATGTCACTCATGTGTTAGTTCATTTTGAATTATGTTATAATATGGGTCAATGGCCTATATAATGAAAAGGAATAAGAACTTAAACAAAATAGAAAACCAGACTTCTCGAAATTTTATTTGAATTTGTATTGTCTAATTTAAACATCTATTATATTTGGGTTATTTCAGGGATGGAAAATTACCAATCAATAAGGTTGGTTTCTTTTCCTACATATTTTTGACATGGTTTTCCCCACTGGTTTGGAAGATGTTCCGTAAGAGGACAGAACCTGTTGTGGAGAGCGACATCTGGGAGTGCTCAGACAAGGAAGGTGTACGAGAAAACACTGAGAGGTAAGACATGTTTACCAAAGAAAAAATGCATTTATACAAAGCATTTTGATCTTATTCTGAAAAAAAGAACACTCAGTACTCAAATTAAACTATAAAAACTTTCATTCACAGTTACACATGTTTTGGAAGACAAATCATTTGATATAAAGCATACACGTATAAAACATTTACTGATTCATGTATCTAATTCGTTGAACACTTTTTAGACATAATTACACTTTTTGTACTAATTCCACGAAAGAAACTCTACAAACCACTAATAGAACCAGAGCTAGTGTGGTGTTTAATTACTTTTTATGTCCAAAAGGTTTGATACTTGTTTCTAGAGGCAAAATTTATGCCGATTCCGAAAATCCATTTCTTATTAACTCCTGAATGGCCTTTTGTCATATATACAAAATGGCCGCCAAAATGGACGTGGGCGTCATTAACATGTGTAAAACCAAGTAAAGAGCGCGTAAACGTATGCCGTTGTTTATAACTGTTTTTTTTTATTGGATAAAGGTTGCTGCGGCTATGGAAAGACGAGTTGAACAGTAAGGGACCGGACAAAGCATCCTTCCTGTCGGTCTGGAAGCAGTTTATACGGACCAGGGTTCTGGTCTCACTCGTGTTTGTTACACTAATGGCTGTGTCCTCATTTTTATCTTCGGTATGTATGATTTATTTATTAGTTTATTACTTTACGTATTATATATATTTACATTAATACATTATTGATTTATATGTTTGTACTTTTATAAATTCATATAATATTTCATTTTACAATTTATTTATCCCTTATTGATATATATATATAATGCATTATTTATGTATCAGTTTCTTTTTTACGCATTTAGGACTATGTGTTGCACCTATTTACGCTTTAACGTATTTATGTAATACCTTATTTGGCTATCTAATTATTATTGACACATTGAGATTGATATAGTGTATTATTTATTATGTATATTTTTATCCTTTTACGTATCTATATACTGCGTTATTTATTTATCCAATTATTCTTATATGTTACTTTATACTTACTTGATGTATGCATTTATTTCTGCCTGTACGTATGTATGTAACGTATGTGTAATAGATGATTGATTTATAAAATGATTTTTTTATATAAATATTTTGTCATACCACACTATCACTTGTAAATTGTATACAGTCATATAATGTAATTATTTACATACAGGTATAGAATGCTTTTATATGTTGTGTATAGGAATCAATATAACTTACACTTGCAGGCGTTTCTAGTGAATATGATAATAAAGTATTTGGAATCACCAGACGACTCTCTGATATATGGACTTGGTTTGACAGCGAGCGTATTGGTATGTGAAGTTATACGAGCGTGTTCGTTTTCAAATTTAATGGTATTCGGAGCACAAACAGGTACGTTATTAATTCAAAAGCATTCGATAAAAAGCTCTTTAAAATATAAACTTCTGTTAGTTTTAAAAAAGTAGTAAAGAGCGCATTTAATATCACGTACTTGC
This sequence comes from Panopea generosa, assembly GCA_029582155.1. NCBI lineage: Eukaryota > Metazoa > Mollusca > Bivalvia > Adapedonta > Hiatellidae > Panopea > Panopea generosa. The sequence continues at coordinate 56,737,854 of CM055903.1, read as the reverse complement.
AATCAGATCAATTAAAAATTTAATCTTTAAATTAATAGAAAACGAGTTCTCTTCTTATTTCGAGTACAGTAAAAAATCACTTGTTTAATTATCTATAAAGTGGATTAAGGGTGGGTAAAACAATTATATTTACTTATATTCTGGTCATTTTACTCAAACATAATATATTACCTATATCATGTTTTTGTTTAACTATTTACATGATCAAACAAAGAAAAAACACACTTATAGAATACTAGAACTGTGCAATAAAATACTGATAGAATACTAGAACTATGCAATAAAATACTGATAGGATACTAGAATTATGTAATAAAATACTGATAGGATACTAGAACTATGCAATAACATGATTTATAGAACACATTATAATTTTGGAGTTCACATTGAACATGTAAAGCTGTACGAAGAAAAAACACCAATCATTCGTAAAGCGCAGCAAACTTTTAAAGAACTCGAAAACGTTTTTATAGAGAACATTAAACTTCGAAGAAAGCATCAAACCTTCATTGAGCATAGTATTTCCTGTAAAATACTTTTGTAAAGTTCATCAAACGGTATAAAACGCATTAAATGCTTAGTGGAAAACATAAAACAGTTCATAGAATACATAAAATTTTTATAGAAAACATCAAATATTTTAGAATAATTAACATTTTATAAATATCATAATACAATAAAAAATATATTAAACTTAAAGGAAACGTTGAAGTAAAATCCCTATTTTGTGGAGAATATTAAACTTTTATATGCAGCATTAAAATTTTGTAGAAAACACCAAGTATAGGTTAGACGTTATATGGGATTTTCTACGCCATTAGGAAACTCCATGCAACTTCTAACCGGTTTAAATGTTGCTGTACTTTCTTGTTCCTGTAGCAATGTCATGGGTTGAGGAAGAAGGTTAAATCAACTGACGGTCATGACATTCTATGTAAAATTGAATGTTCTATTTTGAAAAATCTGAATATCCCTTAAAAACATTTGGATGAATAAATGGATCATCTATGTTTTAGTTTTATTTAAAAATGGGAGATAAATGACAAAATCACAAGTGCATTTCAGGAACAAGATTCCGATCTGGCTTCATTGGCCTGATGTACGACAAACTTCTCAGAATGAAAACTATGAAAGGGAAGACTAGTTCTGAGGTAGGGTCATTGTAAACTATATCTAATTGATATAATCTAGGGTTCAACTAAAGAATCAAAAGAAATTTATTGTGAAAGCATGGCTGCTCATATAAAATCTCGTTTTAAATGATTCCCGTTTTCATTAACCGCAGGTACGCAAATCAAATTTGCATTATTTTGCAGAATGGAATTCAACAAAATGCTAAGCTATTTATATTTACAATCGTTGAGGCTCTATTTATAACAACAGTTAAAACTTACGATAGAAAATTTCCTGTCCATATAAATCATTATTATGATGCAAGACCAACTAATTATCAATGATATGGTTCTTGATTATGTATATGTGTAACGATTCACGATTGTGATAAAATATATCAGATTCAATATTCAAAAATGGATAGTGAGATTTATCATCTAAAATGTATCTTTCGACGGAAACCAACTCTCAAGAAGATTCAGTACGAGTATATCAAGTATTAATTTCAACTCGTCCATGATACATCGACTGTGAAACAAGTTCTTACAACCTAAGCAAATCACAATCGAAATCTACCTGTACAAGACGTATACAAAATATGTACATTATACAGTTAATTCTTTATTTCCTTTTCAAATGAATAAAATGGAAATCCATACTTTTGATAATATTATGTTTGTGTTTAACGAATTTTATTTCATCTCTCAGATACTGAACATCTTCAGCGTGGACTCGTACCGTGTCTTCATATCTTCATCTATAGTTGCCTTCCTGCTGGCTGTTCCAATTTACCTTATCATTGGTACGGTGTATTGCTACACACTTATTGGACTTTGGTGCTTTGTTCCCATTTGTTCATTCGTTGTTTGTTACATGGGAATGGTAAGTACGAGTTCTTATATGTCTTCCTAAAACATATAATGACGATGTATCATCAGGTTCTCCGATTTTACTTGTGTCTTCTCATTGTTTTTTGTTATTTGTTATAGTCATTTGAAATCAATCTTTGTGGCTCGAAAATTAGTCTGTAGATCGGACCCAGTTTTCCCTATTGGATCCGTTACATAGCAATGAGTTTGAGCACGTTGATTGGCCACTTGCTTCAGGGAAAATGTGAATGCCGTTACAGTTTAGTAAGCGTCCAATAACTATGAACTGTGGGACATGCATAGAATTTTCTGCTTGTTTATTCAGGTTAAGTATACCTAATTCGGGAGATTTTAATGCCCCTGACCTGATGAACAGGCTCTGTGAACCCGAGTTGGCTATGTATCTTTCTTGTTTATATTTTTTTTTCTTCCAAAAAATTGTTTTAACTGAAATTATCTATTAATTTTGTATTTGTTAATTTTTGTTAACCGTATCCTTTTGGATGCCACGTTTGTTTTATATTGAATATAATTTTTTTATTGTTCAATAAAGATGCCATTGGTAGAGAGAGAGCGTCAATGTGAATATTATTTACAATATACAAATGCCAAAAAAAAACAACCACATTACAACGCACTTATATCCAAGTGGATCCTATTTATCATATGACAATTCAAATACATTAAAATTAACCATAAATACCATGTAATAGCGCATAAATAACCAAGTGGATTATATTTATCATATGACAATTCAAATATATTAAAGTGAACCATAAATACCTTATAATAACGCATAAATAATCAAGTGGATTATATTTATCATATGACAATTCAAATATATCAAAGTGAACCATAAGTACCATAAAATAACGCAAAAATAACCAAGTGGCTTATATTAACCGTATGACAATGCAAAGATATATAACTAAATAATATTTACTGTTCCCAAGTTAATCGTATTCAAAATCCAGTAACATAACGATATCCAAGTATATCTAACTGTTATTTAAACTCTTAAGACAGATTCACTTAAACCACATTGTAGATAAACTATATAAACACATTGACAATTTCAATGTTTAAACCATAGAATTAATGTTTTGCCGTGGCATCTAAAATGAATAATGTGTACTTTGAAATACTTTGTCTTTATTTTAAGTCGATTTGTTATTTTAAATCTATTCTAGGTGTCTCTTACCCGGGTTCTGCAAAGTATTAGAAGACTGTGTTCGAAGTATACGGACCGCAGAGTAAGTGGCTTTTATCACTAGCTAGACTTTAAAGAAGATCACATTGGATACACAAAAAACAAAATTAAGTGACGCAACATGGCACTAAATTGCATTAAAAATACAACTGAACGTTTAATCAAAATGCAGAGTAAAGTACCTTAATGTTTAATTTGACTATTTCTATAGTTTTTCTTTTTAATCTTCTTTTTGTCTCCCATTTCCTTTTTCTTCCTCCTTCTGTCTTTATTCCAAACACATTACATAGAATACATTCATATCGCAAAATGCAACCGTATATGTTTTGAATATATTTGCAAAATGTATGTATTATAAAATAATATTAAAAAAAACCCACATAAGTATTACGATTTATTAAAAAATTACCTCGACATATTTCAAGACATTCCATCATGTGTGTGTGTGTGTGTGTTTTGTAAGACACACTATTAATTTATTTTTGTTTACGTATCCTGTATCATATTGTGTTTGCTTCAGGTCAAACAAATGGGCGAAATATTAAACAGTATGAAATTCATAAAAATGTATGCCTGGGAACAGGTGTTTACAGATGCAATTAAAGGTAATTATGCTAATTATTATGAATACCTGCATGTTTTAAGCATTGTAAAATTGTTGTGTTATGTGTTAAGTAGTGTTAGTAACACTAATATTCATAATTATATGATTAGTAGTAACAGTATTATTGGTAGCATTAATAATATATATATATCAATGATATGTTACTTTCGAGATATTTTTGTAGTGCAATTAGTTGTAAATTAGATAAAAGAAGTCATAGTAGAATAAGTAAATATGGTAGATTCTAATACCCTTCAGAATTGGTTTGAATTCTTAGATTTGCTGGTATTAAAACTGCATATACTGTCGGTAAAATCACCACATTTTTCCGTTCTATGTATTACTACGCCGTTCGTTACAGCGTCACCGAAAACAGTGTAAAAAACAGTTTATCGATTTAAATTGATATTTATTTCTAAAATATTAAACATTTGGAACATCATTACGGCTGAGTGTCATTTCACTTTCAATTTTGCAATAAAAATATAGTTTGTTTTTTACGCGTAATTTGAAAAAAAATCTATTAAACTATGCCATCGTTAAGTAAAATTGTAAAATTGCATTCGAAAATTAACGCTATTATGTTAAATTAACATATTTGTGTAAAGATTAAGATTTTTTTGATTTATTATAGCCAGATTAAATTGCTATACACAGTTATTTAATACCAGTATGCATCTTTTGTATATCGAAAACAATCCAAGAGACCAATTCTAGGCGTATCCGTAAATGAAATTGACATCCGGAGTCAGATGTATTGACGTAGTGCGTAGAGGCATTGACTTAGTGAAAGATAACTCGTCGATTGATACTGATTACACAATTAGGATAACTCAACAGGGTTGCTTTCCTTTGTACGCGGAATCGATGCGCATGAAGAACTACAATATCATCTTTAATCTGTAATATAATTATGTGTTTATTATTTTTAGATTTTCGTGTGTTTGAGTATCAGAAAATGTGAACAGAACTGCTTGCTGCATTACGCCTTTATAACCACTAAAACCTACTCTATAATTGCAATGACTTTGTATTCAGTATTAGTATGTGTCATTTATTTTTTCATTTTATTGTGTTTAGGTATCAGAAATATTGAACAGAAGTTCTTGCTGTATTCCAATTTGGTGAACGCCGTATCTGGCTCTATAATTCCAGTGTCGCCAACAATAGCTTCTGTCATCGCAATTACCGTCTACACGGCGGCCGGTAACAGTCTCACGGCAGCCACAGTACGTTTTATTCGTGCTTTTATTCACATTTTTCTTACTGTTTTGTTGAAATTATTTTATTATGCTTATTTTATTATGCTTTAATACATTTTGATCTTTACATGTTATATATGGTATCCAGTTTAAATACTGGTGGAAATCTCAGAATGAAGCTGTCCTTCTGCTAGTAAACAGCAAACTTTCCAACTATTCTGTTTCAGACTGTGTAAGGTAAAACCTCCATACATGATACGTCATTTATTTCAGACTGTTTGCTAATGAATAATTTATGTACTGCGAATGGTCTTCCGAATTGTCCAAGACGTTGTCGTCCAATAGCCACTTATATCTGGCGCTAAGGTCTTGGGTTCGATCCAAGCTCCATCCATAATCTTTAAAAGAGAAAGTTTGCAAATATTGGCGGAAGGACGGTGTCTCTAGTCAGATTTATCCTGATGTCTTCCTCCAACAAGAAAACTGAATATGCTACATTAAGCATATCGTGTTGAAAAGACGTAAAACACAATTTACACATGTATTAAAATTTAACTCCAAACTCGTCTATGTCCTAAAGATGCAGAGCATTCAGTCTCACGTATCTCACCCGCATACAATAGCCAGTTTACTTATCTTGACTGTGACTTCTGCTGCAAATGGCGTCCATAAAATAATAATTCATGCATGTATTAATCTTTAAGCACGTTTTTTTAAAAAGTTGTAATGTTTATCTTCTTCTTAAAAATAGTTCAATAAAAGTATAGTTTATTGTTTGTAATGAAAAATAATTTATATTTTGATATTTATGCCGAAATTCATTCAGCCATTTTGAATTTCATTGGTTACAATCGGCGTTCAAGAAAGAGGTAAGCACAGCCTTGCAAAAAAATTCCAAACATCAAACAAAACTGAAACCCAAACAAGCTTTGTGAAACCATACAAATATGTAAACAATGTTAAATTCTAACGCATGAAATATCTGTCAATATGGGACGAAGCGTAAATGTCTTCGTTTCTTGTTGATAATCAAATGGGAAAATGTTCGCAGATTTGCATTTGATAATGAGGGCTGCGATTTATACCTTGCATTCAATGTAAGCTTTACACGTAGCCGGAAACCAGCATTCTATTAACTCCGTAACTTTAGTATACAAAGTTCGTGACGTCATCGATTACGTGTAGTCAACTTCGTATCACATCAACATGCATTTGAACCTTAGTTGATAAGACAAAAATATCCGGTGGCACTCTGTTTTTGTATGTTTTATTTTCACCTTTTATTAGCAGTACATATGCTATTTCACGAATGTCAGCGCAATTAATGGTCTTTCCTAGGATCCGGTAGATGGTTAACTAGTACCAAACACACCATATCTCTGAAAGTTACTGATGTCTTTCTCATATAAAAAGTGGGATACTCATAACCGTATATTTATCACTTTATGCTTGACCTAACCTTTGTTTTCACAGGCATTCGCTTTCATCGGTACTATGAATTTCCTTCGTGTTATAGTTTCTGTTATTCCTTTTGCAATGAGAGCTTACGGAGAATCGAAGGTCAGCTTCGACAGAATGAAGGTAAACTCGCTTGTAAACTTATTTAAAACTGATCTTATGTGATGTGTTATCAATTCTCAGCGTTCATTATCTTTTTTAATATTGAACTAGCATTGTTTTCGCTAACATCTCTATATTGTATTTGTCAAATACTTTGCAGAGCACGAGATGTAGAAGCTTTAGTCGCAGAAATACAATGGTGGAGTGCGAGGCTTTCCTCCGAATCAATCTATTTTTTTACTCATAATAATTATATATGCCATCTGGTTTTACTTGTGAATGAAGTATCGGCACGAATCTCAGTAGAACGTCGTTCTTTCACAAATAGTGGCGTATTTTATCACGTAAATCTGTTGACTAAGTTCGTCTCGAGCACACGTCTTCAGCGGTGACAAAGCATATAATTCTAAGAAGCGCTTTAGAGGACACTGTAAACATTATTTTAATATCTATATGATATGTGAAAACAAACGTTTATTTGCGAAAGAGACAATGTTATAACACTATTATAGATATACACAAGTTCAATATGTTGAATATTGTATTATGTTCTTGACTTCATTATTATATCATATTTAACAAACTGAAGCAATATATTGTACAGTATATATATATATATATATATGTGTGTGAGTTAAAGGGTAACGTTATTCTAATCGTTTAGTTCTTTAGAGAATGGAAACAAAAAGTCTTATAACTCTGTTTACTATTTATCAGTTTACATTGGTTTACGATACCATTTTGAAAATCAGCATTTGAAATATTACATCACTTCTTTTTGCAGCCTACCTGCGGTTATAATCAATGATGCCATGTAATTTAAGATTACACAGAACAATAATTTACTATCATTTATTTCTTCAACACTAACAGATCTTGAAGACGAATATAATACGCTTAATTAATTTATTTTTTGTTTCGAAACAATGCTTAGAAGACTGTTTAATCTATATAAACAAAATGTTTTATGCAGTTTATCCTCCAATTCTTTATTTAGAAACTACTGCTTACTGAAGAGTATCAGGAACCATCAACAGAATGTTTTAATAAAAAGAATGTCGTAGAGATGATTGCCGCACATTTTGTCTGGGACGTACCACTTAACACCAATAACGACATGCAAATCAAACTCGCGAAAAAGAGGAGAAAGGCCAGTGGTAATATTTCATTTGATGATTGCATTGTCCAGAATTTGTAAATAAAATGATGATTCATAGAATTAATCAAACTGACCCATTTTACCAATAAAATTATACTATTTGCTTAGCTTAATTGCGAGAATGCGTCAATATATGAATCGCTCCCGGATCCGATTCCTGGTTACAACCACTACTGAGAGTTGTTATGAGAACGTGACCAGTGCAAGAGCAGCAACTAGTTTATCCTCTGTATCACCTTCCAGTCCACAATTCTGGCTTGATCAAGAATAATTTGAATACTGTTTCATCTAAATATATAATAATATAAGGCTTTTTTTTATAAGTATCGTTTTTAATCATGTATTTAACTATGCCACAAAATTGATATTTACTTTTTTTTAATTATAAAACTTAACCTTGTTACCGGATTTCCATTCATGTGTATAATCCAACTTACATCTAATGAAATATTTCGATTTTCATGGGATGTTTATAAAGCACATCTTCTGTATGTATGTATTTCACTTGTCATGGCGATTTCATATTTTGATTGTATATAGTGTGTAGTCGCTGTGTCCATTGAATTCTGTTTTCGTTGACATATATTTACCTGTTTTTGTACAAGAAACAAATAATTAAATCACCACAACTATTTTTTTAGTGTCAAGTATAGCAAGTACACGGAGAGAAAGTGTTAATTTATTCGCCCTCACTGATATGAACCTTGAAGTGAAACGGGTAAGATTTTTATTCAAGAAGTCATCTAACATATACATTTTTTAATATAACACATTAGCATTTTGATAACAAAACATTTATAAAGAAGAAATATTATGTATCAGAAAGAGAGTTCCATACAACACTATTTAGAACCATATTTCTAGCTTTGCGGTTTGAAACAAATAATGCGAGTGGAGGCAATTATATGTTGACTTTAACATAGTGCTGTTATTATTTCTGGTAGAGTTTAAGAAGGTTTAAACCAATTACGCCGGTGTCAGTGGGCGTGTGATTTTGCATATGTAATAACCCTCGAAGCCTTCATCGACAGATTCACCACATATGCGTCTCGTCTATATGTGCCTACATTATATCGATCATGGGAAATATATAAACATACAGAGATTTATAGACATAGATTGCTGATGCGCACAGGTAACACAGGGTCGTTCTGACAATGATATGTTTTCTTGCATAGTCGGTAAGAATATATGCATTTTACTGGGGTTAGATATTTCGATCTCACCCTAGGACAAGATAAAAATCCTCGCGCTGTGAACTTGGAACCATTCTGATGACGTAACAAATAAAATATATGACGTAAATCATATAATTAAACGTCTTAAAAACGGTCGTTGTAAAATCTATAATGATAAATTAAGTAACAATAATTGTTCAATGTGTTTGGTATGCAAGAAAAACTATCAAATATGGCTTTTTCGGTTTAAATAGAAAATACCATTCCTTTGGATAACTGTTTTCACGAGCCTCGATCCAGTCTAAACAGTTATTCATCGCAACGGAAATTTTTTCTTATAATCTTAATAAAGACAAATGATATACATGATATGGACAAACACGTTCACTTTGTCATCAGATTTGCTTTGGATTCACTTTCTTATTAACACAGCGTTAACATGCATATCAGTAATATTATAAATTGTACTTAATCCCCGATATTAATTGTTTATTTTTCTCGTTCACATTGAAGAAAAACTTATTTAAAAATGGCTGATTGTTTGAATAAGTTAATCAATATTCCTTCATATAACAAATATCATTGTTTTATGGTTGTCCGCAAGACAGGCAAGCAGTAATGAAATCCTAACGAGACAAATAACAACATATCATAAATAATTACTTCGAAATATGCATATGTAGTTTCTTTTTGTCACAATGTTTATGTTTTGTTTTATATATTTTAGGGACTTCTTATTGGAATATGTGGATCGGTGGGTTCAGGGAAATCTTCATTGATGTCTGCTGTTTTGGGAAGAGTGCGTAAAACACACTGTATACCCTAGTGTTTGAAATGTTTATAGCAGTTTATGTATTTTTTTATTTCCCTTTATTGCTGTCATTACGATTTGATATTTTAAGTAGTAAGACTATTTGATATCCAAAAAACAATAGTCTTCGTGATGGATTCTATATAACAGTCTGTGTATCTTGTGCATACCCTTTATCGCCATCATATTGGAATGTTATTTGAGGTTTTTATCTGATTTTGTTCTAATTAACAATATTTACCTCATGTTTGGAATGTTTATAACATTTTATTTTATCTAAACAGTCCATGTTCTCGCTATGTTTAACAGTTCGTTACGCTGTCTTGCAGTGGGGTATGTCTGTAAAATATAATTAAATCAATACTTTTCAATATAAGTATAGTCAAATCTTGATTTTAAACATCGTTTGGAAATATGTAGCATATATATCTAACAGTATGAACATTGGATAAATATGATGTCGATACTGTATTCCATTTCAGATGCCGATGATGAAAGGCCACCTTGCCGTCAATGGTTGTGTAGCTTATGTAGCACAGCAAGCCTGGATATTCAATGGCTCCCTGAGAGAGAACATTCTATTTGGTAGAGAATATGACCCAGACAGGTGAATTGAATTTTATACTGAATGTGAGAAATAATGCGAGGATAAAAGCCGGATGGTGCTACATTTTTGTGCACAGTCCGTCTCGTTTTCTGACATGTCATCATGGGGAAAGCGGGGTAGGTGACAATCAAACACCAGGTTAAATCTCCCTTCAGGCCGTAATGTTACTTAGAAAGGTAGTGATATAACGATGGTCTCTAAAATGAGCCAATATTTCATATGGTGATCTGTGAACACGGTGTATGTGCTGTAATTGTTTTTGGCTTGGAGCTTGCCCAAAAGGCCATAACACCAATGCTGGATTTCTGGAGAACTCCTTTACCGCTTAGTTCCAACCCAAAAGGTCGAAGTACTCCTCTATAAGAATGAATGCGCATGGAAAGTAGTTCAAAGAAGACAACTCTTAAACAATTTTTATCGTAAATATTTGGCAAAGAAGACCACATAATATTGATTTTGGAAGACGTTATACCTGAATAACCTATTAGAAGATTAAGAATTCTGTAAAAGCGATTAGCATTCATATGCTTATACTAGTTTTAAACGTGAGCTGACCTAATTCAATGTGTGATATAACAAAACGGCCAGGTTGCAGTTGACTCGGTCATGTTCCGGCTGCAGGTAAAAGGCAAATGTTGCGCGTACCATAATGTTGTTTAAATACACTAATCCCAATCATTTAATTTGCATTTTCATATGCATATTTTATAAAAAAAAAAAATATCGAACATTCTTTTTTAAAAAATGCTTTATTTAGGTAATAAACCCCTTTTATTGTCGATATGACACTTTCTCATATATTGCATTTTTATCGTTTCTGCATGATATTAGATTAATATATAAAAATGTAATTCACATGTTGTTTTCTTTTACATTTCCAATGAAATATGTCTTTATTCTGCTGCTATCCTACTTCTCCGCCAAGTCACATCCAGCCCCAGACCTTCAGTGCTCATAACGCTTTAATTATATGAGCTATAAATGTCTGACATACGTCGTATTTTAAATTCACACTGTATTGCAGGTATCAAGCAGTCATCAGAACGTGTGGTTTAGAACCAGACATTCGAATACTAACAGACGGGGACGAAACAGAGGTAATATAGCGGTACACAATAAGTTTTGTTGTTGACATGTGATTCTGATTTCCACATTTAAACGTAAAAATAGCCAAAAATATCTTTATGTAACACAGTTTGATAAAATAGTTTTGACAATAAATTACTGTATTTTGTTAGATATATGAATGGACCAATAAGAGGTCAGAGATACATGTGCAATTTATATATTAAACTATCGTCAAGTTCATTCATTATCAAGACCAGAAAATGGACGTATGTTGAATTTCGGCTGGTTAAAAATACTTTAATGATGTGCTGCGATGAATACAAATTAAAGAATATTTTCTGACAAGGATCTACAATTTTATTTTCAGTCATTATATTGCCATTAGCAGCCTCTAGCAACCTTTTTAAATGATAACAGACCGGTCAAAACGTGTTTACATATTCTTTTATCTATGTTATTTAAATATAGGACAAATAAAATTAAAGTAAAGATCCTTTTTCATTGATCGATTGACTGATCGAATACTTAGCGTTGTTTTTATGCCATAAAGGGCTAACAGACGATCAGTTAGCCTAACCATTGTTTCGTTGGATCCTGAAACACGCAACCAGTACTCGAGCACACCCCATCTCCGCAAGTAACTGACAACTTTCCTACTTGAATCAGCGATGAGAGACGAAGGATAATGAGATAAATACAATAATGAATATTAATCATAACGGAGACTGTTTCCTGGCGGGGATTCGAAATCACGATCCCTGGATTTATAGTCAAACGCTTTACCGTCCTTTTTTTATTTTAGATAGGAGAAAGAGGCGCTAATCTGAGTGGAGGGCAGAAACAACGTGTAAATCTTGCACGTGCTGTCTATACCGACAGCGATATTTACATTCTTGATGACCCGTTGTCGGCGGTTGATGTTCGAGTCGGGAAGCAACTGTTCCATGAATGTATCCAAGGTCAACTTAAGGACAAAACAGTGTTGTTAGTTACGCACCAGCTACAGGTATAGTAGTGTACATTTAAGCTTTCAAGACCAAGTTGCCTGATTAACATTGTAGTAAACAAAGAATGTTCCATACAGATAAGAACAGTTATTATTACTACACCTTTGTTTGCTCTCACACCAGCCATATTTCAGAAAATATTCGATTTATTTGGAAGATATCCATGCTTTGATTTCAAGACCAGCATTTGTTTGGCTAGTACTGTGAAATTTTCTGTAAAAAGACATATTCATCATCAATGCAGAAATGAACTTCTTCAAAGTCCTGTCAATCTAGTATCTGTTACAATACATACTTCGTCCAGGCAATAAGCTTATTTTATAAATAAAACGTATGCCACTTGATCATAGTAAAGGCTTATATATGGCACGTAACTTGCGCAGAATAACCATTGTGCAGAATTTACAAAGTCGTATACATAAACACATGCATACAACATGTATTTGTTTTACTTTTGACCTTTAATGAAGAAAACGTATGTGTGTGCGTGTGTTTTATTGTAAGTTAACGACATTTTCAACACATAACAAGGTATATGTTATCCAGTTTCATTGGTGAAGGGAGACCTCAGAGTGAATCTGAGTAGAATCACCGTCCTTCTGCAAAGAAACCGGTTAACTTTCTCAAATACATAATTTAGAGTGATCTTAGCTTTAACCTATTAAGTATTAGCCGTACTTCTTGTATAAAACACTTTTAAAGAAAGAAGTTAATTTGCCAGGGGAAATTGTTTTGCATCGTTCTGTTACCGTTTTTTAACACTGCATCTATTTTGTAGTTTCTAGCATTATTTCTACTGAACCATTCATTATTCCATTTTCCAGATTCTTTTTTTTTTCTTTAATTTGATTATTTTATTAATTGATATACATTTCACATTCAAAGAAAGGATTTTTCAAAAAGAATTGTTTTGTAATTCATTTTCGTAACATTAAGTAAATGTAATTAATCTTTATGTAAACAATGTGTTTTATAACAATCCCCCAGTACTTAAAACACTGTGACGAAGTCGTTGTAATGGACGAGGGAACTATTGTAGAGAAAGGTTTGCATGAAGACCTGCTAAAAAATAATGGGCTATACGAGGACATGTTTAAAATATTCGAAAGCACGGTCATGAAACCTGGGAAGAAAAAAGGTAGACTTTTAAAGCTGATTTTAATAGTGAACAAAGGAGAAATTTGAATTAGTTATAGTATAATTCTTGGTAATATATTAACCGACATCATTGGTACAAAGCCGTGTATTTTGATGTTAAGAAGGACAAGGAGTGGGTGATATCCGGGACACTAGGAAGTCAGATATACACTGACACTTGTGGTGGTTTTCTACTTTGTGTTCTAAAACATTTTATCACTATTGCAGTATCATCTAGTTATTGAGCATAAGCCAGGGATCGTCTAGTATAAGTTTGCAAGTCTTTAGCATTACCCGGCCAGGGATCGAACCAACAACCTCCTGCACACGAGGCGAACGATCAATAACTGGATCAAAGCTTCTGGTGTTACACAGAATAAAGGTGTAAAGTCTTGACATTTATCATTTTAATGGGTTTTAACATTTTACAGCTATATATGGCATAAGGTTGTATTGGGGTGGAATACCTCAAAGTGAATCTTAGTTAAGTCACCGCCACTTTGAAAGTCAGTCAGTAATTCTTACAACACTATATATAAGTATACCATATATATATATATATATATCAGAAACATACATTATTGTTTTCCATACAACAAAACATATAGTAATAATAAAATCATTAGGATATCAGGAACCTAAATAATATTTATTTAAACACACCCACCCATAAACTCAATACAGATGTTGACCACAAAGACGCTGCACAAAACCAGAAACCATCGTTTGTCAAGAAGAAAGAGTCATCAGCAGCTGTGTCAACCAACAGTTTGCTGGCAAATGGTCAAACGAAAGACTGTACGAAGAAGAAAAAGAAGCGTAAGAATGTTTTAATCGTAAACTATTTGATATTTTAGCAGATATATAGTATGACTGAAATAAAACAAAATTAACGATGTTGTTATTTACTTTTAACTAATTTGACAATTGAAGTGGGTCATTTGTTGTAAAACAATGCGGTGCATTTGTATTTAGTTCAGTTGTAATGATATGCTTCTGAATGATTAAAATGGCTGAGGTTTTAAAGATTATACGGAGGACGAAACTTATGTTCACATAATAAAGATGAAGTTTGGATGATAGAGCTACGGTTCCGGCAACAAAATGTAAAACTACGTATTATATTTAGGTTGTTGTATAGATGCCCAGTTTGAATTAACGGTATCTATAGGACAATGGATCTTTCTAAACCGTTGGATCGAGTAGCAGCAACAGTGCATTTACACAGGGAAAGAGGGTGTAAAAGGAAGACGTGTCTGAGAATATTCAATGTTGTTTATTGCACTATGCACAAGCAAAAATGCCGTCTATTCAAGTATCATATTTTGAAGATATATTCCGGATAAGCAAATGTAAATGAAAATAAAGAACAAAAGGGGAAATAATTTTTCATTATTCAAGATAGAATTATTATTATTTACTCCTATACTTCCGCATATTGCCACCTATCCATATTCCAAGTCAAGTCTGATTCCCTTCCGTATTTTTGAATATATGACCCAAAGAAGTTGATATATAAAAATGTTCAGTGCAAAAAGGGAGATAAATATGTCATTATTGAATCTTATGTTTATTTTTCACTGCACGTTCATACATTGCCCTCTTTTCATGTTCCGAGTTTCACTGGTTTAGTGCTTTAGTTAGTGCTTTTTTATATATATTCCGGACGTTGTTGCGGACGGCAATCGGCTTCTTTAATATAGTCGTCCTTTGCAGAGCATAGAACTACTTTAATTATATTTACGTGGGTGCGGCCCTGAAATAATAGGTAGAAATTCGCCTGCACTTTTACTTTTCCGCGACCGTGCACCGGTCAGCGAATGTATTTATGAAACATTTGTGAACTTAAATGTGATAGCGTGACCACAAGCTCTTTCTTTCAGTTAGTAAGTCATTCACTTGTGGTATTTATAAAGTGATGGTTTCTAAACGAGGACATTTGTTTGTGTTAATTAATTTTATTTGCGCAAAGCCTAGGTTACTGATTGCGTTTCAAAGCTTTGTATGATAGATATTCTATAAAAAGTAACAACTTTCATAAACCGAAGGACGTCCATAAAATTCTTCCGCTGTAAAGATAGTTCCACAGTTGATTTCCTAATCGCCGATTATCCTTATTAAGCTTAGAGATAAATACAAACTATCTTAGAACTATTTTCGGTACTTTCTAGTTTTTCATTATATTTTTTAGTGCTTACTTATTTATTTATATAATAAGACCGACCAAGTTTAAAGATTAATTTATAAACATAATTATCGTTTTGTTAGGATTGTCGTTCTTGCGATCCGGGTTCGAATCCCAAGTCCACCAATTTTTGGTTTGTTTCTATTTTTCATTTTTATGTACTGTTGTTTAGTAACAAACTGTCCTATCAAACAATAAGGTCCATATAAAATGAATCGCCGTATATGCATTTATATATTTGCACATATCCAGCAACCGTTCTTTGCTATCTTTATTAGGTATGATTATTTTCATGGTATTTTATATGACCGAGCAAAGACATTTAATCAGTGCTTTTTACGCCGCACCCTTGCATATATCCAAACCCTAAATAAAATATAGACAAAGTTACCCATAGCAGTTGACTGCAACATCAGGAAAACTTACAGTTAATGTTTAATAAGCAGCACAACATGTCACTAACTTGTTGAAGGGTTTACATATTATTGTTTATGGGCGTGTTTCAGTCAAATTATCATTTTTATTTTATGAACGCATTTTTAAGAAGAAGAACAATATAAATTTTGTTACTTTTAAAATTTATTGTTAATATTTGATTTCATATGTGCCACTTACTTTATTAAGAAATGCTGAATACAATCAAAATATTTTACACCTATCGAACGCTATTTTAAAATATCTTAATGTTTGCTTCGTTGTCAACACCTAATTTGCAAATGTTTTCAAAAATGGAAAACCTCATTTGTTTGATTTAACATATTTTATGTTCAAAACAAAAATGTTTCGCTTAGGACGATCACATCCAGATATCCAATTTATAAATATATCACTTAAATTGTATTGAAAGAGGACTAAATACTTTGACTGAAACAGAGGTCTCAAACAAAAGAGATAATTGACATGTTCTATATTTGTTCATCAGAGAAGCTCATATTGGCGGAGGAGGCTGCGATCGGCAGCATCAGCTTCAGTACCTATAGTTCATACATACAGGCGGCTGGTGGCTGGCTCGTCGCCATTGTGGTTGTGCTTATGTATTTCGTGGCAGCCGGGTCCTTAGTGTTCAGTGACTGGTGGTTAAGCGAATGGATTAATTCATTGACTATATTGGTTTGTGATTCATATATTTTAACAATATCAGTTAATTGGACTTGTAAATCAAAATCAATGATATGAATATCAACAAAATATTCATATATAGTTACATTTGAATAAAGTCATTCTAAAACATATTTTATACCAACTATTTTCGTTGACTTCGAAATAATGAAGTGTATTAGATTCTATTTCATTGTAAACCTTTTGACGAAAATTGCCATAACAATCGGTGTTTTAATAAAATATTTGAAAACTGATTGATGTCGTTACTTTGGGAGACTATCGTGTGTTTAAAATGTATTATGGGTCGGAGGTCTACATTACTTAAATAAAATAAAATGTCTATTTTCTTTATTGTTTACTATCTGAAAACAATAAACAATATATATGTGAGTGATGAAAATAATGAATCAGTCGTGTCAGGAACTTGTGTAATATAATTTTACAATTCGTTTTCGAAAACAAATGATCACTTATGTAGGTGAATGAGATTTTACCACTCACTCTATTTTCTATTCTGTATATATATTTAGTCTTCCAACTCGTCTACGTCACTACCAGCAAACGAAGCTTGGCAATCTGCATCATTATTCAATACGACAACAACAAAAGCAACAACGCAGTCATCAACATTTTCGCTGTCAAATTCAACAGTTTATGACGGCAACTCCACTGCAACAGTGTACGCTTCGTCCAACCTCAGCTACGATACATATTTTATGGTTTACATACTGTCATTGGCTGGTATTCTGATACTGCAGCTGACGAAAAGTTTTGCAGGAGCAAAGGTAATTTAAGATCAAGTATTTGTCACTGAAAATCTTGAAACCTACCATGACATTTAGATCATTTATGAAGCAACAATTACTGATAATCTGTGGTGCAATATACATTAGATTTAATACAAATCGACGGTCATGTCAAGTGCATACTGCGATACGGGGCAAGAGCAAGGTTGGGTGCACCTGAGAACTAGGTTTAATCTCTCCGGTGGTGGCTTTCGTTATTGACCGTTTCTACATACATTGCATTTATTGTGATTTAGTCATTACATTTATTCTGCTTGTGCTGGCGAAGTAGTTGTTTCCTGCTGGACACATACCTTCTTATTTCATACCACAACTTTGATTAAAGAATTTTGACAACAATGCCATTCTTTCATTCCAGGCAGCAATGGTAGCTTCAAATCGGCTGAATGCAAAGTGTTTAGATAACGTTATGAAGGCGCCCATGTCCTTTTTTGATTCAACTCCTGCAGGAAGAATCTTAAACAGATTTTCTAAAGACTTGGACGAAGGTACATTTTTATATTATAAACAAGTATTGGCTCTAAAGAGAGTGCGTGATGACACCAAAATATTTTGAGCTTAACTGGCCAAGGGGCAACAGGTCTTATATCATTGAAAAGTGTCCGTCGTTCGACATCCTTCCGTTAACCTTTTACTTATAGATGCGACAGCACCGTCATTTTTCATTGAATCTTAACAAAACTTGCACAGACGTTATATAACCAAAATATATCGGATGAGTTTTTGAACCAGCGTGATTCGACATTAAATGCACTGATCTCTACCGATTCATCATATAAACCAAATACGTTTGATCATGTTCCCTCAACACAACTATTCGATTGTTTATCTTTCAGGTGACGTTTTCATTCCACAAGTCATTGATAGCGTTTTGCAGATCTTAACCCTTGTCATATTATCCACTGCCATGTCAGCTTTCATAACACGTTGGATCCTTATAGCTGTCGTCCCCTTTGTCGGCGTATTCTATCTCATGAAGGAAATATCGACGGTTTCTATACGTCAATTAAAGCGTCTAGAGAATAACACCCGATCACCGTTGATAAGTCACGTGAATGTGACGTCACAGGGTTTACCGACTATTGTCGCATACAGGCAACAGAACAGTTTTTTTGATAAGTTAGTATTTTTAATATAAACTTAAATAGTAAAGTTTATGTCAGCGTGTTTGCGTTTGCTGCCAATTGTGTAAACACGATATGGGACATTTACATATATCATACACATTTTTTACTGTTTTAGACTTAAAGTATTAAAGATTTTTATTTGCATTATTATAATATTAGATTTTAGTTGCACTATTTACTTATAATGCTGTGTAGTCTGTTGCGGTACTTTTTTTCGGGAGGCAATCAGATTACACACAAATGGAGAAAATGTAGTTTTACGTCATTGAGAAAACAACAATTATGAGCTATTTGTAGTAATCAGATTTATTGGCCGAGGAATACCTTGTTTACATCAATATGAAAAGGACCACAGTCCAGCCACAAGAAACTGGCAAACATTCTTATATAAATTGGTTCTGAACCCGTGGCTTTAGTGGTGAGAGGTGAGCGAGTTAAAAATTGCTTACAAACAGAACACAATTGGTTTGCGACTTGGTGCATTAAGTTAAAAATCGGTGATCAATGTTCCGCATGTATTCTCCACGGTAACGTGTCGTAGAAGTTACACATTAGTTCATAAGATATTCTTAACGCACATGTAGTGCTCTTTATCATAACATTTGAATGTTAACTAGTTATTTTCAAATGAATCTTTTAGACTGAGATCTTAGTTGGTTTGTTTGGATTATATTTTCTTCCGATACTAACAATCTTATCCATTTAACGTAACTGGCTTTTTTATCATAATTTAAAAGTTTTTATACTGTAAATAAAACTGCTTTGTGATAATTATGTGAATTGATTCTATCATTTCTCTTGTAACTCCCTATCGAGTTGCCTTGTAGTTTGATGTGCTATCAATGACTTTGCTGAGTCAACAATAAACCAACATTATGATATTCCATAACCGTATCTCCAACCACATTTAAATGCTAATTAATATCAATGTGTATCATTTATGTCGAAATTAAATGAATTATATGTAAACATTTAGTATTTATAAAATGAAATATATAAATGCTTTTTTTCCGTGGTAGATTGGTCTAAAGCGTCGTCTAAAGATCACTTATCTCTCACTGCTGAGGTCGTAGGTTTGAGTCCCATTTGGCCAAAAACGTTATGTGAGAAATTTTGTCAGGTCTTCCTCAACCAATAAAACTGACTATGCACTATATAACATGAAATGTGTTAAAAATGGCGTTAAACTTATTAATGAAATATTAATGTTTTCTTAAATAAATAATTATATGAATTTTATTATATATTACATTGTGTTTATTAATGTCTAAATCAGTTAAATAAATTAATCTTTCGCATGAAGGTCACGTGGAAAAGGCGTGTAACACTATTGTTTCTTTATCAATGATAAACTATGCATGTAACTTTTTAAAGTTTTATTTAAAAGAAATGAAATGAATGTATCTGTAAATTTGTCGGACAAAGTAATGAAACTGTTGTGTAATTTAAGGTGTATGGATTTAGGTGATGTTGCTTCTACGGCGATATTTCTGTTTGACGTGAGTATGAGATGGATTGGTCTCAGGCTTCATCTTGTAGCCGGCACGATGACTGTAGGAACTGCTCTAATATTTGTTATCACAAAAGGACTGATCCCACCGGCTTCAGCAGGATTGGTTCTCGGTCTATGTGGAAAGGTAAGACTTATTATCTGGGTTTCAGTGTTCGCTTAAGTAGTTCTAATGATTCCTTGGTTACTGACAGTATCATGTTGTGGTGTCATCTCTAAGTATGTATTGTATATATAAGTTCACGTTGCCGTAGTTCTTTTGTTCTTCCTCAAAAATCAACGTTTCCTGTTGTGACGTCATATCTATGTATGTATTGTATATATAACTTGTATATTGATTAAGTTCATGTTGCCCTAGTTCCTTTGTTCTTCCTAAAAATTCAACCTCTCCTGTTGTGGTGTCACATCTACGTATGTATTGTACATATAATTTGTAAATTGATTAAGTTCATGTTGACCTAGTGTCTTTGGTCTTCCTTAAAATTCAACGTCTCCTGTTGTGACGGCATCTCTATGTATGTATTGTACTTATAACTTGTATATTGATTAAGTTCATGCTGGCCTAGTTCCTTTGGTCTTCCTTAAAATTCAACGTCTCCTGTTGTAGTGTCACATCTACGTATGTATTGTACATATAATTTGTATATAGATTAAGTTCATGTTGCCCTAGTTCTTTTGTTCTTCCTTAAAATTCAACGTCTCCTGTTGTGGTGTCAAATCTACGTATGTATTGTACATATAATCTGTATATTGATTAAGTTCATGTTGACCTAGTTACTTTGTTCTTCCTTTAAATTCAACGTCTTCTGTTTTTGTGTCACATCTTCGTATGTATTGTACATATAATTTGTATATTGATTACGTTCATGTTGTACTATTTCATTTGCTCTTCTTTTAAATTACACGTCTTCTGTTGGTCAAATGTTGTCTAATCTTTGTTATTAATAATATATATTTTAGATGTCGAACAACATGGATACGTATGGTCTTAAAGTAAAAGAAAACACTTAAATTTGGTAACATACCTGTAAAAAGCATAATTCCGTATGTACAATGTTGAGAAATGTTATATATTAAAATGATGATATAATTTAAGTTGACAACAATTATAATACAATGCGAATCACAGAGTATTTCACAATTAACAGGACACTTATCCTTTATCAAATGTTATTTGAGTTTCACACACACATTTATTTGCATCCAGAGGACTATTTTATCCACTGGTAGATGTTCTACGCTATTTTTGGTGACATTTTCCAATCGCATCAAATATACTCTTCATAGTGTCTAGTATACAGTGTCAAGTGTACTTATTTATTTTGCCCAATAGACTGTGAGTATTGAAGAGCGTGTTGGGCAAATTATTCACTTCTTCCAGTCAACTATAAGCTTTTCACAGTTTTTGAGCTCTGATTAATATGCATTCAATAAACTGAGCACTCTATAATTTGTATTGTAATACATATTCTATTGAATAGACCGAGCATTGTACAGTTTATAGGACAATATTGTTTTAACGAATAGTCTGAGTATTGTACAGTTTATATGGTTATATACATACGTATTGTCAAACAAATGAAGGTAAACACTTAATTTTAGTAACATTTCTGTAAAACGCATACTTTTGTATGTACAATGTCAATAAATATTATATATTTAAATGATTATATAATTTAAGTTGACCAATCTTTACGATACAATGCGAGGAATGGTATTTTCATCCAAAAGACTTAGTGTATGAATGGTGTACATTTGTTAGAGCTTTACTATATTCTATCAAATCCAATGTGTTTATTGCACCGTGTGTAAGGTGTATTCCAATGATATGTTAAATTCACACAGTTTCAAGATAGCAACGATTTGCATAAAAAAAACTCTGCATAGTGTGTAGTGTACAGTGTCAAGTGAACTGATTTATTTTGCCCAATAGACTGCGAGTATTGTAGAACTTGTTCGAAAATTATTCACTTAGAACTTCCAATCGACTATTAGCCTTGCACAGTATTTGAGCTCTTATTAATATTCATTCAATAGACCGAGCACTGTATAATTTGTATTGTAATAAATATTCTATTGAATAGACTGAGTATTGTACAGTTTGAAGGACAATATTGTTTTAACGAATAGACTGAGTATAGTACAATTTGTGTGGTAATATATATTTTATCGAATAGACTGAGCACTGTACAGTTTAAATAACAATATATTGTATCGAATAGAATAGTATTGTATAATTTTTAGGGCAATATTTATTTTATCGAATAGATAAAGCAGTATGTGTACAGTTTGAAGAGCAATATTTATTTTCATTTAATAATCCGTGAGCAGTGTAGAGTTTGTATGGAAATATCTATCCAATAGACTTAAAACATGTACAGTTTGTATTGGTAATATTTCTCATTCAATAGCCTTAGAACAATGTGCAGTAGGGAAAGAACTATTTTATTTAATAGACTGTGAGCATTGTACACATTTTAAGGATAATATGTATTTCCATTAAATAAACTGTGAGCATTGTACAGTTTGAAGAGCAATATCTATTTCTATTCAATAGACTGTGAGCATTTTACAGTTTCTTGTGAGGTTAATGAATGAAGCAGAGGCACGATTCACGTCAATTGAGCGCCTGCACGAGTATGGGAAGGTATAATATGTTATACACTATATTATATCAATATTTATTATGTTCTCTATTAAAAGGTGTGATTGTTAAAAAATAACCACAAAATATATTTGAGTAATAGGCATATACGCAAACTATGTTTTACACGTGCTGATGGATTTTCTCAAATACTTACGAAACTGCATACTTAGAATACTGGCTTCAAATTGTTTTCATTTATTATAATAATAAAATGATAATTTACAATTTTTGTAGTATATATAAATCAACGCAAAGTATTCGTACATTAATAGATATGCATAATATATATTATAATATTCTAAATTGTTTTGATTGGAATAAATATTTTGATGACGATCTGTTAAACGACGAAACGTCTATGGATTTAAACAAAAGTACGAATAACCATGTAAACAAGCACAGTTAACAATGAACGCTTACATCTTTTCAATTAACACATTGAAATAGTGTATACCTTAATAATAGTGAATATCAGAATAATATAAGGATATTTAAAATTATAACATCTGTATTCGTCTTTTTGAAAAATGAAATATATCATAAATAAAGGGTCTGGCATCCGAACCTCAGCATGCGAAGAAAATGGCACCGACAAAGTGGCCTAGCGAAGGAGAAGTGACGTTTCGAGACGTTGTCATGCGTTATAGGCCGGAAATGGATCCAGTATTACGCAAAGTTTCATTTAGCATCCTACCGCGAGAAAAAGTGGGAGTTGTTGGTAGGACAGGGGCAGGTAAACATTAAAACATGTTTGTAATTGTATTATGGAATATAAGAAAGGAGTATAAGAACACTACTTGAATAATTAGATGTCATGTTATAGAAACAGTAAATGGGTTCAATGTTTTAAATGTTTGTATATATACCGTAGAATTATATACTATGGTGGTACTATTGTAAATGAAATTAACACTGAATATAGTATTAGCGATGTTACAATGCATTGTTTTGAACTATTTAAAGTGGTTTTTTTTTCACGTTTATCTTGACATGAAATTCAGCCCTCTTAATATAATTGTCTTAAGCTTGGATACTAAATTGTCAGATTTGCCTTTGATCGTGCCAATACTGTTACCTTCCCCCATGTTGTATTGTGTCACATGATAAATCTATTATATATAGATTGTGTTGATTGCGTGATTCGAAGACTGCATTTCCTGCTGGACTTATACTTACAAATGATTTTCATGTTTTGGGCGATTAGCCGTCTCTCAACGGATGATTGATATGTTTTATTATTTGTATATCATGACATAATGTGTCGTTTCAATTGAAACGCATCACAGAAAAAATATCCGTCTGTCATTATATCAGGTAAATCATCCCTGGCAGCTGTATTATTCCGCCTGGTTGAACTGAGTGGTGGGACAATTTTTGTTGACAAAGAAGATATATCCCAACTTCACTTGAATGAAATTAGGTCCAAAATATGTACCATACCACAGGAACCGGTTCTCTTCGACGGAACACTTAGGTATGCATGTTAAACAGCTTGCCTTAATGAATCTTTTAAATTTTAATAAGTCAATACTCTGTAATAATATATCTCAACATTCATGTCTTTTAATTGAATAAATGTATGATATTCAAAATAAGCGGGTGTTGTGGATATGTTGTTTATTGCTCACGCTAGGGATAGCCGGTTCGAGTCGGTTTGAGGTAATGTATTAAAACACTATATTACCGCTTTTAATAAAAGATATATCTTCTCATTATGGGGTTATAGAAAATTGTTTTAATGGGATAAAAATCTTGCCAATAATATTCGTATGTATTGTTTAATGAAATGTTTTATTAATATCACATATACTCTGTAAATGTTTAAACGTGAAATAAATAAGTTCTGACAAGTGTTTAAAACATGCATAACAAGAGCTTCATTATGAATAAACAATTTTATATTATTTAATGTTAAAATGCTTCATAGGAATATTAAACGGTGTTCGTAAAAAGTCATATTCTGTAATAAATAGTCAAATTTGGTGCATAGCTTAAGATTCTCAGTTTTAATTGATCCAATATAACTTTGTAAATTATTGTTTTGTCTTAAGAAACTGGACGACTTTTACAAAAGCATAAAGTATTTCCTATCATAGCTCGCCTGAATTAATAACAGAATACATTGTAGATGTAAATATTTTTTATCGGAATTGTTACACACAAAGTTTATCATACAGCAAAAGGAACAAATGATATGTATTTCCTGTTTTGTTAATATTAAAATTTTAGATTCAACATAGATCCGTTTTCCTTGTATTCCGATGACGACATTTGGGTTGCCATAGAGAAGGTCCACATGAAGGAAAAGGTTTGGATAAACTCATATCCACGCATGGCTTGATAGACAGAGATTTAACCGACTATTGCATGTAACCCCTAAATCCCTGCGAATTTCATATATTTAGCCAAAATTACACTTACACTAAATCAAGGTTCAAATTCTTGCCCGGCCACAGTCACCGTGACGATTTTATTACGATATTGCGCCCCATTGTCACTCGTCTCTGGCCGCTAATTCGAATGGGACAGTTATCAGTTACTTGTCTGGTTGGGTATGTTCGAATACTGGCTAAGCTTCCAGGATCCCAGAAATAAGTGGTTAGTTTAATTAATCGTCTATTACTCCTCGATGGCATAAATTTTACGCTAAATATTCAAACAAACAAAACAACCGACCGATGATTAATTTGCAACTATAACTTTGCTAGAAGTCTCGGTGCCATATTTACTCTAAATATGGATATGGAAGAGCAAGTTAACTATGTATGTAGATCTGCGTATATTCAACTACGCAGTATTGGTCGTATAAGAAGTTATCTTAAAAACGATGACAGAATAACTCTAGTTAATTCATTAGTTATCTCAAGATTGGACTACTGTAATGCGCTTCTTGTCGGCATTTCAAGTTCCACTTTAAATAAACTGCAGCATGTACAAAATACTGCTGCTCGTATTATCACAAGAACTTCACGCTGCAGCCATATAACTCCAGTGCTAAAAGAACTCCATTGATTACCTGTGCCTTACAGGATTCAGTATAAAGTCCTTATACATACGTACAAGGCGTTACATGGTCAGTCACCACTATATATACAAGACATGTTGAAGGTTTATAGACCAGCTAGGGACCTACGCTTTAGTAACTCGCTGACATTAGTGGTACCAAGGAATAGAACTTTTCTATTTGGAAACAGGAGTTTCGAGCATTCTGCACCGAGCTTATGGAACACATTGCCTAGCAATATCCAGGCCAATCTTTAAATATGTTTATGAAACTGTTAAAAACACACTTCTTTATGAAACACTTTGTGCACTGAATAGTAAACGTGGTATGTGACACTATTCTAGAAACACTGACATTTGATGATATTTGAATCTAGTCAACTCTCAATTTCATTACTTTTTGATCAGTTTTTATAATGCTTTTTTAATTTATGATTTCTTTGTGGTGCCATATAGTTGTTTTATTTGCATTGTAGATTGATTTTAATCTCCATGTTAACTGAATATTATTTTAGTCTATATGTAGACTTCATGTCTTTTTAATTCAGTTTGATGGAACTGGAATTTCCGTGCTGATGTCTTTTTTATGATCTTACCTTTTAAATTGAGTCTTTAAATTGTTATGCAATACTATGTAAGCAAGTTTTAATGTACAGCACTTTTGAACGTATTTCTGATATGATAAGAGTGCTATATAAGTGTGGTATGATAATAATAATAACAGTATATATTTAATATCAAGATAGATACACACTTCTTTTAAGATCCGGTACGATTTAGCCAGCGTACAATTGCTTGAAATGGCGAATATTTTGCTACCACTTTATCAAATCTTCCAACAACACATAACACTCATTTCCATTTGTCAAAAGCGGTAACAAGTAATAATCGTACATAAACAGGGGCGTAGCTTGGCTGAAAACAATGTGTAGGCACAGTTATAGGGGGTCTGGGAGACATGCTCCTTTTAAAACAAATTTCAGTTAGCTTGTCGTAGGTGCATTTTGATGTATATTTGTTTGTTTTCTTAGGAGCTTGGCTATCCTTAATATTAACCTTAAATTCACTGTTTATAACCAAATAATGTTTTAACGTTTCTTCACTTCAATAAAGGGGAAAATGCAGTAGCATAAGGGTAAGATTTTTATTGCATTTTTTTACATTTTTATTTTTCCCGGCGATTTCTCAAAAAAAGTGTAGGCACGTGCCTACAGTGCCTATAGAAAGCTACGCCACTTATAAACTGTTGCGTTTGAACAAAATTATAAAACATATTATACCCATCATGCAGTCTGCATACGCGTATATGAAATATTAGAAAATGGCACATTAACATAGTGTACCCATCATGCAGTATGCATACGCGTATATGGAGCATTAGAAAATGGCACATAAACATCAAGCAAACTCGTCAAATGCATGCAAAATTGTATTAACCTAGATAAAATATTTGTTCATATGGTTTCCGTTAATGCCATATATCTAACACATAATAATATAAAATAAACACCCCTTTCTGTAGTATAACTGTCACAAACTGTAATATATTCACATATGTCTATATATATCTAAATTACCGTAGGATTATAAGTTTCCAAGATATATATCGTATTTACATGTAGCTTTAAGATATCAGGTTAGCACATTTCCTGTTTGTACTTGTATGCACTTGCTACGAGTATGCTTTCTATTATGTTTATGATATTTTGGTGGTTGTGAAAGTTGGGTATTATGTTTCTTGTTTGACATTTTTTTACTTATTTATCTACTTTGGCGTAAGACTAGGGAATACTTATTTTACTGATTTCAGATAGTACAGCTTGATGAGGGATTAGAAATCATTATAGAAGAGAACGGGGAAAACTTCTCCATAGGCGAGAGACAGTTAATATGTTTGGCCAGAGCTGTTCTACGAAGTAGCAAGGTATAGTTGATATTATGTCCTAAATATTCTTCACAAGTATAGAAGGACCTAGTTTTCAACATAATTATTATATGCCTATCTAAATGATTAAAAAAATAGTCAGTCGTATTTTACTTTAGCTATTGTTCTTTAATACATACTATGTCTCCATGGTGACGTTTTATCACGGCGTTATTTCTCTTTTAAAAACTGACAATCTTCAATTAATTATGTTATCAAAGACAGCAAAATTCATATATATTGATCCAGAAGTTGTATGACAGATTTAGAGTTGTCTGGCAGGTGTAAAGAATCCCCGAAATTTCCCAAATATGGGAAAATGGTACAAATTTAAAAACGATGTTCTAGTAATTCACCGTTTGCACCGATATACACATACAACTCGATACTACTTAATTTTGACTACCCATTACACAGAATTATCTAATATACACTTATGCAACTGATAGTGTTTCTAATTAATTGAGAAAGCATGACTTTAATCTGTAAAATGTCCATTTTATAAGAATATGAGATATAACATTTGAATATTTCTTAAAACGTTTGCTATATAAATAATGAATGTATTTTTTCCAACAATGATTTTAAAACAGTTGACATAGGCTTGATTTAATTTTTATTTTCTCCCAACTCCTCGTTAAAGTCATTTTTTATTACATTCTTCAATGAAAGCCATAACAATGTTGGTTACATGTATTTAAGCTTCAATATATTTTCTAAAAACTTTAAAATATAACTAGGTGCATACAATTAAATTAAATGATTTAAACACATATATATATATATATATATATATAAGTCGATATGTAATTGTTAACATGTAATATTTGCATTTCTACGACACCATTCATAGTCATGTTTATAATCATCTATCCGCCTATAACTGCAAACCAAAATGTAAATATTTTATTTTGAAATGGGTTTAACGCCAGTATCAACACATTTCAGGAAATACATGTGTATATGGCATATCAAGTTTTACTAGTTGAGGAAAACCTCATGAATGAATCTGAAAAGATATAGAAGAGTATCACCGCCATAACTTTAAGTTTGCAATTTGTCGTTTGTTCTTTGTGCAATGGGTGTAAATGTTTCTTTCTTCTTAGTTCTTTGTGGGAAATGAAGTATTTCACCTTTGTAACTATGCTATTTGCCTATCCTACTATATCCTATCATTGTAAAAGTTACATACTTCCTGTCTTAATACAATGAGTTCAGCATAATCACGTGTTTCTAAAGGATTCGAATTGCGAACGTTAAACTATGCAGTAAGCATGTTATACAACGCACTTGGGAATATGTAACAATGCGAAATACACAGTTGGCATTGTCAATTATGATGACAGGTGCCGCTAGACGTATATGAAAGAATAACGACTGGTCCCTAGTGGAATCAGCGTGGCTTTGTTTTCATCGTTGGTCATATGGAACATATGGTCAGCTACAACCATTGAGAGGAGCTCTCTGAATGGTACAAATAGTGAAAATAAGGTCAAACGTTATAATGTAAGTCTATGGAAAACGCAATGGTGGTAGCTGACCTAAATGTGTAAGGCTGAATTGAGAGTCGCGAATTCTGATGACTGTTTACATCAACTATTTCCATTCGCAACTTCTTGAGTTGTTTACCGGGGACCTGTCTGTAATTTTGCAGCGCCACTGAACGTTGTAATGGGAAGTTAGGATTTATTATAATGATGACGTTCAGTGGCAGTCAAAATATTCCGGTACCCTGTCCAAATACATTCCCTACACTCATTACAAAGGGAGTGAACATTGGAATAAAAATATATTCGTGACTGACTGCAGCCTAAACACATATCGAAACATGCATCAAATTCTAAAAATATATTTTACGCAGCAAGTAATGTTTAATATGTCACGAAGAGACAAGATTTATGTAACTTTTACAGTGATAGGATATAGTAAGATAATCAAATAGCAAAGTTACAAAGGTAAAATGTTTCATTTCCCTCAAAGAACTAAGAAGAAAGAAACATTTAAACCATTGCACAAAGAACAAACGACAAATTTCAGAGTTACGGTAAGCGGTGATACCCTTCCATAAGAAAAACTGCTGCCATTCCGCAGGCAACAATAATCTTTTTCATATAAAGATTTTGGAACGAGTGGGACTCGAATCTACGACCTTAGCGATGAGATAAGTAATATTGAGGCAGCGCTTTAGACCACTAGGGTACGGAAGACCCTTTCCAAATGTACAAATATATTCCTTTACTTCATAAAAACGATGTATCACGTGATGTTAATATGTTTTAACTAACAATTATACAGATATTACTTTTGGACGAGGCAACTGCCAATATTGACCCGTCGACGGACGCCATGATACAGCAGACGATCCGAGACTGCTTCTCCGACTGTACCGTAATCACTATCGCCCATCGTCTCAACACCGTATTACATAGTGACAAAATCATTGTCATGGACTCCGGACAGGTATGTTTGGGGTATTGGACACTTTACATTGGTCAACTTAATGATAACCTTCGTCTCAATACCGTCTTATATAGAGACCAAATTATGGTCATGGACTCCAGACAGGTAGGTTTAGGGTAATAGACACTCACATTGTTCAAGAAGATTTAACTATAACCATCGACAATCGTCTCGACACCATAATACAAAGTGGTTGTTAAATATTTTATATTGTTCAAGGAAACTTAACTGTTACCATTGCTCATCGTAAATGCAGATTTTCGTTGTTAGATATTCATTTTTGCTCAATACTGTATTGTATAGAGACCGAGTAACTGCCATGTACTACGGACAGGTAGGTTACTAAGGGTATTAAAAATGGCAACGGTGACAAATTTGTCATGTTTTCTAGAAAAAGAAATTCATTTGAATTGACAGCATGTTGAGTGTATATAAATTACGTATGCATAGTTGATTAATATTTATATTTGCGGTTGTCCATTGATGTCGCAATTGATTTCATAATGGTTCGCTCTACCAAACGAGACATTGTATGTTACCATAGGAACTCAATTATAATTATATTATCGGTTTCGTCGAAACAACAATTTCAATTTATGGTCACGTGTGGAGAAGTCATGAGTAATTGACACTATTTAGTTGCGTCAATGCTTCACTGTTTTTAACTTGGAAATTGTCAAATTTTATTCATCTTAATCATACTTAAAAAATGTTTACAATTGATTAAAAAGCATAAAATGAAATTATACTATTTTTATTTTGTAGGTTATGGAGTGTGCATCACCTCAGGACCTTCTGTCTAATCCTCACTCACTTTTCAACTCCATGATAGTAGCACAGAGCGTAAAAACTCCTTCACCCTGAAACGGATTCAACCATTTTAAAGTGTTAATCGCTCAATGCAAATAATATTATTCACATATTGTTCTGAAATACTTATAATATGTATTTCGTCTTCTTTTCATTTATTTTGTTAAATAATTATTGATTGAATGTAAACTAAATGTTTGGTGTCCTGCAAACAACTATATCAAAGTTTCTGTAACAAGAGATGAGGAAGGGGAATACATGGACAACAGAATTATGCTAATGTATCTATTGAAAAACTAAAGTTCATTAACAAATGTGATGACCCTTTAACTATTGGTGACTGCTGTACATTTGAAGAATACATGTTATTTGTTAGATGTTCGTGAGACATTAACTTAAACGTACAACATACAGTATAAGGAAATCAAATAGTTTGTGTAAACTTTCTCATTACATGTAATAACAGTAGTTATTTCCTAAATATAGAACATTTAAGAACAGAGTGAAACATATTCCAAGAAGAAAACGACTTAGGATTTAGCCAGCATGCAAATATCGGACCTATATCGGAACGATGTCTATCAAAATAATTATCGGTCCATTATCGATCCAGCATCGGTCCCGCATCGGTTTATTATCGATCCCACAAACTTTTATTTAAAAGAATATATGCTATTTTCAGTTGTTGTTAAGCCTTTTGTTCCAGTATATACGAGTTTTGAAAGAATGCTTATCAGGTATCTTCATTCTGTATCCGCAAAACAAATAAATATAGAGCACACTAAAAGAGTATTATGATAATTGTCTTTGCTATCAATATGTGTGGGTTCAGATCATCCTAAAAAGGTATATATATTATAATATGTCCAGAGGGTATTTAATAACAAAATATTGCTGACAATAAAAAACGCTTATCTTAAGTGAGACAAAAATGATCTCAACAACAGAAAACATTACCAACAAACTGAGATTGTG
This sequence comes from Panopea generosa, assembly GCA_029582155.1. Taxonomy (NCBI): domain Eukaryota; kingdom Metazoa; phylum Mollusca; class Bivalvia; order Adapedonta; family Hiatellidae; genus Panopea; species Panopea generosa. Next base: position 56,705,781 of record CM055903.1, on the reverse strand, counting down.
AATCAATGTATAATTCCTCGAGAGTTCGTACTTCCCTTATCTAGGCTAAACATTCCGAGAGGTTTCGTGTTAGTGAAACTGTCACTACTCTTGGAATGGTAGAGGCTTAGATGTAATCGCAATATAACATTATTGTATAATGAAAAATACAGCATTAGGTCAACATGTCTTATTTATTATTAAAATAAACACACTCAAAAGGCGATGCAATCTCAATATAACATCATTGTATAATGTTAAATACAGCATTAGGTCAACATGTCCTTAGTTAAAAGTAGAAGAAGAAGACATGGTCCTGGAGAGATGCAATATTAATATACAATATAATGATAATGTAAAAACAACGCTAGGATAACATAGCCTAATTTTGCATTCATTGTGTAATGAAATTCTCAATAAATAATGAAGCATACAGCAAAGACGAATACTTCTGCAAAAATATAAAGTGTTTCATAAGTACTGTTTTAAATTCGGCGTGTTATTGCATGAAAAGGAATATAAGTTGTTCTTTTTTACTATTTTTGTTGTGGAAAATGTCATTATAAAGTGTGTTTTACTTCAAATACAATTCGACGTGAATGTATTTATAATTCATATCCCAAGCGCTTGACTCGTTGAACTTTTAAAATCGGTATTACGTCTGATTATCAGTCCATATTTAGTGAGTTCGAGTCCAGCCGGTCCACAATATCCAAGATGATTCATTTTGCGTCTCATTTAAACAGTATCTATCTTTTCTTGGAATATGATTTCTTCATTAACGACCAGTTTAAAATCGGAGAATATAAGCAGATAATCTTAATTTAGTAACAAAATCTTAAATATTTTTGGAGAATATCTAAATACTGCTTATATGCAAAACTGTTTTTAAATACTTGTACTCTTCATAAACAGGACTAGTGCTAACTGTACCCTTATTATCTCAGTTTACAATTTGTATACTGTTATTTGTTCCTGTTGTATGTGCTTTTTATCACTTTAATGTAGATTATAAAGATATATTTGAAAGCTTCATGGAAGATTGACTTCTTCTTAATGGGTTATTATTATTTTTGTTGTATTCTAGTTACGACGTATCTTAATCAAATTTAGATCATACCAATTCATTTTAGCTCGATTGCGAGGACTGCTCAGTGTTTATATGATCCACTCTCGAATCCACTTCCTGTGCAGAACCAAGTGTTTTATATGAGGCAACGGGTTAGGCTGGGGATCGAACCCGTAATATCTAAGGTGAGCGGGTAACACTATATCCACTACAATACCGCCTTGCTTTTATTCGAAGTTACAGTATTTATTATTGGAGACAAAGTCTTGAAATAAATTTAATAAATCATAAATAACACAGTAGAACATCGTTGGCTCGTATACTGATAGCTGAAACACACATGTAGTTAGAATAAAATAACACTAACATACGTACACGAAAAAAGTAACACGTCTCATAGTAAAAGAAGTTATCCGGGATCTGTCTCCAGATTTTCAAAGCTTAGGTATTGTGTTCAAGTCAAGAACAGTCGAATATAGATGGAAAGAACAGCACTTCGGCTTAGATTTCTTCTGAGATCCGTCCCCAACAATATAACTGGATGCCGTACATATCAGATAATTATTTGAAAATGAAAATTCGCATTAAAACGTCAGTCTTTCATAAATTTAAATGACGAGTCTCTGTGCTTGTCGGACAGTCACTATTAGGAATATACAAACGTATGTTGTGACTACCAAAAATACAAACTGCACATTCAATATGATGGTTTACATTGAACGCTATGTCACTTGATATACGTCTGAGACGCCTACGGTTTTAAAAAACACATTTCATGTATGTTTGTATTTACTGTAGCATTTGAAAATGTTAAGTCACAAAGGCATGTCATCATAGCTCAAGCACTCATGTGTTAAATGTGTGCCGTCTGATAGAATATACAGGTGTTTCCAGTCTTTTCAGTTTAAAGAGACGGTTTGTTTGTTTGTTTGAATATTAAGTGCCATTTTATTCCATTGATGTCTAAAAGACGATCAATTAACCTAATCACTCTTAACCTGGGATCCTGGACGGTTAACCAGTACTCGAGCGCACACATCTCTGCAAGTAACTGACAGACGAATGGCAATGTCGTATATCAACCATCACTGATATTGTGGCCGGAGGGGATTCGAACTCATGAGCCCAGAATTGAGTGGCTGTGAGTCAATCCAAGATTGATGTGGATTACTACTCAGACGCCCTTATCAAACATCATAGAGATTGTTGCCGATGGGGATTCGAACTCATGAACCCAGAATTTAGTTGCTGTGAGTCAATCCAAGATTGATGTGGATTACTTCTCAGACGCCCTTATCAAACCTCAAAGAGATTGTGGCCGGTGGGGATTCGAACTCATAAGCCCAGAATTACGTGCCAGTGAGTCAATTCAAGATTGGTGTGGATTACTACTCAGACGCCCTTATCAAACATCACAAAGATTGTGGCCTGTGGGGATTCGAACTCATGAGTCCAAAATTGAATGGCTGTGAGTTAATTCAAGATTGATGTGAATTACACCTCAGACGCTCTTATCAAACATCAAAAAGACTGTGACCGGTGGGGATTCGAACTAATGAGCCCAGAATTGAGTGGTTGTGAGTCAATCCAAGATTGATGTGGAATACTACTCAGACGCCCTTATAAAAAATCACAGAGATTGTTGCCGGTGGGGATTCGAACTCATGAGCCAGAATTGAGTGACTCTGAGTCAATCCAAGATTGATGTGGATTACTACTCAGACGCCCTTATCAAATCTCACATAGACTGTGGCCGGTGGAGATTCGCACTAATGAGGCCAGAATTGAGTGGCTGTGAGTCAATCCAAGATTGATGTGGATTACTACTTAGACGCCCTACAGACTGAGCTAACCGGACCCGCCTTAAAGGGACAGGCGGCAAAGTTAATCTGTTCCCGAAACAAACCCATCTTTACACTTGTATGGACGTATAACAATATGAATGTATTAATTGCCAATTATTACATACCATCATATTTATGAAATTACTCACATTTTTATAAAACTAATAGCGTCATGATAGTTTTATATAACTTGCCTATATGTTTGTTTCTTTGTATATAAAAACATATTTGTATACATTTTACATAATACACATATGTATGCTATCGCATTCGAACCAACTATCGGTGTATCTTTTATTTACACTTTTAAGACGTTGTGACTGAGGGAGGACCAAGTGTCAGGTGCATTTATAAACCAGGTGTACGATCCCCTGATGCGGTTTGGCAAACTGCTGACCTAATGCGATGGTCCCTGTTTTCAGTTTATTGTACTTATAGTGATTATTGAATTATGTTTTGATGGAGTGGTAGCTGTATCCGTCCTGTTTATAGTCCAAGAGCAAACTAATATAAAAAAATCTCACGTAGCACGCCTTGGACAGAAAAGGTCTGTCACTTGGAAATGTTTGGTAGATACATATAGATTATTATCTGACCTTCAGTACTAAAGAATTGTGGTATCACTTCCAAGATATTTCGGGTTAAAAATATGAAAATAGAAAAAAATCGCCATTTTCTGTAAAAATAATTAAAAATAATACACTTTAATGTATACTAGGTTTATAAAAGCTTATATAGATATACATATATGCTATACAAGTCAATGCCTACTGAGTCACTGACACTGTGTGGGATTTTGGGGTTAAAAATAGTGAAATTCGAAAAAAATCGCCGTTTTCTGGAATATTTAAATTTGAGATATATTTATGCATGCTGGATTTATTGAAGCTCTGTAATACATTAATATATATACATATATGTTACACAAGTAATTTTCTACTGAGTCATTGTCACTGTGTGACATTTTTGGGTTAAAAATCGGAAAAATCGCCATTTTCTGAAAAAATAAAAATTGAGATATGTTTATGTGTGCTGGGTTTATTGAAGCTCTGCAATACATTGATATAAATACATATTTACTTGACAAATTTCTACCGAGTTATTGCCACTGAGTGACACATTTGGGTTAAAACTAGGAATAAAATGCCATTTTCTAGAGTTATTAAAAACTTATGTATGCTGTGTTTATTGAAGCTCTGGCATACGTTGATATATATACGTATATGCTTTTAGTTAATGTCTACCGAGTCATTGTCACTGTATGACACTTTAAGGTATAGATGTAGATGTAGAAAGAGATCTTGAAGAGTATTCTAAAGAAACCACACTGTTTGTCGATTAAATCATCCGTAAAATCAAGTGTTAGAATCATTTGACTAACCAAACAACCAGGAGCTTAAGAAAGATGGTTTTTGACCAGCCACGAATGAGCATCTAAATCTTCAGCCACAAAATGTTGGAAAGTGACACGTTAAGTCACAAAAATAATCTGGAAAAATGATGAATAATATATTCGAAAGTTAATATCAGGACTCATTTCTTCTCAAATGGCAAAATAGACGGAGATGATACATATAAGTCAATAAAGCAACTGGAGTCGTTGTGCCGTCAGATATGTTTAAACATCTTGTGACCAGTGATACAATTGGAAGATACAACATGGAAAAGTTTATTAATGCAAGACTGAACACAAATACAAATGTTTTTTAGGAGCCACTGCCACGTATAAAATTGAAAACAGTTTTCATTATTTTAGAACAGTAAGTAATCTGTCAAATCTAAAGATGAACAGATTACAACCATATATAAGGATAGAGAACCGGTTGGTAAATGGATAATTGCATCCACTTTCAGAGAAGTATTTCTTAAGACGTTCTGACCTTTGAATTATCAACTGTTCCATTCTCTCTTGCACACACAGATGGAACTTTGAGAAAGCCAGTTTTAAGTTTATTACAGGTGGTGTAAAAAGGACCTGAAAACTGACTGCTGGGAAAGCAGTTTTCTCCAGGTTGTGGTTTCAATAGTGTTTTGGATACATCGACTATCCTATCAACAAAATGTAGAATACCGCAAGTCTGACACTGAAGAAGCAGACGTACATATGATGCTGAAGTTGAGCCCCATTTCTACTCATGATGTCGTAGAAGGCTTTGGCCAATCCATCTGTGACAATTCATATTTCATAACATTTTTGTTTTATAATATTCTAACATTTGTTTATATAGCTATCTATATGTATAATGTTATTTATACGTATGCCACTTTTTATTTCATACTATTTTTGTTACGTCTATTATAATTTTCTACTTTGTTCTATCAAAATGTATATCTTTTATTTAAATAGTATACGCCCATATAAAATTAGAAAATATTTAATAGATGAATATATCTAAATTTCTATTTCGTACTCTACTTGAATATCAACTGGAAAACGGGAAAGTTAAATTGTTGTAACTAATAAACTCTACTTTAGCAATATCATCTTACCAAACAAATATCAATACTAAATACTAATCATAAATCAAACAACAGTATTAACAACCCGTCACCACAAAATGCAAATACATGTATAAGTAAAATAGAATATCGACACAAAATCATTAATGTTCTTTATAGTATAACTGATAATCTAAGTATTGTTCATAGTAACTGCAAACTACTCGTCTGTTTCTTTCTGTGTAGCGTTCATATTTAAATCCCGTTGTTTTGTTGTTGTTGTTTTTTTAATTTCTGTATAGCATTCAAATTTAAATCACGATTTGAAGTTTTCTGCTTAGCGTTCATATTTAAATCAAAGTATCAAAACTACAAAGGCTATCATTTGAATTAAGTTTTGTAACACCGTGAATTTAATATTTATTGATAACACACTTTTCTTTTTAACTGTGTAATTAAAATTTGCTTAATTGGTTTAACACATTTTTTTGGATACATTAATTGATTTCTTAACACAATACTTCACTATTGTTAAATATTGGTTTTGCTGGTAAACGGTTGACACTTCGTGTAGCCTGAGGTGTTGTCCCATTGTCCATTGTTAAGCGTAGTTAGATCTCCACAATATACCCCGAGCTGGTGGAAGTTGTCATCTTTGTCAGTTTGAAAGTTCGCCCTGGTAGAAGTTATCACCCGTGACAAATTAATGTGCTCCACAATCGTTGTTTACTTATGTGGCAAAGATAACATATGTATGGCTGTCACGCTTGACTGCCGGACGATGAAATGTATAGTAAGTACTTTCACTGAAATGTCGCCATGTTGACATAACAGTAATGGCATAGGGTAACTTTGACAGTTTATCATTAAGCTAATGTTGTTTATAATGTTCCCCGTAGGTACATTTGGACAGTAATTACTGTGTTTATACAAACAATTGTTGTTTCTGTGACATGTTGACTGTTATCAACTTTTGACCGATGGTTCCTTCCATAATATAAAAGTTATTTACACAATAATGTCATTAATCGCCATGTTGATATATTTATTTTAATTACTGTTTCATGTAGTGATTAACTGGACACATGCACACAGTTTACAATATTGTTAGTTCTCGGCGCAGTTTTTAATAATCTGTCTAGCAAAAATCTGTGCTTTCGAAGTTTCGAACCGATTTGTGATCCCATTTCTACAAATACTAATCTTGACAAACCTCCCTATTGCTTCTGATACTTATATCATAACCGTATGTCACAAACCACTTTGGTATACATCAACAATAAGTATTTAGAAGAAAAAACATAGTTTACGTCTTTACTAGAAGTTTACAATAATTATACTTTATTAACAATTTCTTAATCGTAAGCGATTTTCTAGGCCTAACTTGTCTCCGATTATTATGTTTTGATGGTATATTTCTTTATTTTATGTTATTAATTGCCATATTAGCCCCATCGTTCAGTTGGTTTTCATTTACCATATCAGTCATATCTTGAATACTATTTGATGCGTGCTCTTAGTCGCTTGTGTTACTTCCTGAAGCCATACCGGCCAAATCAGACTCTTCAGATTTAATATCAGAATTTTCTTTATTTTGATTTCTTAATCTCTTAGCTAACTCGAATAATGGTATATCACTTTCGTCACTGGAATTTAATCTTTGGTTTCTATACTTTTTTGTTAGATGCTTTGCTTGTGATTCTATTGGGACTTCAGAATCTGTTTCTGAGTCAAAACTAGTTGTTTGAGCCTCTGGAATTAACCACTCGTCAACATTTGCTTTAATTAACTGAGACACATGTGCTTTTGTAGTTGACCCAGTTAACTAATTAAGTATTATGAAAGTAACAGGAGCTTTTTCTTCAGTAATTCTGTAAGATGCTTTCTAATTTTTATCTAACTTTGAACTCTTTTTGTGTTTTTGATAAAATACCGCGACTCCTATTTTAAGCAAAACTTCTGACCTATTTGCGTTGTTGTATTTATTTTGCTTTTGTTTGGCCATCTGCAATTGTTGGTGTACAAACGTAAATGCGTTATGTTGTTGTTCTAATAATATCTTATGAACATCTTCACCAAGATATTTGCGCCTTGGGCTCAACAGATTATCGAGAGGCAGTGTTGGGTCTCTATTATACAACAATACACATGAACTCAGCCCGGTCGCTTCACTGACGTTAAACCTAATTGCACTTAAAACTTGTGGTAAATACAAGTCCCACCTATTTGTGTTTTCACGGACTAACAATTCACGAATGTCTTTCAGACTCGATGATATCTTTCTATGTCTTACCATTTGACTCTTGGTGATAAACAGACGTTTTAAAATGGTGACTGTTTAACGCTTCCAGGGTTTCTTGGACAGAACGATTACAACATTCAGTTCCATTGTCCGATAAAAGTGCATTAGGCGTTGAATGCCTTGGGATTACCTATTGGATTATTATATGACTGATTAAATCTGCGCTCTTATCGCTCAGTGGAAAAGCCTCTGGCCATCCACTGTATAAATCCATAAAACTTAAAATATATTTGTTATTAGACAGCGTTATTGGCAAAAGGCCAGAAATGTCCATTGCGACTTTAAAAGGAAATGTTTGTTGATCTGTGTCTTGAAGTGAATCGCATTAATATTTCTTTCTTTACATATTAGACAAATCCCTACATAATCACAAAGGTCTTTAAACATATTTGACCAGTAATATTTTATCTTGATGGTGTCAAAACATTTATTGCTCCTCATATGCCCATTAGCTAGATGAAATTGATCCTAGCATCAGCCCTCAAGTGATTAGGAATGAATAACCTTAGATGGGGGTTTTCTTTTACATCAGATATATAATACAATAATTTATTTATAATTATGTAGTTATTCAGGACCTTTTTGACCGTTTTGCCAGTATTCAATTTACCTATAATGTTATTACTTTATCTTTCGATTGTTCAGTGACAATGTTGAAAGACTTGAATGTTTTGACACGTTCTGCCGGTGCTTGCCTAAGGTTTAAATCAACACTCGTATATGCCCTTTTGTTTATCTGATTTATGTTCACTGTGTTTATCTGAAAACTCCTGTCATTTACATCTTCTAATGTTATCTCCTCACTAGAACCTACTGCTAATGCTTCTGATTCTGGTATTGTAGACAATAAATCTGCAGAAACATTTTTACAACCTTCGATAAATTCAATCTTCGCGTTATATGCTGATATTGCTAATGACCAAAGCTGTATTTGTTTATTTTGATTTGGTGATTCTAAAACATATTTCAACGGTTTATGATAGCAAAATATTCTGAAAGTAGCCCAATTTAGATAATGATCTAACTTTGACAGTGAAAAGTAAATTGCAAAACATTCTCTAACTATTGTCAGACATTTTTGTTGTGTCTTACTTAATTTGTATGACAAATAATATATCGGCAACAGTTTACTACTATCTAAATCCGAAATACCTTCATCTACTGGTTGGGATAATACACTGCCAATTGCATAATTACTGGCGTCAGTATGTAAAACATTTTTTTTTGCTAGATTTGGATGTGCAAGTAGTGGAAATGAACCAAGACGTTCTTTTATTATTTCAAAAGCATTTTGACAGTTTTGATCCTACTTAAATATTGCAAATTTCTTTGTCAATTCTATTAGCGAATTTGCTATCTTTGAAAATCCTTGAATAAACCGTCTATAATAATCTGCCATTCCAATATTCCAATAAAGGATCTTACTTCTCTAACAGACGTAGGTGCTTTTAGTGTTTTTATTGCTTTGATCTTCCCTATATCTGGGCGAATACCATTTTCACTGATTAGAAAACCTAGATAATTTACTTCAGCTTGTAAAAAATTGCATTTACTGATTTTGAGTTTCAAATCATGTTTTCGTAGTTTGGTGAAAACCTTGTTGATATGTTCATAATGAGTTTCTAGATTGAGGCTATATATGATAATGTCATCTAAGTACGCAAAAGCAAAACCTTCACATCCCTCTAATACTTTATTCATTAACTCCATAAACAAAGCCGGACTTGAATGTTACCCAAATGGAGCGACATTAATTTCATACAATCCTATATGATATACAAACGCGGTCTTATGTCGATCTTTTAAATCTACAGGAATCTGCCAGTAGCCCGATTTTAAATCTAACGTAGTAAATAATTTTGCGTTCCCTAACAATGACAATATGTCATATATTAACGGGATTGGATAAGCTATAGGTTTTAATATTTCATTAATCTTTCTTTAATCAACACATAATCGTTTCGTACCATATTTCTAATCTACTAGAACTATCGGAGAACTCAACGCTGAGTTTGATCTTTGTATAACTTTAGCTTCAAGCATATCACTAATTGCTTTATTTATATGTTTCCTACTGTTTATCTGGGAGCGTAACGATCTTGATAAATACATCTGAATTTTCTTGTAAAAAAAAAATGTATGCCGTCTTAATGTTCGCTAGGTGCCGTAATATTCTTGCGATTAACCTTTCATTTATCACCTCTGACTGACATTTTATCTCATTTACTGAGGTAAATTTAGCATCTTTTAATTTTTCAACATTTGCAATCACACATCACTCTTTCTTAGCCTAAGAGTTTTTTGTGAATTATTGATAAGCATTACATGAAATGTATGGTCATGATTTAAGTACTGAATTTGAAACTACTAAACCTGGCTCTGAACTAACAAATCCTGTTTCTAACTGTCTTATATCATAATCATAACGCGTTGGCAAATCTGGACTATATTTTAATTTTCCATTTACAACATTTATTGTTTGTGGTTCTAGAATGGTGGTAGATTTAAGTCTAACTATGGAAGAGATACAATGTATGTAAATCCTCTTCCATTTTACGTAAATTCCTTCAATTCTTAACAAATTTAGATCAAAATAAACTCTAACCCTTTTCTCAGTCAAAAAATCTCTACCTAATATCATTCTTCGATTCATGTTTGGTACCACATAAAAAGTATGACTTAATTTTTTACCTCCTGATTCAAAATTTAACTCAAAAGAACCATCGACAGTTAATTTTCCTCCATTTACAGATTGTAATGCGATTGATTGCTTGCTTAGTTTCGGTACATTACGGAAAGATTGATAAATACGTCTATGTATTAATGAAATTTCCGCCCCAGAATCCACTAAAGATCTTATTCTTATTCCATTAGTTTTCAAAATGCATGGACATTGGCTACCCGCAATTGCAATATTGTATGTAGGAATTTTATCTCTCTTCATATCGGCCCGATTATATGAAGAGCATACTAGTTACTCTGAGAAATTGTTTTATTTTGATTGACCCCAGATTTTGATCTGCATTGTCGCTTCAAATGACCCTTCTATTAACATTTCCAACATGTGACTTTGCCTTGAGCATTACTTTCTTTTAAACCTTTTGCTCTTTTAATGATAACTTGATTTTTCTTGTCGTTTTGAGAGTTTATCAGATGTCTATTATGAAAATCATTACCTGAATTTTGACTTGATCTTAACTTTTTGCCTTAAGCATTGCTTTGTTTATAACCTGTGGATCTTTTACTGATAACCTGGTTTTCATTGCCATGCCTCTTTTGAAAATTATTTCTTGAATTTTGACCTTCTATTTTTTTTTTTTAAGATTTTGTTTTATCATTGCCGAATTGACTGGTGCTTGGAGAGTTATGTGATTTTCTCTCATTAACCTCATTTTCATATATTCATACACCAACCCATTTATGAAATATCCAACCAACATTTTTTCAATAAATTGTTAATCTCCCTGATATTTTTTAATACATCTTGACCCAAATCTAGCAATATTTCTGCATAATTTTGTACATTTTCATTTGTTTTTTGCAAAATTGTACCCAGTAGCATTAACAAATGATGAGAATCTATTACCTCAGCGTATCGCGTTGCAAGTCCATTTTTCAGTTGCACTAGGATTATTAATTATTCATCTTTGAATAAAATCGCTAACTACCCACTTACTAGTTTGTAAAAATAGACGTTAACTTGTAACGAATTCCCCATTCTAAAAATAAACATGTTTTAAAATTGCTTGACGACCTTCACATTGTCATTAGCATCCTTTATAAGATGAATAATACCGTGGTGTAAGTGCACTATCTTATATTCTTTACGTCGCCTGTACGTATACAGCCAATCAGCCACCCCAGATGTAACCATGTGACCGTACAATATGTAGACGTTACGTATACAGTTTATATTGTCATGTTCACAATCCAAATAGCGTCTTTAAAAAAGGAAATAAATTTAGTAGAAATTTCAAGATAAAATCAAACAACAGTATCGAAATAAATTGTACTCGTTAGTATTGTGGTGAAATCCATATTGGACTCGCCGCCTTTCCCATTTAGATTGTCGATCGTTTAATTATTGGAAATTTATAAATTTAACTTTCTTGCCACCTTTAGAGTACACCCACTCCTGAATCCTCTAGTGACTGTGGTTCTGACCTATTGTATTGACTGCTGACACCCAAGGCCATTGGTTCGACACCAGATACATCACTATCAGAACTGGTTACACACAGTTAACGGACCAAGAGCGATTCGTATTATATTAGCCCAGAGCTTGCTTCGCAATCCAACTTAAATGAACAAGTATGAAACAGCAAATAAAACGTATGTGTATAAAACTGTCTGTACAAGAAGTTTTATACACATATACAAAATATAATAAAAGCACAATTTTAAAGACAAAGTTACAGATATTTCTCTATAAGGAATGGCATCCCTTATTGGGAGATGTCTGTAACAAAACAACTACTTATTTACAATTGTCATTAAAAGAATAAAACTTGTGGAAATGCTATATGTTCTGTAAATTGAAATTGTAATATATTGTAATGTATTGGAATACAAAATAAAAAACATTTAAAAAAAATATTTTTAAAGACAAATATCAGATGAATATTATTTTTTCTTTTTGAATGGGATTTAATGCCATTTTCAACACATTCCAGGTTATATAGGGCATATCCAGTTTTAATGGTGGAGGAAGACCTCAGAATATAACTGGCAAACTTTCTCACACAAAGTGTTTGAAGCGAGTATAACCGGGGTATTAAGGACATGCATATTTCATAAAGTTGAAGAAAATAAGAAGTCCAGTATAGATTTAAATGCCATTTAATTATATCCGTACGAATCCTGTTTTAGCAATATCCGTGAAAGAATTACTGTTTTAGCAATATCCGTGTATGAATTCCTGTTTTAGCAAGTAAAACATATAATAGCATACAGTTCAGTTTAACCACATTTGATCAAATACAGGAATCCGATATTGATGCATAAAGAAATGTAGCATAAAGTTCGTGTAATTTATATTGTAGAAACTCCTTCATCGTTTAATGATGTAATATATAAATTTAAGTAACATCTATTTTTATTCTTTGTAATGTTAGTTTGAAAGTTTTAAAACATCATTTCGATTAATTCCATTTTTTGTATCTTGTCCCAAAAAAGCATAAAAATAAACTCTATTGTCTTAAACCGCACACAAGCGATGCATGTGGGATAAACAAACCACATGGTAAACATAACCAATTGGAGTGTAGAAAGATGAAGTCATGTGACCAAAAGTTAGTCACATTATCATATTAACACCCGTTACATTATGGATAAGAAACCCTAATCGAACAAAGAAGATAACGTTAAGTCAAAAGTGACACTACGTCATAAACATCAAAGTTACTCATTACGCTGTTTTGATTGGATACAGTCATGAGTTTTGTTAAAGTATTAATTTATTTTTGTCCAATAGCAAATATAATGGCTTTCTATTTCAGGGTCCGTGGTATTGGTTGTCATAATGATAGTTGCAGCAGCTTGTGCAATAGGGTATTGCTGTTATCGTAGAAGAAAAAACCGCTATGCCCATATGTGGCAATCGCATTCAGATTGTTGACTTTGCTAAATATAACTTGTATACTTGGTTTATAGACTGATAACATGATTAAATGTAACTTAATGTGTATTCAATAATTATACATTATCGGTTACCTGGAGTAAACTTTTTGGGGGCTTTTAACTTTGTTGATGGAATTTGAATTATAACTTGTTTTATTATTGAGTTGTTACAAAAGGTACACAATTCGGTTTCTGACATGCCACACGTTTACACATTTGCATTAGAAAAAGTCAATGTTGGTTCGAGAAGCATACTCATTAAATTTAACCAGGATTGAATGATAAATATACAAATCGCGAGAAATAAAATGAAAACCTGATGAGACACATTTTACTGATGTTCATGCACAGCAGCGTCTAGTTTGTATTTTGCAAGTTGGAGGCCCGAACAAATCTCTAACGTTTTTACGGTCGCCCTTCAATAAAAATAACTTTTTAATTTTGATTAGTCATGACAGATGATTTACAAACAAATTGAACAAAATTATACCTTAAAACTTTACCCTGCCATGAGATAACCAACACAATGAGATTTGAAAAAAACAATGTGATGTGTGTTGCAAAAATCAAACGCCTGCACGGTTATCCGTTTAGTGTACCTTTTAAGCAAAATAATGAAACACCAGTATCATTCCTTTACCAAAAATATACACGTTTTAAGTATGTAGCTATGGAGATTAAAAAACGTATTTTAGTAAATAGTTTTAACTTAATGACAGTTATCAACATAACGTGATATTCTAATACGCAATCCTCCGTAACGTGTATATTCGTTGCGTGCCCGTGTTACTGTTTCAACTCTCCTTCTAAACCAGTCCTGAGGTCAAGTTTGCCACGCTCACTTATAGAAAAGTAATATGTTTTTGATAGGGGATTATTTTTATGTTATTATGTCGTTTAAGAGTAAGCTTAATGAAACAGGATTTGTGTATATTAAGATTAAATAATTCGATATCGACTTTCAGTCGAAACTTAGTCACATTGGGTTATTTTCTGTATTGTTTTTGGAAGACTACCTATGGGGCTTTCTTAAAAAAACATTGCCAATCAATGTATACCAGAATGTTTAAAACCATTGTGTCGTGGAACAAGGGTCTTTTTAGACTACACAGTGATAAGAACACAAGTACCATCTTCTTGATTTTTAATTCTCGAATGTATTCAACTTATGAAAGTACTTGTTTATTCAAATGGTCTTGTTACTTTGATTTCTTCATTGTGAACAGGATGTATGTCTGGTGTAAAAATAACACAACTTTCAACGATTTTGGAACTTTAAGTACTAAGGGACATTGTAATTTGTGACAAGTATTCTACACTTCTAACACTACTAGAATATCAATCTGAAAATTCTCAGTAATCTAGTTTTTCTGAATAGTAAAAAAAATCAATTTACACCTGAAGAAATAATCGAAACATAGCAAATTGCAAAACTCAGAATGCACACAGAGCTTGTTAATAGAATGATTAAGGAAAACCATTTGTTTTACATACCCATTTCAATGTCATTAGCTGGATCATCTAGTCAGTTATGGGCAGTGGCATGTTTAATGGTAAATTCCAGGGACCCCATTGTGCATGTTTGGTCTAAAACTCAGACATGTTGAACTTTTTCATACACATGTATTACAAAGATTATATAAAAGTGTTGAAATAAAATATGTCTATTTTGTATTTCACTTCCTTTCATACATATCTATTTAGATTTATTGTGTCATGGTGTTGGTCATTAGTACAGAAAGCACACCATTAAAGTCCCGTCACTGCTAATTGGGTCAACACTTGACAGTAGTGGTTGTGATTTCGTTTGAATTTTAATGTAAATATAACATCTTTAAACAAATAAAGACACTGTGTCACAATTGTTACTCATCGACAAGCCAGTTGGATTCCTATTAAAGGGACGTGAAATTATCAAAACACAATTAAACGTATAATTTGTTATCAGGCTGTATTAATTTAAATGAAATTGGTTTTACCTTGATTGTGAAACAAGTTCTTTCAACTTAGATAAATCATGGCCGATGTCTTCCTGGGTTAAACCAGTTCTAAGCATATGTGGATAACACCACACATAGCCGTGACAGAGGATCGCTTCTGAGTCCGATGCTCTACCATTTGATCAGCGCTGTATAGCGTTCAATAAAATACAACCCTTGAATTTTCATATCAACTCATGTTAATATTAAACTTATTAATAGTTTAATGTTGTTTGGTTTGCTTTAGAGGGTCCTCCGTGGCCGAGTGGTCTAAAACGTCCTCTCAAGATCACTTACATCTCACCGCTAAGGTCGTAGGTTCGAGTCCTGCTCGCTCCAAAAACTTTATGTGAGAAAGTTTTCAGTTACTTGCGGAAGGACGGTGGTCTTAGGTCTAAATTGAAATATCATCTTATTGGATAAAAAGAAAACAATATAACAGCGTCTCAAACTTTCCAATATGAACTTTTAGTTTTGATAACGTGCAATACACAGTTCTTATACGATACTATACAAAGCCGTGTCGAATAATATGTATATATTTACGGAACTCCTTCATTAAAACTATATAGATTCTGTTCATATCCAATAAATGCATTACTGTGAACAGATAGTTTTGGATATATGAAAAGTGTAACCGAGATATTACGATTGTAATTGGTAAACAAATAGACCCGGGAATACAAAGTAGGCATGGTGTTTGATGTTCCAGTAATGGGCTTAAATATATATATATACAAGGAATATGCAGGTATATTACACTGGATAATGGATAAATGAGACATGCTGGTATATATCAAGAATTCCATTTGTTGAACATTTATGAAGTATGGAACTTATTTACAGGTCCGAAACAATTCGTAAGTTTTCTAAATAGTCTGTTCCCTTACAGAATAGTTTTAAACAGTAGTACAATGTGTAGCAATCTTGAGCCAAGTGATTTCCCACGTTTGTTTATCATGTTTTCATAATTCTTTATACTGCATTTAATCCGGTAAATTGTTCCAAAGGTCTACAACTCTGAATGTTTTCTGAATTCTAATCTGCTATTTTCTTATATCTAAATTTAAAAAAAATTATTTTTAGAGTTAAAACAAGTCACCGAGAATCGCCATTAAACGTCTATTTTAATCCATTATAAGAAGTTCAGATCAATTTGTGAATAATAATAATAATCGCATTGACCGATGCACGCTATAAAATGGTTGAATCCATCTCAGGGTGAAGTCGTCTTTACGCTCTGTGCTGCTATCATGGAGCTGAAAAGTGAGTGAGGATTGGACAGAAGGTCCCGAGGGGATGCACACTCCATTACCTACAAAATAAAAAAACGTTTATGCTTTTTGATGAAAGTTAAAAATTACGATATTTTGCTGTTTCCAGTTATAGTGTTCGTTTTCTCAATAACACTGAAACAACCGTCGATATAAATAGCTTTACCACTCGTGACAACAAGTTGATTTTTTTTCTCTAAAACCGACAATTATTCTACAGATCATATGGTAACACACAGTATTATGTTTGGTGAGTGAACCGTTATAAAATCAATGGTGGCATCGAGGGACAATTGCAAATTAATATATTTATTTATGAACTTTGCCTAAGTAATTAACGAGTTGATAAGAAATCATGGCAAGATAAAAATGCAGGAAGCTGATTTGACCTGTATACATGTAGACATTGAGAGAATCTTTAATGTAAAATATCAAGTTAACATTTCTCTTGAATACATAGAATGCAACCGATAAAATAACAATGTTTACTGAGACATACATGATGAGTAATAAAATATGTAACATACACCAAACCTCATTCTTAGCATGTTCTATATTTATATCATAACTACATGTATGTATGCAGCGACATTCTTCTAAACTAGGAAGATATTACCTCATGTAACAGTTATTTCTAAGAAGTCGGTTACTTTGCTCAATGATAGTCACACGAGGTACTATAGAACGTCAAAATGGATTGTTAATCAATATAGTATTAAGCAACTTGCATGTGCAAACATATTTTTATTCTAAATATAATATGACCAATGTTCAACCCATTTTTAGTTCGATAAAATACTGCGTTTTAAAAGTAGCAGCAGAGATATACATTGGCAATTTCACGTCCGATGTGTTCGTTAATATTTAGCTTCCCTCAATTAATTATTATAAAATGCGTTTCTTTTAAACTACTCAATTTCAATAGATATTAAATCGGTTAATGTCATCATTGATTCATGTACACATTACATTCTTTCATTTTCAATTAAAAATTTTACTTGAAAATCTGACAATTTTGCTACGTTCACAATGTTTACATGTAATACTCTTAACCTACCTGTCCGGAGTTTATGCAATGCTTTTGTCACTATGTGAAATGGTATTGAGACAATGGTCGATGGAAATTGTTAAATTTCCTTGAAAATGTTTAATGTCTAACACCCTAAACCTACCTTTACGGAGTCCATGGCAATGCTTGTGTCACTATGTAATACGGTGTTGAGACAATGGTCGATGGTTACAGCTAAATTTCCTTGAAAAATGTTAAATGTCTAACACCCTAAACCTACCGTTACGGAGTCCATGACAATGATTTTGTCACTATGCAATACGGTGTTGAGACGATGGCCGATGGTTATAGTTAAGTCTTCTTGAAACATGTTTAATGTCTAACACCCTAAACCTACCTTTACGGAGTCCATGACAATGATTGTGTCACTATGTAATACGGTGTTGAGACGATGGTTGATGGTTATAGTTAAATTTCCTTGAAAACTGTTAAATGTCTAACACCCTTAACCTACCTGTCCGGAGTCCATGACAATGATTTTGTCACTATGTAATACGGTGTTGAGACGATAGTCGATGGTTATAGTTAAATTTCCTTGAAAAATGTTAAATGTCTAGCACCCTAAACTTACCTGTCCGGAGTCCATGACAATGATTTTGTCACTATGTAATACGGTATTGAGACGATGGTCGATGGTTATAGTTAAATTTCCTTGAAAATGTTAAATGTCCCCCCCCCCCCTGAACCAACCTGTCCGGAGTCCATGACAATGATTTTGTCACTATGTAATACGGTGTTAAGACGATGCGCGATAGTGATCACGGTACAGTCGGAGAAGCAGTTTCGGATCGTCTGCTGTATCATGGCGTCTGTCGATGTGTCAATATTGGAAGTTGCCTCGTCCAAAAGTAGTACCTGTATAATGGTTAAAAAAACGTGTACGCTATTTTATTTAATTAAAGTTATATATTTGTATATTTGGCTTTGCAGTCATAGGCGGATACATGATTGTCAACCGGGGTCCAATGGACCCGTTTAATATTGTTAATCTGAAAACGGTACCCAATTTCTAGGGGGTGTAGTTCCAAATATATGTTGGTTCTTTTACTATTCTCGTAAAGTGGTATTGCTGTAGTTTTGTCTTTGTAAAAGCTTACTTTAGATGACTTCCAGGCTTTAAAGATTAATAATATATTCAGACAATAGTGATAAAAAAGATAAGTTTTCTTTATGTTGATATCTCACAAATAACATACATATCGTAAAAATTCAAATAGTACATGAAATACATAAACATACTTCATTGGGCTTAACCTTACATCATATTACTTTTTAAATTTTTGATTTTAGAACACTATTTAAGAAGTTTGTTTAAATAGAAGTATCTATTATTTTTCAAATAAGTTGTAAAAAATCGCCTGATTAAATTTTTTTAAACTCTCACTTACTGAACATTAGTCTACCTTTCTACGAAACAATAAATAAAAATCAATTTAACACACAGTTAACAAAAATGACCAATAAACAATGTCAACTGTTTTAAATTAGTTTTAAAATCCATTTTTTATTTATTTATTTGAACAAGAGAATTTAATGATAATCAAATGTTATTTTATATATTCTAATTAAATTGTTAAAACATGATTGATAGTCAACAGAGTTTGAACTGGATGAAGTATCCTAAGCGGAAAGTAGTGTTTCATCAATGTCCGAATTGAATAAGCCATCTGATTCTGTGTAATTTGCACTAACTGACTGCAAATCAACAATTGGATTGCATAACATATCTAGAACTTGGACAACGGCTCTTGTTATCAGTGTCTATTTTGAGCAATTTTCTTTGTAAACTTTCTTTCTTCCATTTGTTATCCATTTGAACGTGCAATCTATAATAAGTAGTATCAAAGAAGTTGCTTCCATTGTATATGCATATCGGTTGGTCAATTCGTTTCTTTAAGGTAACGGGAATATTTGGTGGCTAAGCCCGACGGCCGCTATATCTGTCAGTGAATTTTCGACTTATTATGTGTGCATGTTTGCAATTAAATAATCAAAAATCAGTCTAAAATTATCAGGATTTGAACGAAATATATCTCCACCATGCATACATATCATGAACAATGACTTAATGAACAATAGCAAAAATAAAGTACTGATGTCTCCTTCTTAATGATTTTGATTGGCATATCGAACTTGTCGTAAAAGAAAGGTCCTACTATACTTGAGACGAATGTTTGGGGTATATGATCAACTTTACCTTGTTTCTTCTCAGAACAGCTCTGGCCAAACATAGCAGTTGTCTCTCGCCTACAGAGAAATTTTCACCGTTTTCGTTTATAATGACTTCTAATCCTTCATTCATTTGTACTATCTGAAATCAGTAAAATACTTATTTCATGCGTTCCCGTGTCTTACTCTTATTTATATTGTATACATTTGAAAGTAAGAAAAAATGTCCATCAGGAGACATAGTATTCCAATTTCACAACCACTACACTTGCATAAACACAATCAATACAAATATGTATGCATATATACAGGTAAAGTGTAAACTTTAAAAGGCGATATCTGAAAATGACATGTTAATACAATAGATATATTTGAAAATAAAATGATATGGCAATTTTATATACCATAAGAAACATGTGAATGTGTGTAAAATATTACTTAATGGATATCTGAATGTCCTTATGATTGGATAATGCTCAATCAATTATCTAGTTAAGTAAATATGTCTAACAAATGTATATTTATTGTGAAGAATATTTTCTTTCATAGTCAGTTATGAATTCAACTTAATGTATATGATGGTTTCAACATTTTCTTTACGTTGCTTCAACTCAGTCATAATATTTTGATATCTGCTTGAATAATATGAAACCATATCTTTTTATACAGCAGATAATCTAATAAACATCAATTTGCAATATACGAGGGTTGTCCCAACAAAGCGTGACAAACTCCGGTTAACCCCCTTTTCGACGTCTCAGTGTATTGATGGTTTGTATATGTAATCCTTATTCAATTTTAGGCAAACCTACGCAGTTTCATAAATATTAAACGTCTTTTATCGATTCTACAAGCAATTGATTCATATCATATATGTTTGAAAGGCGCAGTCCTAAAATGTCTCAATTTCATTTGTTAATGTTGGTAATGTGTATTTCAATATAATAATAACGACGTATTTTGGTGCTAAAAAATCAAGAACGTTAACGTCAAAGACAGTGACGTTATATTTTTAAATTTGAAGAAAATTCTATTATTAACGATTGAGCGGTGCTCATTTCATCACATCAACTTCTATGAGAAGTTTGAAAAAAATGGCGACATCAAACGACAGTGCGGCGCACAGAAACGTTATTGAATTTTGTACAGAGCTTGAAATTACTTCAGTGGATATTTACAATAAAATGAAAAGCATAAGAACGTGTCAAGACAATGTCCCGAGTCATACGGCTGTGACTACTCAAATGGAAACGACATATTGAGTGTTCAGAAACTTGTACATCCATCATACTCCCCGGACCTCGCACACTACGTATTTCCATAAACTGAAGGAGTATCTGTCCGGCCAATGGTTCGACACGCCCCATGAATGAACGAAATGAAACATATAATGAAATGTACTTTTGTAAAGCTCTGTCTTTGATTTTTAAAATATAAATTTCCAATTACAACATTCCTTATACTGTAAGGGTTATTATCTCCCACGTATACAAGTCTAGTGACCACTTTCGACCAATAAAATTAAGTGTTATACATTGTTAGGCGATTTGACAAGGTCGTAGGGAAATATGACCCTAAGGTTTAATTTAAAGTGAGAAAGCTAGGCAAGTTTCTTAAAGCGTACCTGATCTATAAAAACATGTAAGTCTATATTTGTTTTGATATGATTTATGCAATATCCTAGTTGCAAATGTCTTGTACTGAGGGTAATTATTGCTATACATATATGCAATAAGGAAAGGATTACGTGCAATAGTCGGGTAAGACTCTGTTTATCATGAAGTGCATGTGTGTTTGTTTGAGCTGTTTGATTGGCGTTATGTATCATGTTTTAACATTCCATATACTCATAAGCAGACTGAATAATGTTTACACTATATTGCATATGTTCAAACGTAACAGTTCATGGTCTGTTATTTATTCAACTAAGTGGATATGGCACCTTTATCATTTGCTTTACCCTTTCTTCAGCAAACCAATCAACTATGTGATTTGTTTAGTGAGGAAGTCGAATAATGGCTACAGCGTACCTGTTCTTAACAAATCTGTGCCTGTTATCATACTATGTATGCAATGTTGTTGTTGCAAACTGATTTGTAATGAATGTGAGTGTAATTATGGCTATATATATGCCATGTGCAGGGATAGAAAGGCAACATGCAATGGTGAGGTGAGTCGCCGTTAATCAAGACACGCATGGCTATGAGTTTATCCAAACCTTTTCCTTCATATGGACCTTCTGTATGGCAACCCAGATGTCGTCATCAGAATATAATGAAAATGGATCTATGTTGTATCTTGAAATTTAATTGACAAAATATGAAATACATATCATTTTTTCTTATTTTTTATGGTAAACATAGTGTGTAATAATTCTGAAAAAAATACTCTTATAATCTACAACGTACTCAGTTATCAACTTATGCGTGGCATGATAGAAAACACTTGATGTTTTTGTTTAAGTCGTCCTGTCTCTTAATCATAAACTTTTTACACAAAATTATCTTGGTTCAATTAAAACTGAGAATTTGAAGCTATGTACATAAGATTATATTTTATACTTTTTACGCAATTCTAAACATTCCTATTTTGACATTAATTATTTTATAATGAAGATCTTGTTATTATATTATTATTGTTATTATAAACTCTTTTCAGTCCTTATTTATTTCAAGTTAATGGAGTATCTAAACTATTTTATTCAATAATTGAATAAATCATACGGATACCACTGGCATAGTCTTTATCCCTTTTAAAACAGTTAAGTATAAACCCATAAATATAATATATGCTTTACGTTGGAAAGTAAATCATGTTTCAAAACATTAATATCTGACAAGAGCAACACACAACATATCCACGACACAGACACCAACGATCCGCTTATATGGAATAACATATCATTCATTAATGCACCTAAAGACATGACTGTTGAAACATAGTATTACAAAGTATTGAATCAAAACGTAAAACGTATAAATTTAGTTTTATTTCAGGCAGGCTGGTTAACATATATACCTAAGTGTTCCGTCGAAGAGAACCGGTTCCTGCGGTATGGTCGATATTTTGGACCTTATTTCACTCAGGTGAAGTTGGGATATGTCTTCTTTGTCAACAAAAATAGTCCCACCACTCAGTTCCACGAGGCGGAATAATACAACTGCCAGGGATGATTTACCTGATATAATGACAGACGGACATTTTTTCTTTGATAAAAAATTGAAACGACCCATCAGTCATGATATATAATCATTGTAAAATGTAAACTACCCGTTGAAATTCGGATAATTGCCTAAACAAGAAAGTATAAGTCAAGCAGGAGCCGTAGCATTCAAATCACAAACTAATCACAAACAGAGAGAGAGAGAGAGAGAGAGAGAGAGAGAGAGAGAGAGAGAGAGAGGACAAATCTGTCTCTTTGAAGTTTGAAATCCCAGCTCAATATAAAAAACGTGAACGTTTTAATTTTTGAACGGCTTAATACCTACGTACAATATGACCACCATAGGACAGGTATATAATTATATATACACACATTTCAAAATTGTGTACCCTTTTATTTTATTAATTCTATAAGTAGCATCTGTTATTCTAAAGATTAATTAGTCAGTCTTGTAGTTTTCTTATACAATAAACTTACAAAATAAAATGATTACCTGCCCCTGTCCTACCCACAACTCCCACTTTTTCTCGCGGTAGAATACTAAATGATACTTTGCGTAATACTGGATCCATTTCCGTTCTATAACGCATCACAACGTCACGAAACGTCACTTCCCCTTCGCCCGGCCACCCCGTCGGTGCCATTTTCTTCGCATGCTGAGGTTCGGATGCCAGCCCCTTTAATAATGATATATTTAATTATCTAAACACATGAATATAGACGTTCTAATTTTCTTGTACTCACTGTTATATACTATTCCAATTCGCTTATAAAAGGGTGTATACGAGCTTTGTTAAATGTGCTTATTTGCATGATATTTCGTATTTTTATGTTCATTGACTGTAAATTAAGCTCCATTCTTTGACGATATCATTCAAAGTACTCAAAATAAGTAAACAATCAAACCTGTCTTAAGCAGCCACTCAAGGGAAATAGTAAAAAATGAACTCTTAAGACAGGTGGCTGTTAATACAGGTTGATTTTATCTTCAAGTATAAACATGGTTAACGGAAAATGTGGCTGTTTAAAACAAGTGGTTGCTTAATAGAGGTGACCACTAACACAGGTTTGACTGTATAAGACATAGTTATGTATGTACGAGTACTTCAATTACAAACATTGGAAATTACTATAATATATGACTAAACAATGAAACCAGTAATAATACAAGCATATAAGCGATGTAAGATGTAATTAAGAGTATTCCCCGGTATGTATAGGTATGTATAAAACGTTAAATGTTTATATTCTCATAGCTCATGACACGAGATGATACTGCTTCAATAATCACCCCTTTTCATAAAGAACAAAATAGATATTTATATAATGTTTCGTATCATATATTTTACCTTCCCATACTCATGCAGGCGCTCGATTGACGTGAATCGTGCTTCTGCTTCATTCATCATCTTCACAAGATACTGTACAATGCTCATAGTCTATTAAACGACAATAGATAATAATTAGAATAAATAATTTACTTACAAACTGAGTCTATTGCATAAAAATAAATAATTGCCCTACATACTGTACAGTGATCACATTCTATTGAATGCAAAAAATTAAATGTCCTACAAAATGTACAATTCTCTAAGATTATGGGTAAAAACATTTTTTTTAAAAACTGTACAATGCAATTCGATAAAAATAATAAATAATTGCCTTACATACCGTACAATACTGACGTCTATAAAATAGAAATAACTATTCAATACTCACCTGTCATTGAAAAGGTATCTTAGATATGGTGTATTTATCGCTTTATATTAGTATAGCTATTTGGTGTAGGGTTTTGAGAGAATTGTACCTTTTTTTAAAAAAGCGTCAAACATAGCATTAACATAGCACAAAACCAATTAATTATCTAAAGATGCGATACTTTCAAAATGGCGGGAAAAAATCCAGTATTTATAGCCTATTGGATAAAAATAATCATTGCCCTACCAACTGTACAGTATTCATAGCCTACTGGATGAAAATAATCATTGCCTTACTAACTGTAGAGTATTCACAGTATATTGGATAAAAATGAAATTTTGTTTTAAACTCAAATAATATTTAATAAAAAGGTAGTGCCCTGTAAAATGTGCAATACTCAATACTTAGAAATTTTTTAAAATTAAAAATTGTGGTCACATAACTCACTAACCCCATATTGCCAAAAAGATAACTATTTAAAGAGGCCAACATTATATATTGAAGAGGGCTTATGTTAGACAAAAATGTCCCGCTTAAAATGATGACACATTTTGTGAAGTTTTAGATGAGTCACGTAATTCTGTTTTTATTTCAATTTGATCTATTATACAGGTTATACAGATTTACATGTTGTAAAAATTGTTTCATCTTAGAAAGAGTCAGAATGGCGATGACAAGGTCGTAAAACAGTATTTAAGTGCTGTCTTTAGCAGCCACTTGGAACAAATCGAACCACTACTGCGAATACAAGAACATGAATATTACCTTTCCACACAGACCGAGAACCAACCCTGCTGAGGCCGGTGGGACCAGTCCTTTTGTGAGAACGAATATGAGAGCAGTTCCCACCGTCATCGTGCCGGCTACAAGATCAAGTCTGAGACCAGTCCATACCATACTTACGTCAAATAAAAATACTGTCATAGAGGCAACGTCACCTAAACCCACACACCTGAAATTATTCAACAAACTCATAAAAACAATAATTTAAAATATATTACAAAATTTAAAAAACTTAATAACAAGTTGTCACATACATATTTTTATACTTATAATGAAATATACTACATTCCTTTCATGAATGTAATTTATCACAGGGGTACGGCACCTAGCAAATACACCCTCAACACCCGCACACACATACACCGCCCCCCCCCCCCCTCCCCCCCCCCACACACACACACATACTAACATAAAATTAAAATTACAATGCCACAAATAACCTTACAGTCGGGACGCGAAAAAGTTCTGTCAATATATTTATTGAAATCGATACATATTTCGAACGCATTTTCGACAATATCCTTGCACGCACTTGATCAGTAGTAAACTATGCATTTGTACACAATTCATTGACAATATTGCGGTTTACGATGGTTGATCGGAAAACCGAAGGCAGTACGTTCAAAATAAACAAAGCAAACCAATCAACTGATTTGGTTTCTGAAAACAAACGCATATAAATAAAACGGCAATATATAATTATATACCTAGCATTCATAAATATGTAAAAGTGTTATATACATCTTTACATTTGAAATGTTCATTTATGACACCATATTGAGAGTTAAATGTCAATAAAATCCCTTTAAAATAGCGTCAAACTCAATTTTATCGATTTATTTGTAAACTGACTGCGATCACCGGTGAATGAGAGCTACATTAGGCTACAATGCATTTAATTTAATATTTCAACTTAGGACTTTTATAGAAGGATATGAAACTTGCATATTCTGATTAAATGATTATAAAACAGCATACGAAGGAAAATTATTTGGCAAATTAATCATTCAAAATCCACAGGCAACTGCTTTCTTGTGACAATGACAATGACAATATGTTTATTCAGTAATTCAGGCCTTCAGCCTATATAGATATAGAATGTTGTATTCATCCCTATAATAACGACATATGTCAGTTTAACATTACGTCAAATTTTTTATGTTATTTTGCAGGAATTCTTATCTTTTATCAAAAAGTACAACTCATAAACAATTTTACAAAATAGAACAAGTTTGTCTTTTTTGAATTTATTATATTTTAAAATATGGTTGAAATTAATGTAAAAAACACTTTATTAATTCTTTAAAAATAAATTATGTGTGATAAATGTCTTCAGCGTTATTTTAAAGGAATTGTTGTCTTTAATGAAAAATCTGATAAACACATTTACAAAGTTGAATAAGTTTGTCTTCTTTTTAAGTTTAAACAATATTTATTCGTTTTCAACATATAACATATAAATATATTCAAATATACAGCGATACATAACAACAGAATTGAAAAGAAAGCTATTTCTAGCTTATACAAAGTCTCTCTACTGAATATCTTGCAAGGCCTATACAATGGTGTTACAAATGCAATGAAAACAAATTAATTACTAGACAAACGGATTATAACCAGCGCTTGAGATGAAAATAATAAATATGTGCAAGTATCTTGATCGTTGGGACTACAGATGTAGCTGATTGGGTGTGTATATAGGCTGCGGCGTATGCAACGCTTCAACTACTGAGAGTTGTGTATACTAGCATTGAACAATAATTGCCGTATATAACTTAAATCATTTAAAAAAAAAAAAAAATGTGAGTAGAAATAAAGTTAAAAGGGTAGATAAAGTAGAAACAGGAAAAGAGAGGTGTGATCACAGGATGCCTTTTGAGGTGTTGTGGATCACTTTTATGGAATAAAGGATAGTTCAATTCAATGAATAAAGCGCTTGGTCTTCGAAATGTATGTTTGGACATGGTGAAATATTTTACGATTGACATCATCAGAAAGACAGTCGTTGCCGAACAGAAGTGTGTTTAGGTTTAGGCGAGTAATAGGACGATGGACGTCATGGAGTAGAGTTCTTTGGCGTTGATATAAGAGGCATGTGAAGAAAAAGTGATACGTATCCTCAATTTATGCACAAACACAGGTAGGGCTTTCTAGAATGTTTTTGGAAAACAGGTGCTCTTTCAAGGAACTGCAGTGCATCCGTAACCGCGCATGCTGAATTGCCGAATCTCTTCTACCATCGTAATAAAATTTTGGAACAGTCTTCTTGTTAGAATTTATATCGTGCTTGATAGACAAGACGGAAGCAGCAGACCGGGTGGCAGGGGTAGTTTGTTCCATTTTGATATAGTGGAGGGGAGGAAAGATGCAGAGAAGTGTTGGGTATTGAAGGAAACGTTCCTAATGTGGACAGAATTGCGTAGGTCATAGGTTGCAACATTACCTACTGTCATAGGGATCATATTGGATAAGTAGGAAGGAGAAAATGGACTGTTGAGCATTTTATAGAATTGGATCAATCTGTGTTTTCGTCTGCGGAACTTCAAAGGCTCAAGAGCGGATTCTTTGTATACGTTATTAAGTGATACCAGGCTTGTTGCTCCCGTAATGATTCTAGCTGCTTCGATTTAGATTTTTTCGAGGTCTTCTTTTTCAGCTTTCGTTATATTATCTCAAACGACGTCAGAGTATTCGAGTGTAGGTCTAATGAAAGATGTGTAGATAGTTTCAAGCGACCGACGATCAAGAGTGAATTTGAAAGAGTGCAGATGGTTGACTCGATTTCAAGCTTTTTTGGTGATGTCTTCAATGTGTTTGTGCCATGTGCCATCGTTAGATAGATTATTCCAAGGTGTTTGTGGGGTTTGACGTGTTTGCGAGAAATAAGCAGAGATTCAGTTTTAGCAGGATTAAAAGTTACTAGCCAGGTTAAAGCCCAGTCATTGATCTTTTGTAGGTCAGAATTTAAACGGAGAGCAGCACGTTGAGGATGATCAACAATAACATAAAGGGTTGTGTCGTCCACAAAGAGGCGAATCGCAGAACCTATTTCAGAAACAATATCATTGATATAAACAAGATATAATAATGGACCAAGAATTGAGCCTTGATGAACACCAGCCGATATTGGAACCGTGTCAGATGTGGACCCGGAAAGGACTACACATTGTGTTCTGCCAGCTAAATAATCCTTGAACCAAAGAAGAAGAGAGGCAGAGATACCACTACGTTCAAGTTTGAATAAGAGTCCCTTATGCCACTTGCGGTCGAAAGCTTTAGATATATCACAAAAGACAGCTCGAAACTCTTTACCATCATCTAGAGCCTTGCAAAAGGTATGGTAAATAGATGTAAGCTGATTGACAGAAGAGTCCTTGGGAACGAAGCCAGACTGAAAAGAAGAGATGAAGTTGTTTTCATGGAAGAAGTTAAATACATGTTTGTGGATAATCCTTTCGAGGACTTTACTGATTGCACTGAGTAGGGAGATTGGCCTGTAGTTGCTAACATCGTGAGGGTCTTTCTTCTTGTAGATTTCACAGACGTGGGCTAGTTTCCATTGACGGGGAACTTTGGATAGACGTACGGAGTAGTTGAAGAGATCACAAAGAGGTCGGGATACTTCGTTTGAGAGGTCTTTGAGCACTATGTTATTGATGGTATCAGGACCGGTGGCTTTCCCTGATTGAAGAATTTTTAGGGCGTCAGTTACCTCTTTAGGCTGGATGTTAATGTTGGTGAGTTTAGGACCGTTATCGCTGATGGGAAGGTTTTGGAGGTCTTTATTCGTGTCATCTAGGAGTGAATGTGCTTGAAAGAATGTGTTGAGTATGTCTGCTTTTTCTGTGTTTGTTTCGTATGTGTTGTTGTTGTGATAAAGTGTTGGGATGCTTGTTGTAGAGGAATTGGGATTAATGAAGCCTTTTAGAAGTTTCCAGTAGTCGGACGAGTTGTGCTGTGACAGATGGTGCTTTAGTATCTCGGCATTTTTGGTGTTGTGTACGTGTTTGGCATTGCGTACGAGTGAGTTTGTTTTGTTGCGTATGGTGTTGTATGTATTCCAATGGTTTGGGTTGTTTGTTTTGCATGCTCTGATATATGCTCGTTTTCGTCTTCGAATATGGGTTCTAATTGTGTTGTGCATCCAAGGTGGGTCTGTGTGTCGTACTGTTACAGTTTTGTTAGGAATACACTCATCACATAAAGAAAGTAAAGCTGCAGTGAGACTAGAAGAATATACATCAATATCAGCGTTAAAACAAATTTCCCAATCAAACTCGGATACATTGGTACGCAACAGATCAAAATTGGCTTCAGAAAATTTTCAGACTTTTCGCTTGAAAGGTGTGTGTCGGGGTTTAGGGTATCTGATACAACAGAATACTTGACAATGAAAGCGAATATTCTGTTCAAGGAAGGGTTCACCTACACCACAAATGGATACCAGATTGGGACAGGATACAAGGAATAGGTCGATAATGGACTGGGAAGATTCGGTGAAATTGGTTGGATCTGAAATTAGTTGCGAAATGCCGAATTGCATGCAGATGTTGTCAATTTTCATTCGAAATGCAGGTTTGCGACAATCGAGATTAAAATCACCAGTAACCACTATGTCTCTAATCTGAGTATCTACAGCTAGGACTATGGAATCTTGTATACACGAAAGGACAGCAGCATTGGAATTCGGTGGACGGTAGAAAACGCCGAACAGAATAGTTTTATGTTTCACTTTCAATTCTAACCATATACATTCAATGTCGTTTAACTCTAAATTTTGTCTTCGGCGAGCAGTGATCGTATCCTTAACATACACTAGGACACCGCCATATCTGTCATCTTTTTTTGTATTCATTATATTGTAAAATGTGTTTGGGGTAGGGTGTTTGCCAGTAAGTATACCAAATTTGTTTCTTAAATCCATATAGTATTTACATTTCATTACAACGTGGTATTCATCTTCGATCTCACGATATTGACATAGAGTACAAACTCTCTCCATATACGGGATTTTATTGTGCCTTCCTGTTTCTACATTAAGACCGTGTGCTGAACATTTCAGTTTTAAGTGCTATTTTGAATTTTAAAGGTATTTTCAAACTCAAATATTGTTCGACATTAAGGAGAGAACTACTGTGTTGGTAGTGCGCAGCTTTGCTAGATTGACATATTTCAGCTCGCCAATCCTGAAAAGCGTTATTAATCAAACGCTGTTTAAAAGCGTTTATAAAAAGCAAGTTATCCCCGACTTCGTCTGAAATCCAAACGAACCCAAAGCCGTATCTATACAGTAAATTCTTAACATTTGATGCCCATGTATTTCGGCCGGCTTCATCTAAACTACGAAGCATCAAATAACAATGTTTAGGATATCTAGTTCTACACATTCGAATAAGACGTAGCCAGTATTTAATACACTTACAAAAATAGATGACATATAATTGAAATCTCCCGCATTCGCCTCTTGACATAGCGTGAATGATTTTTTAGAAACTTTAAGATATCTAAAACAAAACTGATTGTGCTCATTTTCTATTTGTGGCGCATGTTGATATCCCTAAATTTCCGCCCAATATGTTAAAATAGGTACTACCATAGTATCAAACAGTTTAAAAAATTCAGTTTGCTTAAAATAGCCAACATTTTTTTGGTGTTTTGATATTGAAATAATTGATGTTTTACTTTGAGTAACCAACGTCTCTTAGGCTTTGGTCCAAATTAATCTTGGTGTGACTAAGATACTTATAAATTTATAAAAAGAAACTGATTCAATAGCAGCACTATTATAAAACCATTTTTTCTATATTCTTTAAGAATCCACCATTTCTTAAAACATTAACTTTGGTTTTCTTTAAGTTAATACTCATTTCAGTTCTGTTGCAAAAATTTGCAATTATATTAAATTTGTATACCATTATCACCTGATAGTTTTAATTCATCTATCAAATCATTTATGAAAAGATTAAATAGAATTATACTCAATTTGCAGCCTTGTAGGCAACCAATATTGCATTTGAAGAACTCTGTATGACTACTATCAACTAACTGAACGCATGATATAAGGTTATTATACATTGACACAAGAAGATTTAAAAAATATCCACCAACTCTTTTGCAAATAAGACAATTAAGTATTCTACATGTTTAATGGTATCGAAAGCGTTACTAAGATCCACAAATAGGTAATAAAACGTCCTCCCTTTTTGCTTAAGTAATTTTGAACCATTGACTGTAATGTGAATAAATTATCTATTGTTGAAAACCCTTTCCAAAAACCAGATTATGTTTCGTCAATTTTACTTTCATTATCAGCCCAAATAGTAAGTCTTTTAAACATCATATCTGCAGGAACTTTATTAAGTGTATCAATAAGTGAAATACCTCTGTAATTGTAAGTATCTTCCATTTAGCCCGATTTGTGTAAAGAACACAATATACATGTACTTTGTCCCCAAGCTACTGGGAAATTACCTGTTTCTAACATTCTATTGTATAATGGAAGTAATAATGGTGATATGTCTTTTAGAGAATACTTTATCATCTCTGGTAAAATTCCACTAGGGCCAGTTGACATACCAAGTTTCAAACCGGAAATCGTTGTCATTAGTTCTAACATTGAAAAGGGGTCATAAAAACGTTTATCTATAATAACTTTTTCCTCGTTCAAATTTTCATGAGAAACGCGTTCTGCTTCACTCGATTGTAACAGATTTTTGAAATGGGTATACCATGCGTACCTAGTAATACTATTTTTGCCATGCATTTTCTTAAATCTTAATTACTTCACAATTTTCCAAAATGAATTGGTATTAGACCGTGAGTCCAGAAGCTCTTTTTTATATTTGTCTTGCAGTTCGGTTTGTTTAAGTTTGCAAACCTGCTTGTACTTATCTTTTAATGACTTGTATATTCGTAAATTTTCGCGTGAGCTGTTAAGTCTAAACTTACGTAAGGCCTTAGTCTTTTCTTTTTTAAATGATTTACATTGTTCATCCCACCAAGATGGTTGCCACTGTCTACTTTGTGAAAAATAAGGCCACTTTCTTATGTTTGTCGCAGCTTTCTGATACATATCAACTATTAACACTACAGCTTCGTTTGTATCGTTTGTCAATATTGCCTCACAAATATCATCTTTTACATTCGCAACCAAAGCTTTTAAATTGTTTAAAAATATTTCTTTTTTGTCTTCGTCCCATTTAAAAAGGTTAAAATGCATCTTAGATCTATCATTTGCGGGTATTTGGTTGTCATTTAAGCTTTCGTTTTCATTATCATTAATTACGTTTGCAAAATACAAGTTGAATAAAAATGGAATGTTGTCTGATTCTGTTCTATCGCCAACAGCAAAATTAGAAATGCAAGGGAAGAGGTTAGAAAAGGCTATAGCATAATTAACTAAGCTACATCTGTCATTTGCTGTTGAAGTGAAGTTACCTTCTTTGTCGTTATGCATTCTATCATTAAATATGTGTATTCCATAATACTTACACATTTTATTAATAAGTTACCAAATGAGTTAGATATTTTGTCTTTGGAATACCTAGGCATTGAAAAATCATCATTTTCATATAAAACATCATCGTCTTTAAATACAAAATCAACATTGTCTTCTTCTAAAACATCTTGAAACTCGCCACATTTGGCATTAAAGTCACCAGCTAAAATAATATCGTCATCAGTGTATTCAGAAACTACATGAGATAAGTTTTCTTCAAATAAATTCACATCATTTAATCCATTTAGTTCGCTGTAAATAGGTGACCCTTCTGGTGAAATATACAGAAAACATAATATAATGTTATTTTTTATATCAAAAGTATCATTTGCAATTCTTAAAAATACGCAGTTTTTTAATTGATCAAATACTCTTGTGATTATACCCTTTTCGATGAGGTGTGATTTAACAAATACTGTTACCCCGCCAGAGTGGCGGCCCTTATTATATTTCTTTTTTCTAATAGAATAATAGCAGTGAAAATTAAATTCGTCTTCAGATTTAGACCAAGATTCATTTAACGCATAAATTTCAGATTTATTTAAGTAACTAAGCAGTTCCAAATTGTTTTCATGTTTTAAAAAACATTGTATGTTCCATGAAATCACATTTATATTAAATGATAAAGGCTGACTATGTCTGCTAGGGCTTTGACCACCTTCCTATTTATTTACGTTCACAATGTCATTCTGATCATAATCATATACAAAAGGGTCACCATTTACCACTAACTTATCAAATCTCAGAAAGGCACGATTTCCTTTTGTAATTTCTCTATTAAGAAATGGCCTCAAGTCATCCCTGGCCTTAGCCACTCTACTTGGAGAATCCTCAGATACGTATATTTCCTTTCCAAGTGTACTTTCAACAGGTCTAATGTTATCTTTTTCCTCGTCTGTCCTAGCGTTGTTTTGGTCTTCGGTTCTTTTGCGTAGCTGTTGGTTCAAGTCTTTGCGTTTTGATCTGTATTCTTTTATGATGTTAAAATGATGTTTAAAGAAAGAAAATTTAACAATGACTGGTCTTGGAAATTCTTTTCCTTGAAGTCGGTGGGCTCGTTCTATTTTAATTTCTTTTCGTCCAGTTCTAAATTGTTGGCTATATAATGCCGTACTTTTACTTCTGTGTCTTCCCACGACTCATTTTTTTATTCTTGGATACCAAAAAACAATAAGTTTTCCCTACGTGACTGGGCTTCTTCATTAGAGTTTAGGCGCTTTTCTAATCTGTTGACAGTTGCAGACAGTTCTGACATTGACATCTGCATTGAATCCTGTTTTTCTCCATTAATCTATTTGATTCTTTTACTTCTTCCAATGGCTTTTCAAAACGCTCAAATCTATTTTCCATCCTCCGTACACATCGCTGTATATTAAGCATAACGTTCATCATTGTGCTACTCGAGTTATCACTACTTGTGGTTTGAAATTTGGGGGTTTCTCTGCAACTATCCATTGACACATCTGAGTAACGACTGAAATTATTCTCGGGCTGTTGACTGTTATTAAACCATGTGTTTATTTGTTCTTGCTGTGGTAATGCGTTTGAAGCCGGATTAGGTTTTGTTTAACTCGAGTTACTTCGTAGCGCTCTACCCGAATGCAGTCCTCTTTTAACTTTTCCGCGCGCAGAGGGGCCTGTGCTGCTAGACTTACCTGTTAAACCACCTGTAGGGCCGGGGTTTGTTTCCACGCATTGTGCTGCTAATAAAAAAAATAATGCGACACGTATACATAGTGAAACGAATTTGGGCTCAAATGTTGCCAAGTGGGATTAAACTTTCACAGGCTGCGAAAAGCAGCCAATTCTTCCTCTCCCAGTGTAAATATCAATCCCCATGTCCTTCTGAGCGTGTATTGCCCGCCTTGTGTATAACTATAAATAGTACCAATTTTATATAGGCTCCGTGTCTAGAAGATTACTGATATTACATTGATCAGGTGTAGCATCCAGTCAAGCGTGATGAAATTTTGATTATCACTCCACAGTATTATTGGCTTTTATCATGCTACCCCACCCACGATGTCGGTAAGGCAAAGTCAAAAGTTCTACTTCTTCACAATTTCACAAATTACTTACCAATTCAGCGCAAACGTCTGGTCTTTTCGTTTTTAACACTTGCTACATACAAAATGTACTCGGGTTGGCACCTCAACACCTAATTTTAATCGGAATTAGTTTCCTCTCATTATCGTGTTGTTTATGTTGTTTACCTATCTTGTACATACAATGTAAGTCGTTTGTAAGCTTAGACGTTTTAATCACGCAAAACTATATTAAATTACAGATACTGAGACTAGAAGGAAACTTTCTCGTCAGTTTGTTGTTATTTTAACTGCAGTATACACATTTTGTAATCAGAAGTACTTCAACAATTTTAAACATAAATTGCTGGGAATGGTAGTATTTTGATGAGAATTTTATTCTGCAAAGTAAGAAGATTAAGTTGTGTTCCAGAGAAGAGTTGATAATTATTGAAAACGAGATATTGCGATATTTTACGTGAATACGCGAGCGTTCAAAAATATAAATCAGTTGCCTTTCCTTCTATATATAATTCCTTGGTTAAGCTAAACTTTGATATAATATTATTGCCTTCGAAACTTTAAATCAATAAAACAGTAACACACGTGTCTATTTATTTCAATGTCCAAAGTTTACACGATTGGAAGAAAACGTTTACACTCGAACGATGATGCTACTAAAACGTGACAAAATAATAAAAATTTAAAGATAGTATCATTCGAAAATTGTATCCTGTTTTCCACAAGCAACACTAGTCGGTACCATGTGACGTCATGTACACGTGACGTAACAACGGTAATCAGGTGATATTTTAGTATCTTCAATTGACGCTTTCGTGCATGTCATATATGGCATAGTTTTCCTGATTGGTTCCGTTACAAAACAATAAGTTTGAGCACGTTTATTGGTCTGGTTTGCAATGACATTACAGTTTAGTTAGTGGTCAGTATCTAGTAATTGTGCAAAATGTTTGTAATCCCCTGTTTTTGTTTTAAGAGTTAATTGATGGTGTTAATAAAAAGTGACAAAAATAAATTTTGAAATAATTACTTCTCAAAAAACCTGTTCTGTTGCCTGTAAGCGACAATAGTCGGTAAACCCTGTGACGTCACATTTACGTGACTTATCAACGGTGATCGGGCGATATTACCCAGACGCTTCAACTGACGTATAGAAACCGTCGATATTTCCTTCATCAGATAGAATACGCAGATAATGGGTACGACAGCTATAAGGATCCAAGGTGTTACGAAGGCTGACATGGCGATGGATAATATGACAAGAGCAGAGTTCTGCAGAACTCTATTGATGGCTTGTGGTAAGAAAACGTCACCTGAAAGAGAAACAAAGGAATGATTACGGCAAGATAAGATGTATCGATAGATACCAATATCATCAAAAAATGCCACAATGTTTTGAGTATTACTATTCATTAAATAACTCTAAACCAAATTTTAAGACTATAAGCTAATCATATTGAAACATAATTAAAGAGCAGAACGTTTTGTAAACTAAGTTAATTATATGAAATAGTCTATGTCATCCAAAATGACGCTGCATGATTTTGATCTTCTTATGATTAAATAACTATAGACCCACAAGATTAACATTGAAAAGCTAAATGAACTACCCGTAGATGGCATGGTCATCCGCGAAAAGGCATAGTTTTGAGTAGTACACACCCATGGGCAGAACTCACTTTGACCAAACATGTTATGAGAATTATACACACAAACATAACATTTTATAGGCATCGTTAATTTCGTCAAGCTCATCCAGCAACTGTTATGGTTTTGAGTAGTACTACCCATATACATAACAACAGGTCAACTCTGGTGACACCAGGGTTAAAAGATTTTGAGAAATCAAAGCTAATCGCTAAAATATAAGGTTAAATTGTTGACGATACGTACGTCGCAACCAAAAGCAACATAACGACTATATTTCCTTTGGGTTTTTTTTTCGAAATGATGAAAGTAGAGCAATGGCCTGTGTGAATCATACATATTTTCTTAAAAACATTCGAGTGGTGTCACCCATCATTCCTTTAGAACAAATATTTGTTGTTGGAATATAAGAATCTGACATGGATTTGAGGTTCCGATAGAAAATTCCTTCCCGAGTAACAGTTTTGGCTCTGCCGAGTTTCGGTGAAAATAGTTATTCCAAGGGACAGAATTTTCTATCCGAACAGAAAGAGCCATGATTCTTTTTCTTGCAAATGCAATGAATACTTATTTTAACTTATTTATCATTATAGATTTTACAACGATCGTTTTTAAGACGTTTAATTATATGATTAACATCATATATTGTATACGTTACGTCGTCTAAATGGTTCCAACATCACAGCGTCAGAACTTTATCTCAGCCCTAAAGTGAGAAAGAAATATCTTATCCGAGAAAAAACGTATATATCTTTATCTGGTGTGCAATAATATAAGCATCTGTTATAAGTTTGAGGTGGGAATGGGAAAATCCGACCCGAGGGATAATTATTTTAGCGGTTACGAGGTCCTGCCGAGTTATCGCCAAAACAGTTATCCCGAGTGACGGAATTTTTAATCCATACTGAAAAAACATGAAAAGATACTTTTTCTTGATTACAACCCTAACTGTGTGATATTTTTTTATTTTTATTCTGGTTTGTATTTTATAGTAGCGCAAGGAAACCATTGCATTTATGAATTAATACGTCATATCACGAGGATTTTATCAATGGCGTTTCGTCATAGCGCGAGGAACTTGTCATAGGGCGGGGATTTTATGAATGGCGCTACGTCACAGGGCGAACATTTTATCTCGGTCCTAGGGTGAGATAAAAACATCTAAATATCTAAGGAAATATAAATATGTACCTTCATCCAGGTCTTTGGAAAATCTATTTAAGATTCTGCCGGCAGGAGTTGAATCAAAGAAGGACATGGGTGCCTTCATAACTTTATCTAAACACTTTGCGTTTAGTCGATTTGAAGCTCCAATAGATGCCTGAAATTGAATAATGAAATACACAAATCTAAAATAAGAAAATTCAAGTCGAATAGGAATCACCACATGCAAATGAACACGTCTGCAAAAACATAATTAAATGCGGTTTATAAGTACAAAAATCTGCCTTGAAACGTTCAGTAACGAAAGCAACCACAGGAACACTAAAAGCGGTGTTTAGGTGCACCCTACCTCGATTTTGTGCCAGTCTTGCAGTATGTGATGGTCGATTTGTGTCAATCAGATATATCAATGATTATCAGTCATGATTGCTTCGTAAGTGATTTAAATGTCATGATATGATTTGTGTTTTATTCAAACAAATATATCATTAATTATCAGTCATGGTTGTTTTATAAGTGATCTAAACGTCATGATATGATTTGTGTTTTATTCAACCAGATATATCATTGATTATCAGTCATGGTTGCTTCATAAGTTTTCTAAAAGTCATGATATTATTTGTGTTTTATTCAACCAGATATATTATTGATTATCAGTCATGGTTGTTTCATAAGTTATCTAAATGTCATGATATGATTTGTGTTTATTCAACCAGATATATCATTGATTATCAGTCATGGATGCTTCATACGTGATCTAAATGTCATGATATGATTTGTGTTTTATTCAACCAGATATATCATTGATTATTAATCATGGTTATTTTATAAGTGATCTAAATGTCATGATATGATTTGTGTTTTATTCAACCAGATATATTATTGATTATCAGTCATGGTTGTTTCATAAGTGATCTAAATGTCATGATATGATTTGTGTTTTATTCAACCAGATATATCATTGAATATCAGCCATGGTTGCTTCGTAAGTGATCTAAAAGTCATGATATGATTTGTGTTTTATTCAACCAGATATATCATTGAATATCAGTCATGGTTGCTTCGTAAGTGATCTAAATGTCATGATATGAATTGTGTTTTATTCAACCGAATATATTATTGATTATCAGTCATGGTTGCTTCATAAGTGATCTAAATGTCATGATATGATTTGTGTTTTTTTTCAACCAGATATATCATTGATTATCTGTCATGGTTGTTTCATAAGTTATCTAAATGTCATGATATGATTTGTGTTTTATTCAACCAGACATATCATTGATTATCAGTCATGGATGCTTCATACGTGATCTAAATGTCATGATATGATTTTTGTTTTGTTCAGCCAGATATATCATTGATTATCAGTCATGGATGCTTCATAAGTGATCTAAATGTCATGATATGATTTTTGTTTTATTCAACCAAATATATCATTGATTATCAGTCATGGTTGTTTCATACGTGATCTAAATGTCATGATATGATTTGTGTTTTATTCAAACAAATATATCATTGATTATCAGCCATGGATGCTTCGTAAGTGATCTAAATGTCATGATATGATTTGTGTTTTATTCAACCAGATATATCATTGATTATCAGTCATGGTTGCTTCATAAGTTTTCTAAAAGTCATGATATTATTTGTGTTTTATTCAACCAGATATATTATTGATTATCAGTCATGGTTGTTTCATAAGTTATCTAAATGTCATGATATGATTTGTGTTCATTCAACCAGATATATCATTGATTATCAGTCATGGATGCTTCATACGTGATCTAAATGTCATGATATGATTTTTGTTTTATTCAACCAATTATATCATTGATTATCAGTCATGGATGCTTCATAAGTGATCTAAATGTCACGATATGATTTGTGTTTTATTCAACCAGATATATCATTGATTATCAGTCATGGTTGCTTCATAAGTTATCTAAATGTCATGATATGATTTGTGTTTTATTCAACCAGATATATCATTGATTATCAGTCATAGTTGCTTCATAAGTGATCTAAATGTCATGATATGTTTCAAGCTATTCAATAACAATTACTTGGTCTAGAATATTACCTTTGCTACGGCAAAACTTTTAGCCAACTGTAGTATCAGAATTCCAACCAATGATAGTACGTATACCATAAAGTATGTATCGTAGCTGAGGTTGGGCGAAGCATACACTGTTGAAGTGGAGTTGACGTCATAATATGTCAAATTTGATGCCAAAGATGGTGATGGCTTCGTTGTTTTTGTTGCTGTTGTTGCTCTTGTTGTTGTTGGTGTTGTTGTTGTTATATTAAATAGTGGCACAGTCTGCCTCGGTTGTAGTGACGTAGTTTCGTTAATAGACGAACTAGATGACTAAATTTATAGAAAATAAAATACATTCACTTACATGCGTGCTCATTTATTGTTAATGATTTGTATAATTATATATCTTTTTACTCTGTTACTATTATGTGATCATCCAAACATATTTATTTACTATTTAG
This sequence comes from Panopea generosa, assembly GCA_029582155.1. Lineage (NCBI taxonomy): Eukaryota > Metazoa > Mollusca > Bivalvia > Adapedonta > Hiatellidae > Panopea > Panopea generosa. Next base: position 56,665,541 of record CM055903.1, on the reverse strand, counting down.
TTTTAGATACTTATTTGTTTTGAATTACCTTTTGAGTTATAAATATTCTATAAAGCACACTACATATAGTTGTTTCAACAGAATGTTTAAAGTAAAATCAGATCTAGTAATGTTTTATTTCGTACTTAGTATGTTTCTAAATGATGTTTAGTAAAATGTGACTAAAAATGAATACTCTATTGGTATCTTTCTAATTCATTTTGATTTACATGTTTCATTAATTGATAAGGTGTTGACTGAACAAAATGTGAGTTAAAATATATGAATCACAAACTGATATAGATAATGCATTAATCCATTCGCTTAACCACCAGTCACTGAACACTAAGGACCCGGCTGCCACGAAATACATAAGCACAACCACAATGGCGACGAGCCAGCCACCAGCCGCCTGTATGTACGAACTATAGGTACTGAAGGTGATGCTGCCGATCGAAGCCTCCTCCGCCAATACGAGCTTCTCTGATAAACAATTATAGAACATGTCAATTATCTCTTGTTTGAGACCTCTGTTTCAGTCAAAGTTTTATGTCAATAATGAATACAGTTTGAGTGTCATATTTATAAAATAATATCAAGAAATAATAGATTGTTTTTGTTTTTTTACTTTTAGAAATAAAATTATGTTAAGTAAAAAAATTGTACAGCAAGAAAGGTTTCAAATTGTAAAAATATTTGTTTTCTCTTCAAGTAAAAATTAATCACTCTCGCTATACTATACCAAGTTCATTGACTTTCTGTTTATGACTATGTTATATGTCTTGTTTTGTTTGTCCCACGCATGTATTGCTGTTACATTTTGTAAGATGATGGACTGTGTATGCTTAAGTCAAAATAAAATAATCATATTTTGTTCTGATCGTTCAGCATTCCTTAATACAGCAAATAAATTATACAAAATCAAGTTTCCAAAACATCCATCAAAATTCTAATCAAACAAACGTTTTTATTTACATTTATTTACCAATAAAATGAATAATCATTTTGACATGCTTTCCTGAAATAATATGTTCATAAAATCAAATAAAACTGAAACAAGGTCTCAAAAAAATAAATCAATATCATGTACAACCTTAAACAAATCTGTTTAATGATATTTATTAAATATTAAACATATATGATTTCCTGATGTTGCATCCCAATACTAAGTAATAAAGAAAAATGTATATTTACGGAGATGTAGCATTAAATAGACGCTAAAACATAACAACACCCATAAAATATATACATGTTATAACCTGACAAGGTTTAAAAACAGTAATATTTAAGAAAAGCTACAATATATAAACTGTTTTTATAATTTGTTTAGGGCGCGACATCGAAGGCTTGATCAGAATGGCCTAATGTTTTGCTCGGTCATACATAATACAATAAGGGTAAATCCTTGCAAAACAAATCAACAACACAAACAAATGTTCTCTGTAAGAAACCTATATTTATAAATTTCATAAGCAAGTGACTTGCGTGGTGAAAAAGAGGAGCTGGTCACCGCACCGCACTTAGTTAATTTTATTTCATAACTGTTTCACAAATATTCGCTAACCGCTTTTTGGACAAAAAATAAAAGCAGGTGAATGTACAGTAATTATTTCCGGATCGAACCTTCTGCTAAACTATTCTAGAAGTAATTGCTTATGCTTTCAAAAGGGCGAGCATATAGCTACCGATGTGTCCGGATAATAACTATAAAAATGTACCCAATCCTTTCAGGAAATCAAACGTCAATTTATTTTTAGTTATATTTGCCTTTCCTGTGTATATCTGTAAAAGAACGGAAGAGAAACCAACGAGACGATGGCTAAAGGGTAATATGAAGAAGCGAATGCAAGAACACTTTCTTATATGTTCTCTGAACAAAAGCTCCCCATTAAATCGCCTTTCTCTTGATCAACAAGATATAAATACTAATCAATCAAACACTTGGGAAGCATCCATCAGTTTAACAGATACCCTAGTTTGATATGGCATAATCAACAAAAATACATACTTTAATATATCTTTTTCGTAAACGCAACCCTATAATTCAAAGCACGTTTTCTTTTTCTTTGGAGCTTTAGTTTCATCATACGCAACATTTCGAAAAATCGCTTCAACTGAGTAAAAGCAAATAACCCAACACAGTTGTTAAACTGTTCTGAAGAAAATAACAACCACCTATGTTTTATTTTAATTACATATAACAATTATTTGCAAAAATACCCCGTAGTTTGCGATTGAAAAGATTCTTACGGTTCTTCTTGTTCTTCTCCGTACTGTCCTTCTTTTGATCATTTGACAGCGAACCGTTTACTGAAACAGTCGCTGATGACTTTGTGTTCTTGTTAAACGATGGTTTCTGGTTTTGAAGAGCGTCTTCTTTATCAACATCAGCATCGCCTTCTGCTTTAACAATTTTTGTTAACAGTTTTTTTTTATAAAAATACACTACAGTGATGTTTCTGATACCCATATACACTCAACATAGCTATTCCAGACCTGGGTAACGTTCTTATACAAATGCATTAAAATATGTTGTTGTGGAAGTTGTCGTTTGTGTTATACAAATCTCATACATGCTATCTTGGGCTAATGTCAATGAGGTGAAAATGTATCGCATTGATCGATGCAAAAAAACGAGTGGTTCATTTCGAAAATTTATCTCTGTCTGAATGTAATTTTTTTTTGAAAATATGCACAATGAATTTGTTCGTTATATCGTAGATTTGAAAATATGAAATTTCAAACTCTTGTTGACGAAATATAAATAAGAACCAGGAATAACTTGTATTGAGTGTAGTATTATTGTATGTTTTGTATGTGATAACACAAATAGATTATTATGGCATGCCTCTGTGTTGAAGCATGTAGCAAAGAATTACTGTTGGGCTTGAGAGGAAGGACGGTGGCTCAATAGGCATCCTGTGGTCACATCTCTCATTTCCTTTTTTTTATCTATCTACTTTATCTACCCTTTCCACTTAATTTTTACTGACATATGTTTTTATTTTTTTTAAAAATAATAATTTAAGTTATATACGGCAAGTATTGATCAATCCTAGTATACACAAATGTCAGTTGTTGAAGCGTCGTATACGCCGCAGCCTATATACATACCCAATCAGCTGCATCTGTATTCCCAACGATCAAGTTACTTGCACATATTAATTATTATAATATCAAGCACTGATTATAATTCGTCTATAAATTAATTTGTTTTCTTTGCATTTGTAACACCATTGTATAGTCCTTGCAAGATAATCAGAAGAGAGACTTTGTATCAGCTAGAAATAGCTTTCTTCTCAATTATATTGTTATGTATCGCTGTATATTTGAATATATTTATATGTAATATGTTGATAACAAATAAATATTGTTTAAATAAAGGAGAGTGGCCTTATCTAGATTTCATCTCGGGCTTTCTCTAAAAATAAAACTAGATGCCATATATAATAGCCTTCAATAAGTTGAAAAACCATTAAAACGATAACTTCTTAACTGTCTATACATTTGTAAAATATCAGCATTAATGGTCTAGTGATATAGCCTCGTGTTTGGGATGTAATGGTTCGATCCCTGGGTTATACCAAAGACTTGAACATTTATACTAAATTATTCTCGTCGGATGAAAATGATGGTTCTAGTCAGCCCAGTGTTAGTATAGTGCGTCTAGTTGATGTATGATACCATGTGGCTGTGGCATGAGACTTCTTTGTTGTCGATGTTACATTGTAGTGATATGACTGAAAAAATGTTTAAAGCGACGCTAATCATCTATGAATTCATTAGTTTTATAGTCAATCCCAGATCCTGATATCTTCCAAATCAGGTATATAAACCCCCAATGAAAGAGCTGGGAAGTCTATGATTGTGCCAAAATTCATAGCAATTATACTCTTACTAAACTGTGACGTCATTCAAATAATCAGTTGAAGCAACTGAACACTCAACGTGCTCAAATGTGGCTTTCCCAACATTGCTTTAAGGTACCAAGACTAAATGAAGAAAGAAGACACTTTTGTACCAATGTATTATATATCAAGTATGATATATATAACTGAAACAATGAGGCGAAATATGCAAAATATAATGCAGAAAGTAGAATAAATAAAACTTAAAAAAATATGCAAAATATAAGATATAATATATAAGGAGTAAAAACAAGTTCTATATATTGACATATAGTATATGATAACAATATAATACATATATGCATACTTTATACTATCAATGCATCACAATTAACATAATTATATTTTATCATTTATACGAAATAACATAAAATACATCAATTTACATTTACATACTTTATTACATTTTATATAGGGTATAATATAACACGTTTACTATACTCTAAAAATAAGGAATATGTCCTATATAATTTCTACTGAGCTAAAATTCTGTGGACAAACCTGGAAAGGGTAATTGGAATCTGAACCTTGCTAAGTTAACTTAGCTTTAGAGAATTCTTTACAAATATTTTTTTTCAATAAATAAACTTATTATGTAATAAATACATAACTTACATCTTAACATCAAATGCATGACAAAACATGATGGTTTATATCTTTCTAGGAATTATGTTAAAATTGAATGAAATTGATCCTAATCGTAAAATATGATTTTTTACCTTTTTTCTCCCCAGCTTTCATGACCATGCTGTCGAATATTTTGAACATGCCTGCGTATAGCCCATTATTTCTTAGCAAGACTTCATGCGAACCTTTCTCTACAATAGTTCCCTCGTCCATCACAACGACTTCGTCACAGTGTTTTAAGTACTAGGTGAATGTCATAAAACAAAACATTTACAAAAAGATTAATTACATCTACTTAATATCACAAATAATACATTTATTATGCAAATAAGACATTTATTGCCAATTACATGCAAATGTAACTAAATAAATTACCATGAAAGTCTTTACCATCTAATTTGCAGGTATTTACTCTTTTTTTTAATGTGAAATAGAATTATGAAAATTCATGTAAAAAAAACACAATATGACTAGCAAAGCTATAAAATGATGTAGTGTTATAAAACAGTAACACAACGATTCAATAAAGAATGTTTGTTCTTCGACAAATTAACTCCGTTCTTAACAGTGCTTATTAAACACCCATATCAAATTATTTTCATTTTTGGGGCATCTGATTCGTCTTTGTCTTTTCGTTAAATTGGTAGATTAGAGCCAAGCTCAGTCTAACATCTTTATGAGAGAACGTTTACCGGTGCTGCGCAGGAAGGACTGTGGTTCCTCTTAGATTTACTCTGATGAGAACTAATTTTCCACCATTAAAACTAGATAATATGTATCACTTTTAATGTGTTGAAAATTGTGATAAACCGAAATAAAATACATAAACACGTATATGTTTACGTATTTTTTATCAATATCTAAATGTAAAAACATATTGTATATATCTGTTTATGCATAAAGCCGTGTCGAAAAATTATGTGCCCGTTAATTCTGCACACGTTACGTGCAATAAATACGACTTTAAGCAACTGAAATATTTATTGTTTTTACACAATGGAGAAAAAAAAATATTGTAACACACGGATATCCTACATAGGACACAGAATCAAGTTTACAGACAAGTGCGTAGTATTGACACAATGGCGAATAAACCATTTATTGTAACACACGGATTACCTCGATAGGACACATAATCAAGTTTACATAAACGTGCGTAATATTGACACAATGGCGAATAAACCATTTATTGTAACACACGGATAACCTCCAGAGGACACAGAATCAAGTTTACAGACAAGTGCATAGTATTGACACAATGGCGAATACACCATTTATTGTAACACACGGATAACCTGCATAGGACACAGAATCAGATTACAGACAAGTGCGTAGTATTGACACAATGACGAATAAACCATTTATTGTAACACACGGATAACCTGCATAGGTCACTGTTGCATAGAACACAGAGTCAAGTTTACAGACAAGTGCGTAGTATTGACACAATGGCGAATAAACCATTTATTGTAACACACGGATAACCTGCATAGGACACAGAATCAAGTTTACAGACAAGTGCGTAGTATTGACATAATGGCGAATAAACCATTTATTGCAACACACGGATAACCTAGGACACTGTAGCATAGGACACAGAATCAAGTTTACAGACAAGTGCGTAGTATTGACACAATGGCGAATAAACCATTTATTGTAACACACGGATAACCTGCATAGGACACAGAATCAAGTTTACAGACAAGTGCGTAGTATTGACGGAACTATTACGGATCAGGTAAACACAGGATGGATACTTTCCAAATCGATTATAGATTATTTGCTTAAATATAATTGGTACAGCTAACAAAAGTAAGAGCGATAATTACTATTCAAATCGGTATGCGACATCGTTTGTTTAATACAAGTTTAATCAAGCAACTTGGTCTTGAAAATTTAGGTGCGCATTACTTTACCTGTAGCTGGTGCGTAACTAACAACACTGTTTTGTCTTTAAGTTGACCTTGGATACATTCATGGAACAGTTGCTTCCCGACTCGAACATCCACCGCCGACAACGGGTCATCAAGTATGTAAATATCACTGTCGCTATAGACAGCACGTGCAAGATTTACACGTTGTTTCTGCCCGCCACTCAGATTAGCGCCTCTTTCTTCTATCTAAAATTTAAAAACAATACATTGAAGTTGATGTACTATTCAAAACTTCATGTTCTGACGGTTCTGTTACCACTTAAAGGGAATATATCAGGATTTTTCAAAATTTACAATTTGGCAAAAAACACTTTTTTCAATATATATTATGCCCATATATACTCACTGACCCTATATTACCGTAAGGATATATATTAAAACATGCCAAAATAATATATTGAAAAAGGGATTTCCTAACTTGGGCTGCACGCCTAGGTTAGACTAAAATAGATTAACTGCTTAAATTTTTCAACATAATTTTTAACGTATTAAATGAGTCACATGATTTCATTTTGATTTTAATATGAACCGTTATACAGATTTACACATATAAAAAATGTTTCATCTTCAAAGTGTCCGAATGATGGTGTGAAGGTCTTCAAAGAATATGTTCGTGCTGTCTATTTTAGAATAGGGATTTCGTTTCAAGTTTACCACTCAAATATAGATTTTGACACGTTTTGTTGGATTTGACATACCAAACCATTCGGATATTATTTATTAATGATAATGAGAAGCTTTTTATTCATGTTCGAACTATTTTTAATTTTTGAGACAATTATAGCGTTTTTTCCCCTGATATACTCCCTTTAAAAGGCTGTTTATAGCAATATAATGACTTAAAAAACATTGAAGATCATTGACAGAAAACATTGTTTGTTTTCTATAATTCACAACACATCAACCAGCCCAATACATGACTGCATTATATACAAATACAAATAATTTATTTGTGGTCTTGAAAATGAATGGATTGGACGGTAAGTCAATATATTAAATGCACATGCTGTCTGCCCACTTATTGGACTACTATTTTATTACACTGTGTTATATAAAATTAGATTAACGCTATTTCTACGTTTAATTATGGTGTTCAGAATCTCATGTAATCCACAAAACGTATTAATTACCACTATATTACCTCTGTTTCGTCTCCGTCTGTTAGTATTCTAATGTCTGGTTCTAAACCACACGCGTTGATGACTGCTTGATACCTGCAATACAGTGCGAATGTTGAACAAGATGCGTGTCAGAAATTGATAGTTCATATATACACCTAGATCATTACATCATAAAAACTGTATTCAGAGATCAATAAAAGAAGTCAGTGCTCATATTGTATTAATGTATAATGCTTATTTTTAGACAACCGTTAATATTTGCTTTAAAACTCACATCAACAATCAATATATAAGGTTGTGTCTGTTGCACACGTTTCTAATAAAGACTGTTGTTCGAGAGTCAAATTTAATCAGAAGTAAAAGATGTATAGTACATTTCAAATAACATGGCATTGTGCGCGATATTGTGTTAAAAGTCAGTCACTCAAAAATGATTGATTTTATTAGTTTGATAATGTAAAATTTAAACCCAATATAATAATTGTGAGGAATATTTCATAGGTGACGCGAAATGCATGTAGTCATTATTATGGGAGGTCCGAAGTTTGCTTGAACCTCTGATGAATGACAACCTCTCTAAACAATAGCGTAAATCGGTCTAAAATAGAGATACAAACGTATTTTATGAGAAGTTAGCGGACATCTGATCAGCATATATACGTCCAGGTCCACAACAATGGGTGGGGACAGATGAATTAGCTGTCACCTTATATCATTTAATGGTGCAAGTTACCAGTTTTAGTTTCAGTTTACTTTTGGACGCCAGAGCGTTAAGGCTGTTTTTTAAGGCAATAAGGCCGAGAATGTGTATTTGGAGGCGAGATGAGAACTTGATCTGAACTATGTTTTGAAGCGTATATCGTGTTTAAGTAGTGACAATTACAGTTTAAAATGAAAGATGTAATAATGTAAAAATAAAATATGTATTATAGAAAGTCCTGCGCTTTGTGTAGTATGTGTGTGATTATGAATTGGTGTATGTATTTAAATGTCGGTACTTTCTAAAGGTAAAGTGGGTCAAACTGAAAACGAAACATTCAACATTAAAAAGAGACAGCTGCAAAAAATCATAATCGTTTTAAATAGATTAACCATAGTTATTGTAATACACACAACCAAAAGTGACAGCCGAGGTCAATACCTTGGAACCCAAAGTAACATTCCTGCAGCTTGGAAGTTTTCATGCGCATTCATTCTTATAGAGGAGTACTTCACACTTTGGTGTTGGCAACCAGCCAGAAGAAGAGTTCGTCAGAAATCAAGAATTGATACTATGGTATTTGGGGCAAGCCCAGGGTCAAGACAACTACAGCATACAAACTGTGTTCACAGACCAGCATAGGAAATCACTGGCCATATTATATCAATGCTTGTTTTTAGAGGCCACCGTAACATAACTGTCATTCAAAGTAACATTACTACCTGAAGGAAAGTTAAACCTGGTTTAATTTTGCCACTAAACCCGCCTTCTTCTTTATGTCATATCAGAAAACCAGTCAGACAGTGCAAATAAAAGTAGTGCCATCAGGCTATTATCATCGCATTATTTCTCACATTGGGTGTAAAATCAATGATTTACCTGTCTGGTTCATATTCTCTACCAAATAGAATGTTCTCTCTCATGGAGCCATTGAATATACAGGCTTGCTGTGCTACATAAGCTACACAACCATTGACGGCAAGGTGGCCTTTCATCATCGGCATCTGAAATGGAATGCAGTATAGACAATAAAGTATTAATACTATTCGTATTAGATATTCATGCCACCTATTGCCACACGATGGTTAAAAACATTTCATTATTACAGAATTTGTATTTTTATATTTATTTTGAAAAATATTGCTCTATATAAGTCTAAATTAATTATGGCATGCATTAAGCTTTGGCTTACACTGACAATCGAGTACATGATATATGTTGATATGTAATTAAATAAATGCTAGCATTTTTTACAAATATTTCACACTGCATTATACGAGATTGACATAGAAACAGAATAAAACACTAAACTTTTAAACATAACAAGACAATGGCACACTTAGCTAAAACAAAATGCGCAAAATGTTATATATATTCCAAACATAAACAATAAATAACATTATATTATAATTAGAACAAAATCAGCTAAATATCTTAAAATAGCAATTCATGTTGGTAGCTATAAAGGTTATCCACAAAATCACGAAGAATATATCCATTTAATGGAAACAAATAGACTTGGTATTTAAAAAATCAAATTGTTATAATAGTGATAAAGAGAATTTTCAAAATACGTAAAAAGGTATACACATTTCGAACACTAATAGAGTTTTCAAATGTGTTTTACGCACTCTTCCTAAAACAGCAGACATCAACGAGGATTTTCCTGCACCCACCGATCCACATATTCCAATAAGAAGTCCCTAAAATATATGAAACAAATCATGATGAATATTGTCATTTGGAGAAATAAATGGTAGATATATCGAAACAAGACAATGACATTTAAAAATAAATGTTTTGTAATAACTATATATTTTGTTCCATAACACTTTTGTTACTGCTTGGTTATTCTTTGTAAAGAAACAATCGACTATAAGGCATTTGTGTTTACTGTAAGAAGAAGAAATGATAGATTAAAGTACTTTAAATACTGAAATCTAGGCAGACAATGGTTAGAAAGAAAATTGTGTCAGATTTACAGCCAAAAACAGTTTATAAGCATTCTAATGGAAAGTGATTTAGTAGAGGTTACTATTGATAAACCATTGTTTGTTGTAGGAGTACAAAAACTAAATTCACCAGGACAATTTATTTTTTTAACTAACTTTTATTTAGTTTTTACTGTAAAATGATAGATATGTGTACATTTTTTAAGATGATCTACATAGTTATACATATTAACTCAAAACCAACCCGCATATGTATATTTAAAAGTTCAGTCTTAATATTTAATTAAATAATTTAAAAAAGTCAATCATCTAGTTCAATTTTATATTTAAAAACAAAATATATCCGTCCTTTTCCATGTCCGTTGGTTAATAGACTCCTCCATTGAATCTGTTGTATATTTATAAATTGTAGTTTCCTTCAAATTATTTTCACCATGTGTTGTCATAACAATAGTCACAGTTTCTGGTTTATTTTCTTTTGCAAAACACAACATTTTATTGCGTGCCGCTGTTCAAAGACATTGTGAAGTAAAAACAGCTTGATCATAAACGGTGTGTACCGAGAAGACGTATTACGAGACAAAGCGTCACTAACAAATGTCATAATGTTCTACTGACGTCACATTACAAAAGTACTTGAACTGTGAGTGAAATTTAATCAGCACGTAAAAATGTATTGCACACGTAAAGTAGAAACAATTTTCGAAAATAACGAACGGTCTATGTACGTTACTGTAGTAACGATACAAATTCCATATGTATGACTACAGCGTCTATTTCTGTTAAATCAGTAAAGAATATAAAAAGTATAGACCTTTACTTGAGTTAAATTTCAAATCATACAGAGAAAGATTTTATAAGCATTTTCCGTGATCATTTTGAACACCTCTCGTATGTATTTTAATTAAAGTCAATCTCTAAGCTAAATGTATGAATGAAAAGGAATATATTGCAGATATGATTACATAATTAACGTATTTGTCCATATCATTTGTTTAACTTGTCCTTATTTTGATACATGTATCAGCTGTCTATATCAGTTATATTATTTTGTAAATTGTTGTCATTTTTATATATTCCCCTTGATATCTATAATGTAGGTAAACCAAGTGCAGATTCGAATGTGCTGAATCTATTGACATACCCACTAGCACCGGCTTAAGTGGTTTTCTACTACATAATAACGCAGAATGTGGGCCAGTTTTTGATAACAACACTGTGTTATGCACGCGGTGACCTTAATTCATATCATCCTTTCAATCCAATAAGATAGATATAAGGCTTTAAGCTTTGGTGGCTAGACATATGGAACTCTCTATGTGATACCTAATTCTTTTCTTCATAAGTATTTTGTTATCAGATTGTTATTTTAAAATATGTTTGTGGAAGATGAACAAAACCTTTGCAAAGAAATCTTACCCGTTTTACTTCAAGGTCCATATCTGTGAGGGCGAATAAATTCACACTTTCTCTCCGGGAACTTGCTTTATTGGAGACTAAAGAAAACAAATTGAGATTGAATAATTATCAGATTTCTTTCCTGTGCAAAAACAAGAAAATATAAGCATTAAAAGGACACATTCGCCATAACTCCCCCCCCCCCCACACACACACACACACCACCACCACCACCACCACCACCACCACCACACACACACACACACACACACACACAATCCAATCATGGGGTCGTTAAAACAAGTACACCACATATATACAGAAATCATTTTCTAATGTGTTTTATATATATCGTATGCAAGTCTAAATACTTCATTTTGGCGTTAGCTGTTTCATAAACAAAGATAAAACCCCAGTCAGTCAAATGGTTCGACTTTATAATTCCGTTACAATTGATATTTTGGTGATATTATATATACAAATTTCTTGGAGGAAGAAGTAAAATTAAACCAGTCTAGCATCGAAAGCTTTAAGTCAGTTACATGTATCATACTTACAAATAATAAATGATTGGTTTAAAAAAGTAAATAGCACTATTAAATGGAATTGTTAAATACAAATATAAATACTGTATCTATATAAGTGGTGTATGTTATTATTTAAAAACTATTCAAATTACACTTGAAGTATAAAATCGGGACGATGAGCGATGGGATGTACCAAAACAGTGCGGGGTGCAGCGGAACTGGGCGGAAGTACATTAAAGGGAGATACTACATTGATAGAGGTCCCTCAAGCAATAGGTCGCAGGATTATATAGCATTTTCTTTGCATTATTAGTTGGCAAAACTGGTCATTTTTAAGAATTTTATGAAATATTTTTTAATTTACACATTACTTTTGTTTGACAATGTAATTAGCATATGAACTGTTACCACTGGCATTTCTTCTCTTTTTTTCAGGTTTACTATTCATGTCGTTATCGGTTTCACGTAGAATGTCCCAGACAAACTCGGCCGCTTTAATCTCTATGACATTCATTTTATCAAAACATTCTTCCGATGGTTTCTGATATTCTTCCTTAAGCATTAGTTTCTAAATAAAGAATCGAGTAATCTTCTTTAAACATTATTTTTATACATATTTAACATTTTTCTAAACATAGTTTCTTAATATAATTTTACAATTAATTACAAACTATGTGAGCGCATTGAAAATATATCTGTCTTCATAATTAACTGAATGTTTAGAAGTTTTAATTCACACATCTTCAGATGAATGCTTAAACAGTTAATTTTCCTCATACATTTTAATTTCAAACCTCAACACCGAATTCCACAATCCAATGCTGAAAAGCACTAAAGTCGAAGCACTGATTGATGTACATACTGAACACTAATGGGGCTTCAGTATATTGAATATGATACAATATTGAAGTCAAGAACTTAATAACAGATCCAACGTAACGAACTTATCTACATCTATAATGGTTTACCGAAAAATATTTTGTAGATAAACGTATTCGTTTATATATATATATATATATATATATATGTATATATTTCGTTATATGTATGTAGTTCGCGAATTATTCGGATTTTTTTACATCTAGCGTAATTCTTCAAAATATCTTTACAACTGATCCATAAAGTCTTTGCTCTCGTTTAAGCTTTGCTTTTTTTAATATAGTACCGCAGTTTTTCGTAAACAGCGCCCCCTGGTGGTACGTATTTTTTGGACGATTTTCCACGTTTTTCCCTTGTAAAATAATCAATAATAATTCAGAATTGTATTTAATAACATTATTAAATTACTTTTTTAATAAGATTATAATTTTCATACAGATCAATAGAATCTGTATTACCTTTACATCATTACACCAGTATTTAAAACAACAAATTTTCACGGCTGAATGTGCAAAAGGCTCTGGTACAAGTTCTTGAATTTTACATATGTTACACTTTATTAACGTCACTAAAATATGATAGGGATATTCACGCTAGTTTTTTCATAAATTCGAATTTAAATTAAAATGTTACACTTAAAAATAACAGGGGCGTTTGCTTGTGATTTCGGATGACGTCTTGAGAACGCAAAATAATACTAACGTAAAACACAGTCTAGACGTTAACCTCAATGACCAACCTTTTTAGTCTCTGTTTAACTACCCATGTAACCTATCTATCTTCAACTCATCGCCTTTAGTTATTCACTATTTCATTGATTATGTAACCCGATAACGTACTAACATGTACTTCACACTTCCTCCCTGATTAAAGACGTTGAAATTCAAGATTAAACGATAAAATCCGAAGCTACCTAACGGTGTCTTCTGACAGTGTGTGTCCAGATCGGCGTGTGCATGGTTTAAGCTGGAAACAATGGCAGTATAAGTACCTGGCTACACGCCAGAGTCTAATGACGATGGTCACTGACAGCCGTGCACAAACCGGACTGGGTATACACTGGATGTGGCAGTAGAGAACTAGCCAACACAATTAACAATATTAGTTATAAAATTTGTAATTTTTCCTCATTTTTACATGTAAATGTAATGAGAGAATAAATATAATTGTTGTTGTTGTTGTATAACATGTACCTTTATAGCTTGTGTCGGATGAACTGGACTAAGCATGGCGGTCCACGGCGATATAACAAGTAAACAGCCAAGCGGGTTTGCCTGCATGATTGGCAATTCTACCTCTTTCCATTCGTTAATCAATATATAAGGCGTTCCCCTACTACCAACCCTTTGGTCTCTATCTGACTACCCATGTTATCATGACGGGCGGCTCAACGGCTTAATATAGGTGTAGCACCACTACGGAAATACTCCCAGTTCGTAGGGTGGGGGCGTCAACAATGAATAGTAAAACTTGAAGTGTATGTTTCGTTGGGGGGTTTTGTGTGGGTTGCCTCCGAAAATATAAAAAAAAATTGTCAGTTACACGAAAAGTTAATTTGCATTGTGGCATTATTTTTAAAATTGAAATTGTTTGCCAGTTTCATAAACACTTTCCCTGATAAGTCAATAAAGCTTATACAAAATTCAGAGGAAGAAGCCATCGGACATTACCTCCCCTTATGACCGTTGTAGAGTAACCAGAAGTATGAATATGTACACGTCATTGAAACACAATGTGGACATTGGATATAGATATAATTTAGACACCATTCAATTATCAGTACATGTGCATAAAAAATTCTACAACATCAATTCAATATTTGAAGTCAGTGTGATGTGACCAGGATACCATACCATGTGTCGTTGGCGTGTTACTCCAGTGTGGTAACGCTTAAGCAGCGGTCTCAATTAGACACTATGGCAATATGACTAACATTTTGTTGCAAGCGACGCTTTACGCTTTACAATAATAACTCATAGCGTCTTATAGCAATCCCACCTTCAGTACTCTGAGTACTTTGATTGAAAATACTGATTATGTGCAGATATATATGTCTGTGATCTAAAATAGTTTTGCTGATAAATCAGAAGTATTTCTGTGTTGGTTTTCAGAACTACTCATCTAGAACATGCGGTTATGGATGTGTGTATGTTATGCAGCGTAAAAGTCAGCTGTGGCTTGAAAATATTGATAGTGACATTAGAAATGTTAAATGTGTAGATAATTGAAAGAGGCCTCGCCTATACATTTAATGTCCACGATACGAACCAACTGTACCTAGTCTGAAAGAAACCTATGAAACACGTGTTACTTTCTAGAAATAAGTGTTTTAAAAGGTCGTCTATAAACATTGTATTCGTGATTGATATTAGTGAAACCAATTCCTGATAGTTTCAAAACGCACTTTGCTGATTACCGAAAATCCGAAGATTTGTTACTGTTGCTCGAAAATTATCGTATTTAGGATTGTTGTTGTTGTAGAATTTAGAGTGGGATGCGATTTAAACAACATTTCACATTCTGACTGTAAATCACGCATTATAGAAAGAGAAAGGTATACATTTTTCTGAACAAGCAGTTCATAAAATAGCTTAATTTATATGATAGCATTTAATTAATCAGTGTTAAATATTTTATCCTAAAAATATCGAGCTAATATGAGATGTCTCTTTAATGATACCATTTTATGTGGTTAATTCTGGAGATTTTCAATTGTTTTACAAGAAAACAGTACCAGCATATGGATCATAATGTCAGGAAATTGAACAGATACAGGAGAATAATGACAATTTACTATAAGATATATAGAGGTATTTTATACAGGTGTCACACCACAACACAGTTATCAACCAGATGAGTTTGCCTGCATGTTGGGTAATATATCTTGGTATTTGTTAATCTAATGCGAGGTGTTCCGCTAGTTATCAATAGAGTTATATTAGATTAGTAATCAGATGGTTATATACCAAATCTAACACCTGTAGTGTTAAACATCAGTATCTTAGGTGCTCTCTCGAAATCATTTACTTATGTGAGGACATGGATTTGAGACTGATAAAGATACGTTAGAGAGCATGTCCGTTATTTGTAGAATGACGGTGTTGTACTGAGATTCACTCTGATGTTTCTTCTATATCAATCAAACCGACTGGCTTATATAAATGATTATGCGCCAAATACTCAATGCGGAAGAAAGTCTCGCACTTTACCATTATACTGTTGTGACTTTAAAGTCTACCTCTTTTGCTCTGCAAAGTGTTTGCCAAATTCAATACAGTCGTGTTGACGTAAAGAGTAATATTGATTAAGAAAAGGAACAATTAGAAATATTAACACACCACATAAGATCCGTCATAAATACACGAGTTTACCTTCATTCTGTCGAGGCTGACCTTCACTTCTCCGTAAGCTCTCATTGCAAAAGGAATCAAGGCAAGTATAACACGAAGGAAATTCATAGTACCAATCACAGCGAATGCCTGTGAAAACAACACAAAATCATGTGTGCCGTGGCATTGTCTAAGTATATAGAAATCGAGCAAATGATTGCGCTAACTTCAGTAGAATTTAAGTTTTACCGACCCGATTAGATTAGTCAAGTAACGCGTCTGATTGACAATTCAGGTATCATGGGTTCGAATCCTGCTAATCGCAGTCTTTTTGATGATTGCTCTACTTTTTTCTATGACCATGTATCATTGTCTTGAAAAAACGATAACAAACATATCGAACAGATTTGCAAATTATAAATTTTGTCTTACAAATTGAGGCTTAAATTCACAGTGATTTGATATGACATTGACTAGACCTAATTGATGTCGTAAGTCGTAACGAGCTTAGTTAACTAAGGAAAATGGCATTAAACCACATTAAACCACATTAAAACAGTCGTATATAACTGTAGGAAAATCTGTGAATATAAGTACGAATAAAACGTACAGTGGCTGCCGTGAGACTGTTACCGGCCGCCGTGTAGACGGTTATTGTGATGACAGAGGCTATTGTTGGCGTCACTGGTATTATAGACCCAGTTACGGCGGTCACCAAGGCGGAATATAGCAAGTACTTCTGTTCATATTTTCTGACACCTAAAAATATAAAATAACTGACATACACCAATAGTTAACTGAACGTGTGTATATGACCCATACTTGTCACGGAGCTAGGTCTTTTGGGTAAATGTTAATTAGGGTAACATTCAAATGTAATATTATACTTAATTTATTGGGATTAACAATTTTGTGTTTATTTACAGTTGTACACATGAAATTTACTCCCCTGATTTTGATTTAAAGGACTACATAGTATCACATCTTATTACATAAAAAGTCATGCTAGACATAGAATAACAATTTAGAATGGATTTGAAATAAATAATAACAGTTATATTAAGCAATAGTCTTCTACTACCAACTTATAATACTGTTAATGCTACTACTAATAATTCTACAACTCATACTATATATATATCTACTGTTAATAATATTGCTTACTTCACAACTAATTGCATTACCTCGTCAACCATTTCCAACACGGTCACAAACACTACCGCCACAAAACACCGATATAAATTATATATATAGTATTAATGCTACCAATGATACTCCGATTTTAATTCTACTGCGGCTGCTAACACTATTTAATCATATAAAAACATCACTTTGACAATAATTAAAAACATGCAAATACTTAAATAATTATTATCATAAATACCTTTAATAGCATCCGTAAACACCTGTTCCCAGGCATACATTTTTATGAATTTCATACTTTTTAATACTTCGCTCATTTGTCTGACCTGAAGCAAAACAATTCAAACCACGGAATAAATAAGTGTTTTGTTTCACAACAATGTGTGGGTGTTTTTATTTCAGACGCAATTGATATCAAATGTTATCTATTCATTATAAAATGTATTCTGGAGCATACTACATGCTTTTTACAACTTGATTTTTTATACATACAATGACATTTTGAGATATGAATATATGTTTTTGATAAGTTTAGAACAAGGACATGGACGTGGATAGTTATGACAACACATTAGAGAACCTTACACTGTCAGTTTGTTAAACAGTTCAGATGTAGTTTTAATGAGAAAAAAATGCAACCTTTGTATTTATCTTTAGGCTATGTCAATTTGTCTTTGTTCTTTGTGTATACATATTCATCTTAGATATAGTAAAGCTTAGCTAGAGTAACACACTCAGCTGTTTTGTTCAATGATTAAAGTCACTTACCCTTTGGTCAGTATACTGTGAACACGGTTTTCTAAGTATTTGCAAAACACGTGTAAGAGATATCTAGAATAAATAAATAAATAAATAAATTCAAATTTAATTCATTTAGACACAACCACAAAATTCATAATATGATTTAAAAGATTCACTGCTGATTTGTCTTTATAGGTTAAATACAACGTGAGTCTTTCTTAAAAGATATATTGACGTCCTTATATGGTGAAAATGAGTCACCGTTATATAGTTGCATTGTAATGCATTAAACATGATTCGAGTGTTTTTGTTTGTATTTTTTATAGTAAATATCATTCACATTGACGATCTTTCCACGAGTGACATTTTAAAATGAGCAATGATAAACGAAATGTACATTTAATGTTTAATGTATATTACATTGTATTCAAACGATGCGAAATTAATAGATACGTTCAGTTAAAAGGATTCTTTCTGAACGAAAGGAAACAAGAACGGAAAATAGCGAACCAGATTTGGGTTTATTGAATCCATTTATGAGGGCTATTAAATATTCATTACTCATCGACAGGCACCGGTCAAATAAGGAATACTCACTACCCATTCACAATATATGTTATTACACTCAGTTTATTCAACATACGTATTTAATTCGACTTCTAAATGAACATTTTCGGCACTTTTCCAACAATACGAACAAACAGCACATGTCAACCAATTACAGGATCAGCTACCTTCAGATATCTCGCTGACCATCTCTCTCTCTCTCTCTCTCTCTCTCTCTCTCTAATTATATCAATTGACACCTTTAATTAGTCTATTTGACTCTATGTGAGCAAAAATGTTTATACCTGTTCAAATTGACCTTTGACTAAAATATTTAAAAAAAATCATATATGCATAATATATGAAAGCTGACACTAACATCTTATTATAAGTCATAGACCTAAACATACATACCTGACTTTCTTTATACAATTAATTGAACAGCAGATAATGTCATTGAGTCCGTTACCCATATTATATAACAAAAAGCAGTATTCTACTTCTGAGCCGCTTTGAATGGACTCAATGATCCCAAAAGGACCGGAAATAGAACCACAAACAAACTAATAATACATCGACAATATCTGTTCTTAGTTGACATATAGGAACTCGTACTTACCTGTATCATGTAGCAAACAACGAATGCACAAATAGGAACAAAGCACCAGAGTCCAATAAGTATGTAGCAATACACCGTACCAATGATAAGGTAGATTGGAACAGACATTAGTAAACTGACTGTAGATGAAGATATGTAGACACGGTACGAGTCCACGCTGAAGATGTTCAGTATCTGATAGGTGAAATAAAATTCATAAAATGAAAACATTGTATTATCTATCATTTCTGTTTTTTTATTTTAATGAGCGTAAAGTTCTGGAGAGTTGAGTTTCGTCGAAGATATATTTTAGATTATAAATCTTACTATCCACCGTTGAAGAGATTATATCCTTTATCCACAGCGTGACCCTTTATACACATTAAGAAAATATATAATAAAGAACCAAATCGTTCATGTTTCGTTGATCGTGCATTATAACAAGTATTAATATAGACAGGAATATTTCAGCTCCTAAATTATGATTCTTGCGATCAAAAGACCTTATACAATTTCAAATACATACGGTTTAAAATATTTCGTGGTCATTCTGTAAAGTGTTGCAAATTTGTATTCCTGCGATGAATGGAAACTGGGATAATTCAAAACGAGTTTTGAATGAATATCCATACTATCACAAAATCTCAAATTGATTTTCGTTCTCTATGTAAACCCTGGGTTATATCAATTAAATATATTTACTAGCGACCCTACCTCAGAACTTGTATTTCCTTTCATAGTCTTTATTCTGAGAAGTTTGTCGTACATCAGGCCCATGAATCCAGATAGGAACCTTGTTCCTAAAACAATGGAGTTGTAAGTCAATTATCTTTCAGATTAAAATAAAAAATCACGAACGTTTGATCCATACAGGACTTTCCGGCAACATTAAACTTAATGTTTTTTATACGTTAAGTATATTATGTTTATATAAAAAGCAGATTATACGCATTAAACCGCGGCAAACGCCACGTGAAACTCATGTGTCACAATTTGACTACCCAATGGTCCTCTTAAGCTCTGTCTTCGAGCTGTAAATGTTTTACATTTGGTGTCTTGCTTAGTACAAATCTCATTGCCTACATATGATCGCTTCAACATCAATCGCCAGCTTGTGTTGATGGGCTGTGGGAATGCCTTCACTTCTTGCCAAAGAATTAGGTTGTTTATGTTTTGCTTACAAAATACGCTGTGTAAGAAATTGTAAATGTTATCAAGTGCCTATATCTCTTTCTGTGCTGGCTCCTTTAAAATTGGGAAATAAAATGCAAATATCTATATAGTTCATTAATATCGATTGCAGTAGAAAGATTTATATGTATATATATAAAAATATAAGTGTTTATTTTCTACACTGTTAATGCTAACAATAAACGTTTGATGTTTCCTCGGATATGGTGATGTGTTTTATAAAAGTTTACTATTCTTAAAAAATGCTATGTCTCAAAAGTTTTGGTACGGAAGTTTGATGTTTTGAATTGTTTTCTACGAAATCCGATGTGAATTGCAAATCATTAATGTTTCATAAAAAGTGCAATATACTATTATTTTTTATGTTTTCTTTCTCTTTTCTTTTGCAAACAAACTGGACTAAAATAAAAACAAAATCTTGCAATACTCTGATATTAATACAACTGTCATGCTTATGAAACAAATCCATTATCAATCCATTTATATAGAATATATGTTCAGAATATCACATTAGTAAATATAATTTACTCTAGCCTCAACGTTGTCGGATTTCGCAGCAGCACACTCTAGAATGTGATTATATTCCGTAGACATCATAGAAAACGGAACGCAATCTAGTATAGTCGAATGTAGAGATCTGAAACTAAAAACCTCCCCAATAATCATAATAAGTACAATATAGGCCTCTATATATATACGATCTGCTGCAACCATTGAGATGAGCTCTATAACTGATTGAAAAAGTACAGGGATGCTCAGGGCATATATTTTATAGTAAGCTTATTGGTTGAATAAAAATATCAAAAGGGCAAATGATCTGACTGAAATGTAAGCTTATTATATTTGGCTAACTGAATTCATTATATTAAGGAAACTGCATTGAAGGTAAAATTGGTGATGTTTTTTCATTTACCAAGGGCAAAAAAAGTGGTAAAAGTGCCAATTTCACCCCAGGTTTTGGATATTGAACTAGTCTAGGATTGTACATTAATATGCTATAGGACTTTTCGGTCAACGAATGTTAGAAATAGTGAAACTTGTGTTAAACTTTATAACGTAAGTCTATGGAAAACGCAATGGTGGTAGTTAACCTTAGATACAGAGGAAAAAACAACATGAATTGCCGACCTGGAGCTTAAACCTGATTTCAGTGTATATACTTTGAACTGTATACTGCAAACTTTACATATAATAGAGGAATAAATTGGTATTTAACAGCAGAAAAGAAAAAGAGTTCTTGATAATATTTCTAAACAAATATAAACTAATATCTAAACGTATGCATTTTTTATTTTTAAAATAAACATGAGATCTTGTATCTAAGGATATGATCAGCTCTTTATCGTATGCTCTTGAATCAATAACTTACCCGTCTGTGCTCCGAATATCACTAACTTTGAAAACGAACACGCTCGTATAATTTCACTCAGCAAAACGCCCGCTGCCAAAGCAAGTCCATAACCAAGAGATTCGTCTGATGATTCCAAATGCTTTATTAACAGATTCACCAGGAACGCCTGTAAGTGTAACTTATAGAGTTTCCTTTCCTCGGCAGATAAAAGAATAAAGTATCTGTATGTAAAAATTACAATATATTTACAAGCAACAGTATGATAATGATAAAAAAAACATAAAACCAGTGACTTAATTACAGAGACGGGAAGTCAATATTTCTGCTAGAGTAGCTATGTAGAACTTCTCGCGGACCCCCAAGAATCACGTAACTTGTTAAAGTAATTATATTGTCATCGTCGACCATTTAAAAAACAAAATGATTACAATGTTTTTATTTGAAAAATGAAGTAGTTGTATGCATATGTATGTATACATTGTTTTTTCATTTAGTATACCAGATTGATAAGGAGTCTTTTTTAAACTCTGGTTCTCAAAAATAACAACAATAACTGAAACCCTCTGTTTTTTGTGTGTTGATAGGTGAGGACGGAGCAAATGATTTAAATAATACACAATTTATTGGTGCAGAAAGTTTATAGTGATATGTGTGTTTGAAAGTTGATTTAAATGTTTTTATAACTTTTCAAAATTGCAGGTTTTTTTTCTCGATTTAGGTTTGAGTGTTACTTTACAAAACTTACAAAAATGTTTCCGTTATTAAATTAAAACATTTTTCATTAACATTACTTTATACACGCTCTGCATAGATGAAACACATTGTGCTGGAAGTGAAAACTTTTAATTTTGAAGGGGTTTACTGTCGAATTGGGTTTAAACGCAGATCACAGATCATTTAACTTACAAACCCTTTTTTATGAATAGTATGGTATTTTAAATCATAGTTTCGTTATCACTATGTTAGACGTGATTTATATTAGTGATTAAACAATTTTCACCACACATTCTGAGAATGGTCATTTTATCAGTTTGTTTCTCAAATAGGCTTGATTTCATTATATTTTTTTTCTGATATTATGATATATTTTTATATTATTAAATTAAAATATTCTCTACGTGCTAAAACACTACTTACGCAGGCTCATGTTGTGTTTTGTCATTTAACCAACACATGTGTCATACAAAAAGTCAATTGATGACTATCCGTTTATTGACCACGAAACAACCATACTCGTATGCATATTTCATTTTGATTTAACAAGTTCCAGATGAAAGAATCTCATTTTAATATGCGGCATGTGCTTAAATAGAAAATAAGTAAAAGAATAAATATATAAACGTGTAATTTACTATATCAATGCAAAAAGAAATAGATAGAAAAAACTATATCATATATACCGAAGATATAAATGAGGACACAGCCATGAGTGTAATAAACAAGAGTGAGACCAGGACCCTGGTTCGTATAAACTGTTTCCAAACTCTGTAGAAAGATGCTTTGTCCGGTCCATTACTGTTTAACTCGTCATTCCATAGCCGCAATAACCTAAAGCAAAACAATTTTAAACAATAATTACTTTTACAAAGGCGTCGTTTTTGCTCTTTG
This sequence comes from Panopea generosa, assembly GCA_029582155.1. Classification (NCBI taxonomy): domain Eukaryota; kingdom Metazoa; phylum Mollusca; class Bivalvia; order Adapedonta; family Hiatellidae; genus Panopea; species Panopea generosa. Next base: position 56,642,009 of record CM055903.1, on the reverse strand, counting down.
TATCATAACGTTTATAACTTGGCTGTTATCAATCCTCCTTCGATCAGGCGACGTTCACCCAAATCCCGGTCTTGACATGACAAATGATACATCTTGCTCAAGTCAAACCCAAAACGATTCGGTTGATATCGAAGACCTATATTTTCGACTTTTCATAAACCAGAACGCAACGACCGTCTGGGTGACAGTCATGTTGATGTCATGATATATGTCAGAGATTCTCTCATTTTTTCTCAAAGGAAAGATCTAGAAATAAATCGACTTGAATGTATCTGGTTGGAGGTTATTTTAAATAAGAAACGGATACTTATAGGTACTTTTTACAGACCACCAAACTCAGATTCTATATATAGTAATATGAATGAAGATTAAATTAGCCTTGTGGTTGATACAAATATTAAAGATATTATAATTATGGGAAATTTCAGTCTCAACATTTTTTGCGACAAACAGTGCGGAATGTAGATTCGTTTCGTCAACAGTTTGGCCTTGAACAGGCAATAAATGATCCAACTCATTATACTGATAATTCGTCTTCTCTTATTGACATTCTTCTTGTATCAGATATAAACAACTAAGCTCCAAGCGGAGTGACCTTACCCTTTTTTGAACAAGACATAAGATATCACTGTCCTATCTACGGTATATTTAAATTTAAGAAACCTCAAGCGAAAATATTTACCATGCGGATATGGTTATGTGAGCATGCCGACTATGATCGTATGAGGGGCCTTGCTCCGGAGACTAATTGGGATGCTTTAATGCACACTGATATCAATATAGTTATATGCATTTAATATTTCAAAATAGATTCTTGAGCTGAATAACTCTTGTATTCCTAATAAGACTTCCAAATAAAGCCTTATGAACCTCGCTGGATAACTAATAACATTAAACGCCAAATTAGGGCAAGAAAACTTGCTTACAAAAAAGCTAAACAAATTAAATCTGAATATCATTGGAATAAATTCTAAATGTTAAGTATTAGAAAATTGTGTCTGATATTCGTGCGCTTAACAATCATATCTCGATAATATTACGAATAAATTAACTTCGGCAACTATCTGTTCAAAGGACTGATGGAAAACTCTTAAAACATTTATTGAACCTCGTGAGAAACCACCAATACCCCCTCTGAACAATAATGGTTCTATGATAACAGACGATCTCGAAAAAGCAAATATATCAAATAATTGTTCCATAGTCTGACCGTATCAAACCAAGCCCATATTAATCCTCCAAATATTCCACAAAGCATAACAAACTCCTCTTTTGAATTATTTACCCTGTCGAAATCACGTTCTTGAAAAGGCAACTGGCCTATGTAACGGAATTGAGAGTATCGTAAATAATTACTTCAATTATTGCGTTATATTAAAGCTGTATCAACAAATCAGTACCAATAAAAACAACTAACTTACATATAACATTACATACGACAGAACAAGGCTGTCATGAGCGGACGATATTTATATATCAATGGGAGAACGTAGATTCAGCAGATAACAGGGTGATGGATAGTCAGCCGAGTATGTGAGGTATCGCTATCCGTCAATTGTCAACATGTCAATGTTTATTAAATAAAGCGGTGTATTCAGCTTGTTAAAGGTATTAATGATATTTAGAATGCTAATGAGGTATTGGGAGTTGCTTTGCGGGGGAGGGGGAGTCAGAGTCAGGGGCAAGAATCATAGGCAGTCGGGCAGTTCACTCAAGGGAGGATCGGGGGTCACTCTAGAGTCGAGAGTTTGAACGAGAACATAGGTTGTGCTAGTTTGATGTTCCATATTTCTGCTTGTGACTTTATGTTTCGATTGGAATGGCCTTGTAATAAAATCATCATATTTGGAACATTGTGTCTGTGTTATCCGCTCCGTTACACCCAGATGAAATAAATAACCGTGTATTGCATGAACATGCCACGGAGCCCTCTGCAACTTTATGCGAATTTTTTGATAAATTACTTACAAAAGGTATTTTTTCCGGATACTTTGAAAGATGCATTTGTTTGTGCCGTCTTCAAAAATGGTGGTCCATCAAATGTTACCAAATATAGGCCCACTTCACTCTTGAGTGCCATTGACAAAGTATTTGAAAGACTTATTTTAAATACATATCTAACTATTTACATGATTTCAACTTCTTTCTGCATTCAAGCCAGGTTTTATCCCTGGTGACTCCACCATTATTCAACTCACTTACTTGTATAACTCCTTTTGTCAGGCAGTTGACTCAAGAAAGGAAATCTGCGTTGTATTCTTTGATATTATTAAAGCATTTGATTGAGTTAAGCACAAAGGTATTTTTGCCATAGGAAACTTTTTCGACTCGTAGATTAAAACACAAACTTATCATCTTTTATAAAGTGATAAATAACGAAACTCCGCCTTATCTTTCCTCGCTAGTACCTTCTTTGGTTAGCGAAGCATCGGCCTATAATCTTAGAAACGCAAGTGATTATCAAATTCCATTTTCTCGCACTAAGCTATATTCAACATATTTTCTTCCGTCTGTAATGCTAGAATGGAACAGTCTCCCAACTGCTCACGAAATGCTAGTTCTATGGCCACTTTTAAGCAACTTAACCACGACATAACTAAAGTACCAAAATACTATAACTCGGATAATAGGAAAGCACAAATAATGCACACATGATTACGTACTAATTGTATTTCCCTAAACCAACATATGTTTCATAAAAATATTGTTTAATCTCCCATTTGTACTTGTGGAGGAGGTACTTATCATTTCTTTCTAAAATGTCCGCTCTTTGATACTACTCGCGTCGACCTATTGCGACAACTTAATCCATTATGCGCTGTGCCTGTAAATAATTTATTGTTTGGTAACTCAAATCTTACATATGACATAAACATTACTATTTTCGAAACTGTCCAGAATGTCATCTTGTCGAGTAAAAGAATTTGAATATAAATAGTGATCTTCAAGCAGCCCAATTTCTGTTAGTGCGGCATGAGTCTCACTCAAAGCACGCACCAGTCTACCATTTCCGTTTTTCTTTTCCATACGAAATATTAAATGTTTCTACATGTCCCTTTTCAAATTTTTAAATCAAATTTGTTAAATAATCTCTTGTAAAACGTTGTTTTTTCTTCCAAATCCCATCATTTATAATGTTGGAAATGTTCTAATTATTAAGCATATTCGTACTGTGAACTCTCCGCTATTTTATCATGACAATTGTATTCTTGGATAATAACTTTATAAGATTGATCTTTCGTTCTGATCCCATTCTTACTGTTTCACAAATATGTTGTAATATTGTAAAGATTAGAAATAAAATATGTTTAAACTAACAACCTATGGTCAACAGAGAAAAAAATCAAGTTTAAGAATAATGCCACAGGTGACGTCACAATGCTTTAATAATACATGTATTGGATTTCTTGGTTTTACCCGAGACATTTAAACAGAGATAACTAGCTGCAGGTACTTGTCTTAACGTTGGCTGTCGCACAGAGAAAAAAAAACAAGTTTAAAAAGAAAGGCACATGTGACGCCACGATACTTGGCTTACTGGTTTTATCAGAGACATATAAACATAAAAAAAGTAACTGCAGGTTATTGTCTAAATGTCGGGTGGCACATAAAGAAAAAATAAAGTTTAAGAAGAACGACACACTCGATTACGTTTCCTAGATAGAACAAGTACTAAGCGTTGTTTTTTCAACATAAGATCAAAATATTTCAGATCACTACAATTTTTTCTTTGCCAAACATGCCTTACCTTTGAGTGTTTTCTCGCATTCCTTCCGCGTCTGAGCACTCCCAGATGTCGCTCTCCACAACAGGTTCTGTCCTGTTACGGAACATCTTCCAAACTAATGGGGAAAACCATGTCACAAATATGTAGGAAAACAAACCAACCGTGTTGATTGGCAGTTTTCTGTCCCTAGAAATAACCTAAACCATAGCAGATGTTTTAAACTAAGGCAATACAAATACAATTTTAAGATCCAGGAAGTCTGATTTACAGTTTTGTTTTATTTTGAAGTATTATCGTTTAAGCTAGTGCAATGGGCGTGGTAGATCTTGTATATTTCATTAGTCCTTATATATATTTATATTCGACAAGATAAATACTACTGTTGAGCTTTGTTGGTTTAGTTTTGTGCTTCCAAGAATCATTTGCTTGCTGTAGCAGCCGTACAAAAACTCTTCCTGTATATACTTTATTGCAGTATTTTTAAATTCAACTCTCCTTAAAGCATCGTTACCATCCCGTTTTGCTCGAATTTAAAATTCCATTTTTAAAAAGCGATTCTAACAGTGTATGTTCCATTACCACTAATGACAAAGACCTGCATTTTACTTTTTCCAAAAGGTCATATATTTCAACTATATAAAAGTCATATTCTTTTTGCAGAACGAATGAGTATAGTATTCTTTTATTAATGGATTTTACCGAAAACAAACACCTAGTTTGTAAAAGTGCATACTTTGATGAAGGTCTGAATGTTGTTGGTGTTGTTGGTTTGAGCGTTGGAAGTGACACGGGATATTTCTTCTTATGATGTGCTTCTCCGCTAATACCAGCCATTCTCCTCTCAACTAACGGTAACGTCGAAACATGAAATCTGAACGTGAATATGTAGTAAGATAGAAAACGTTTTGTATAAAATTGTTTTTAAAAAAACTCACAACAGTAAAAATGATTGCTTACAAATGGCTAAATAAGTGTATAAAAGTATATGTTACGCATTGCTTACACCTTTTGATAGTACTGTATGATATGTATCATTTACTCATTGCTCACAAATGGTTAATACTAATGCATAATGTGTATCGGTTACTCATTACTAGGTTTAAACAATATTTTATTCAAGAACTGTACATAGTATATTACATAACATTTGCAATTCATAAATGACAACCAATTCTAAGAATTGGGATTTAGAAAAAAGCTAATTAGCTTGTATGAATCTAGCTCCCATTACTCCCATTACTCATTACTTGAAAATTGTCAATACTAGTTATAACATGTGTCGGTGACTCATTGATCACAAACGGTTACTACTAGTGTATAATGTGTATCGGTAACTTATTGCTAACAAATGGTTAATGATAGTCTATAATATGTACCGATTACTCATTTCTCACGAATGGTTCATAATAGTGTATAATATGTTTCGGTTACTCATTGCTCACAAATGGTTAATAGGTTAATAATAGTGTAAAATATGTATCGGTTATTCATTGCTTACAAAGGGTTAATACTAGTGTATAATATGTATCGGTTACTCATTGCTCTCCAATGGTTAATACTAGTGTATAATATGTATCGGTTACTCATTGCTAGCAAATGGTTAATAATAGTTTTTAATATGTGTCGGTGACTCATTGCTCAGAAATGGTTAATGTAAGAGTATAATATGTATCGGTTACTCATTGCTCGCAAATGGTTGATACTAGTGTATAATATGTATCGGTGAATCATTGCTTGCAAATGGCTAATAATAGTGTATAATGTGTATCGGTGACTCATTGCTCACAAACGATTAATAATTGTGTATAATATGTATCGATTACTCATTACTTGCAAATGGTTGATAAAAGTCTATAACACGTTTCGATTACTCATTGCCCATACATTTTTAATAAAAGTGTCTAATGTGTATCGATTACCCGTTGTTTGCAAATGGTTGATACTAGTGTATAATGTGTTTCGGTGACTCATTGCTCACAAATTGTTCATAATAGTATATAACATGTATTGGTTACTCTTTGCTTGCAAATGGGTAATACTAGTGTATAATATGTATCGGTTACTCAATGCTTCTAAATGGTTAATACTAGTGTACAATGTGAATTGATGACTCATTGATTGCAAATGGTTAATAATAGTGTATAATGTGTATCGGTACCTCATTGCTTGCAAATGGCTGATACTAGTGTATAATATGTATCGATTATTCATTGCTTGCAAATGGTTTATATTAGTGTATAATGTGTATAGATTACTCATCGCTTGCAAATGGTTGATACTATTGTATAATGTGTATCGGTGACTCATTGCTCACCAATGGTTAATACTAGTGTATAATATCTATCGGTGACTCTTTGGTTACAAATGGTTTATAAAAGTGTAAGACATCTATCGGTACCTCATTGCTTGCAATAACTGATACTAGTGTATAATGTGTATCGATTACTCATTGCTTGCAAATGGTTGACACTAGTGTATTTTGTGTATCGGTGACTCATTGCTCACCAATGGTTAATACTAGTGTGTAATGTGTATCGATTACTCATTGCTTGCAAATGGTTAATAATAGTGTATAACTTGTATCGGTTACTCATTGCTTCCAAATGGTTGATACTAGTGTATGATATGTATCGATTGCTTATTGCTTGCAAATGGTTGATACTAGTGTATGATGTGTATCGGTGACACATTGCTAACAAATGGTTAGCAATAGTGTATAATGTGTATCGATTACTCATTGCTCACAAATAGTTAATAATAGTTTATAATATGTATCGGTTACTCATTGCTTGCAAATGGTTTATAATAGTGAATATTATGTATCGGTGACACATTACTTGCAAATAGTTGATACTAGTGTATAACATGAATCGGTGACTCATTGTTAACAAATGGTTTGTAATAATGTGTATCGATTACTCATTGCTTACGAATGGTTAATAATAGTGTATAATATATATCGGTTACTCATTGCTCACAAATGATTGATACTAGTGTATAATGTGTATCGGTGGCTCATTGCTAACAAATGGTTGATACTAGTGTATAATGTATATCGGTGACTCATTGCTCATAAATGGTTGATACTAGTATATAATGTGTATCGGTGACTCATTGTTAACAAATGATTAGTAAAAGTGTATACAATGTATCGATTACTCATTCCTCACAAATGGTTAATAATATTGTATAACATATATCAGTTGCTCATTACTTGCAAATGATACATACTAGTGTATAATATGTATCAATTACTCAATGCTCACAAATGGTTAATAAAAGTTTATATTATGTATCGATGACTCATTGCTAACAAATGGTTTATAATAGTCTAAAACATGTATCGATTACTCATTGCTCACAAATGGTTAATAAAAGTGTATAATATGTATCGGTGGGTCATTGCTTACAAATGGTTAATAGAAGTTTATAATATGTATCGGTTACTCAATGTGAAAAAAATGGTTAATACTAGTCTATAATATGTATTGGTGACTCATTGCTTACAAATGGTTAATAAAAGAGTATAATATGTTTCGATGTCTCATTGCTCACGAATGGTTAATAAAAGTATATAAAATGTTTCGGTTTCTCAATGCTAACAAATGGTTTATACTAGTGTATAATGTGTATCGGTGACTAATTGCTAACAAATGGTTAATACTAGTGTATAACTTGTATCGATTACACATTGCTCACGAATGGTTAGTAATAATGTATAAAACGTGTCGGTGACACATTGTTTTCAAATGGTTAATACTGGTGTATAACATGTATCTGTGACTCATTGCTTGCAAATGGTTATTTCTAGTGTATAACATGTATCGGTGACTCGTTGCTCACAAATGGTTAATAATAGTGTATAACTTGTTTCCATTACTCATTGCTCACGAATGTTTAACAAAAGTGTAAAATATGTATCGGTGACTCATTGCTTACAAATGGTTGATAATAGTGTATAATATGTATCGGTAACTCATTCCAAACAAGTAGTTAATAATAGTGTATAATGTGTATCAAATTCTTATCGCTATCAAATGGTTAATAAAAGTGCATAATATATATCGGTGACTCATTGCTCAGAAATGGTTATTTAAGTGTATAATATGTATCGGTGACTCATTGTTTGCAAATGGTTGATACTAGTGTATAACATGTATCGGTGACTCATTGCTTGCAAATGGTTGATACTAGTGTATAATGTGTATCGGTGACTCATTGCTCACAAATGGTTAATAATAGTGTATAAAACGTATCGGTGACTCATTTGTTATAAATAGTTTATTATAGTGTATAATATGCATCATTGACTTATTACTAGCAAATGGTTAATACTAATGTATAATATGTATCGGTATCTCATTACTCACAAATGGTTAATAAAAGTGTATAATATGTATCGGTGACTCATTGCTCACAAATGGTTAATAATAGTGTATAAAACGTATCGGTGACTCATTTGTTATAAATAGTTTATAATAGTGTATAATATGCATCATTGACTTATTACTAGCAAATGGTTAATACTAATGTATAATATGTATCGGTATCTCATTACTCACAAATGGTTAATAAAAGTGTATAATATGTATCGGTGACTCATTGCTCACAAATGGTTAATATTAATGTATGACATGTATCGGTGACTCATTGCTTGCAAATGGTAATACTAGTGTATAATGTGTATCGGTGACTCATTGCTAAGAAATGGTTTATACAGACCCTAAACCGCTCAAGTACCCCAATTGCACGCAAACGGAGTGCACTCAGAGCGTAAGCGGAGCGCGAGCGTAGCGCAGACGGAGCGCGAACGGAGCGCGAACGGAGCGCAGATTGAGCGCAGACGGAGCGGACATGGACCGTAAGCAAACGCTGGATTTTGAATAATAAACGCACTCCTGAACGCATGAAATAGATCGTGCGCTACTGAGTGCACTCGTTCATTCGGATATACTCTTCTTTTATTATTTGATCGTAAAGTCGATACTTAAAATCGAGATAAAAATAAATTTTCTTTCAAATGAATATAAACCATGTAGTTAATATAAATGTTTTACTGTAAAACGCATGATAAAACTTATTTTGGTCAACAATTTATCAATTATAACATAAATATCAATATTTAGCTGATCAATACAATAATGTTTAAAACACCTATTATAAAATAGACGACACATCATTGGTTATCTAAGGTTTCAAGGCTAATTTGCCGTGTTATTTCGATATAAATTAGTTATAGAACATACAAAACATGTACTTTATTTCGATTTAAGCGTATACTGCTCCAAATACAAAAATATCAAAGCATGCGTGAATCAAACAAAACATAGATATGCGTAAAATTATATGATTATGATTCTATTTGTTTGGGTATTTCGGCAAAATAAAAATTACCAATTTTCAATTTAATTTGGACTTTAGTTTTACATTTTCCCCAAACATAGTTACACTGAGTTTGTGCTTAGTTGTAAACAAATCTACGTAAACTGTTATATTGCAATTAAAGTGGAAACATTATACTCGTGCACATCTCATTAAAATAATAATAATAAATTAATTGTATTCTAAAATATAAAATGGGTCAGTAGTACAGCGGATAGGGTGCTGGCTTCAGACGGCAGAGGTCGCGAGTTTGACCCAGGCTTTACCCGACCTCTCGAAACACAATTCAGTACCAGATCTAATAATGGAATGCACTGGAGAAAGATATGCATAAGCTCCGAGCTTACTTGACAATCAAGCTAAATTAAATTAATGTAAAATAAATGTATGTATGCCAAATTAACAAGACAGACCGAAATAACACATTAGACATAGGAAATAAAACCTAGCAAACGTAAATTTCTAGGTGACCTTTTTGAGGTTGTGATTTTATATTGAGTAAAGAACAGCTTTTGATCATGAGGAAGGTTTAAATAAACAAAAACGAACATGTATTCACTGCCTATAAAATAGTAAATATATTGTTTTCCCGCTTTCCTACAAAATCGATACGCCTGATCACGTGCACGTCAGCACGTAACAATTAAGCCACTATAAATGTTGTGAAAGGGGCAACAAGTAAGAAATGACAACAATAATAATAATAATAATAATAATAATAATAAAGAAGAAAAAATACTCAGATAATAATAATATGATAATATAATAATAAAGTAATATAGCAATAATAACAATAATATTAGTAATAATAGTAATAAATAATAATAAAATATACAATAGATATTAATAATAATGATGATAATAATAAAATTATAAAAAATCTGCATATTTAAGTATTGATTTTGACTATATATTTCTTATCCAATCACATGCCGCGGGTTAAATAAAGATTCATTCATCTTGCACAAATTATAATCAAAATGAAAATTACACACCGGCAGGGTTCGTTGTGATCAATGGACCGATAAATCACCAATTAACTATTTATTGGCACACATGTGGTTCTCATCATGCGTATCTGTTTTGATGATTGCCATGCAACTCTGCCTTCATTACAGTAATTTAATTGTTATATTAAATGTGAACGACTGACCAGATGCACATACGCACGTATCCAATATAAAAGCTGTAAACAAATCAATAAGTCAATATGTATATTATAATAATAGCTCCAATGATAATAATATTTAAAAAAAAATAAAACAAATAATGAAAGTAAAAAATAATACAAATAAAATACTACATTTTTACAAGGAATTATTTAAACACATGTCTTTAATTTTTATTAGTTTTAAAATTGTAGGATTGTTTTATTTTGTAAATTAACAATTCTGATCTGTTTTTATACGAAATCGCTATGGCAGCTGTGGTAAAATGACAGCCCTGAATACACATCCCTTTATACGTGTATGTCACACTTTCTACCATTCACTCAGAGCTGGCGTGGGGTTTTCGGTTCGTTAATTTAATGATATTAACATCATAATATTTACATACTAAAGCGTTCTGAAACTTCGAATAACCAATATCTTAAATAATTTTTTTATTTGTTGTTAATTGGCTGGCAGTTTTTCTTTCTTATTTTTTTCTTTTCAATCACATAATGTTGGCTCAATTAAAATTCATCCATCTGGCACGAATTACAATCAAAATGAAATCATACATATCTTCCGTGGTCAATAGACCGATAAGTCACCGCTTTAGCATATAACCTAATTGACACGGCTCTCACTGGCATGTGACATAACGTAATTAACACCACGGTTGTGTTGCTGCGTGTCATATAATTAGTGGTATAGCACAGTGGGTGTAGTTTCAAACAAGTTAAATATAGTTTGTCATTTTAAATAATATATTAACATAAAGCATACTATCAGTAAAAGAATAATTTGAGAAACCCACTGAAAAAAGTTTATTGGAAGTATATTTATATACATAATGATAACGAAAATGATTATAAAAAACTTAAAATATCAGAATATCTTTTTTTAAGTTTAGTGAAGCCACATTTGGACCCAAATCGAGAAAAAACACTACAAGATTATTATTTTTCAAAAATCATTGATTATAATGTCGAATTGCATCGCACAGATTATAATAAATTTTCATCACCCATGCAGTACATATTATTGATTATAAAGCTTATTTTAGTTTGAACATTAACAAAACCAGTAATATATCCACATGTTGTTAAGTCACTGCTTACACTGAGCAGATTTATGGATAGTCATAAGGCCAATGAGGTATCAACAGTATGGAATTATTAATTAAATTTAATTATAAATAACAATTTATTTAGTTTATGTTGATGTATATGTAAATTTTGTGGACAAACTTTATTGATTTCCTGTAACAAACAGCTTACGGTATATTAAAGAAGATACTGACGCAAACAAACGTCGGTGTCTGGATAACAGAAGCCGGTATAACGTGCGATATTCTTTGATCACCAAGACCACTGATCACATATCAAAACATAGACACTTCCGTTTAACATGCCTACTATCGATACTTGTTCAACCTATCGCCCAGCGGGTGACATAATCTGTAGACAAACAATCGGATTATGAATTAATTTACCTTGACTAAAATCCCATGGATACATTTAATTGCTCCATTGGAACAGATTAAATTAAAAAGTCAATATAGAATCAGTTTAAAGAGTTGAGATGTTGCGATTGGCTATGGGCCGGAAACCGAACTGAGCGAACTGAACGTTGAGTGAACGCTGAACGAAGCGAACGCTAAGAGGAGTATTAAATACAGCACTTAGCTATACAGCGCTCGTGAGCGAATACTTGCGTTTGTGAGTGCATTAAATTAACCGCGTTTAATCGAGTGCACGCAAACGGAGCGCGAACGGAGCGCGAACTAAGCGCGAACGGAGCGCGAACGGAGTGCAAACTGAGCGCAAACGGAGTGCAATTATGGGGTACTTGAGCGGTTTAGGCTCTGTAATAGTTTATAATATGTATTGGTGACTCATTGGTTACAAACTGTTAATACTAATATATAACATGTATATGTGACTCATTGCTTGCAAATGGTTAATAAAAGTGTATTATGTGTATCATTGACTTATTACTTGCAAATGGTTAATACTAATGTATAATATGTATCGGTGTCTCATTGCTCACTAATGGTTAATAAAAGTATATAATATGTATCGGTGACTCATTGCTCACAAATGGTTAATACTAGTGTATGACATGTATCGGTGACTCATTGCTTGCAAATGGTTAATACTAGTTTATAATGTGTATCGGTGACTCATTGCTAACAAATAGTTAATAATAGTGTAAAATATGTATCGGTGACTCATTTGTTACAAATGGTATATAAAAGTGTTTAACATGTATCAGTGACTCATTACTTGCAAATGGTTAACACTAGTGTATAATGTGTATCGGTGACTCATGCTAACAAATGGTTTATAATAGTGTATAATATGTATTGGTGACTCATTCGTTACAAATGGTTGATAATAGTGTGTAATCGGTGTCTCATTACTCAAAGTAGTGTATAATGTGTATCGGTGATTTATTGCTAACATATTGTTAATAGTAGTGTATAATATGTATCGGTTTATCATTGTTAATAAAAGTGTATAATTATGTATCAGTTACTAACCAAACATAATAGTTTATATATGTTTCGGTTACTTATATAATACGTATCTATTACTCATTGTTAATTATTGTGAAAAATATATATTAATAAAAGTGCGTATTATGAATATATTACTTGCAAATGGTTAATAATATTATTAATAATGATTCGTTACTGATGAAATCTTAGTTTAAACTTCTTTATTTTACTTCGATTATGAAACTCGTTCTTACAACTTAGACACTCTGGATGTCTTCCTGGTAGAACCAGTACTAAGCATATGCGGAAAAAAGTGTCTTGCTCATGGACACTGCACATAGCCGTAGAGGAGGGGTTTAAACTATTACCCTCCGATCATGGGTTCGTTTCTCTACCAAACAGGACGATCTGACCTTCAAAATACGTAAATAACCCGTCATATTACCGAGAAAGGTTTACAAAGCTGGTATCGACAGTGGTACATTTATTTCATAACCCCCTCCCCCTAAATAAATCATATCCTTTATATTAATTGAACTATAGTTTGAACCTTGAAAACCATTCCATCAAAATACATTCATTTCCATCTCTATCGTCAAATTTGAATAAACAAACATACGAGGGATATTAAATTCGTGGAAAATGCTGTTAAAATCGTCAAAGTTGTCTACTAGTATATGATTTGAAATTCAACCAAGCAAAGGGCTATATATTCTTTATATATTTCCCAAAAATTAGCACTGTAGTCATCCTAATGATATCTTTATCGTTACGAAAAGAACATCCATCGACCATTACCGGATCACTTTTTGTAATTAAACAGATATTTTCGAAAAATTACTTCTAATGTACATGTTCATCACCTTTTTTAAGCACTGATGGATTTTCGTAACAATTACATCCCGTTAACCCATTCTTCCTATTCTTTCATACCGATACGTCAGTAGAACATTATGACGTTATCTATGACGTCAATACGTATTCACAGTGCATATCCAATCTTGAAACATCGGGTATTTCCGTATCCTCCGTATAATACACCTCGTGTATAGCTCTAGAATACACCAACGCTTTTCGCCTGTGTTAAAAGTCTGTGTTCATTCGCGTGAAAGTAACAAATTATGTATCCGTCGTTAAGTTGAATATATGGCATTATTATATCGATTTTTTTTATTTATACACTCGACATGGGTCATGTTTATAGGGATATTTAAAATATCAGTCTTGATTAACCAACGTTTATATTTTCAACGAACATGTATATAAGGTGGCATAAGGGGGCTACCATTTTATTTTATCATGTGACTGGAAGTAGTTCCAAAATGGCGCCTTATTATGTCAGAGGTCTATTGCGTAGCATGAAGGCCGAGGTGATCAGATTGGGTGCATATCGTATATTATCAAGCCCGTTTCACTTCATAGTGTGTTCATCGTGTCCAACGTTTCTGGAGGAGGCGGTGGAGGTAACGTTTGGTGACGATCAGATAACTTTGAATTGCGGTGGGATTCGCGATTAGAGATAAGAAAACTAACTTCTTTAACTATAGTTGATATATTTTGGAAAATCTGAGTCGAGCAAGATGATGCCGTAATATTTCTGATCACTCGGCAGCAACCAAGCCTGGTCCGACTGTATACTTTTTCTTGATCATTCGGGAAATACAACGGATTTTCTGTGTAAACATTGGAACTAGTGTTTCAAAAGAGCGAAATCTATCTTAATACCAAACATAATTTGATATATCATTCTCTTGTAACCAACACCCTCCTCAATGTTATATCTTCACCCCAGTCGGTCTTCTACTGATGTAAAACTGATTTAGTGACGGTTTTATGTTTGAAAGTTGGGTAACACTGGAGGATGGTGGATTTACTAAAAGCCCATTTTCTAAGGTTCCTCATGCAAGCGGGTATTTTTTCGGTTGTTACTCTGTTAAAGATAATTTTAAAAATGTTACTATGATATAACCTTTATACTGTAAAAAAATTCAAACTGTTAATTGCAATTATGAACTGTATAAGAGATATATGGGTTTTAATTTGTAAAAAAACATATGCACAAATAATCATCTAAGCATAGTTAAATGTAATCAGTTACCCGGAAGGTCTTTTTCGTGAGTTAGTAGCAGTCATTCCCCTTTATACGTTTGTCTTCTTTATATTGGACTCAATAAATGAACGGTCCTACAGAAAAGTGTAGAGTTCACCAAGCGGATTATGCACACGAATGCTAATAAGTGTAATATATAACAATTTTCCTTGAGATACTTGCAATTTGATTCAAGATAAATGGTGAAATATTTTTCTCAACTTACTTTGCGTTATGATTGGATGACAAATGATTGATATTTTTATATCTATATGTCTCGTGTGATACAAGCATTTAATAGCCCTTTTTTAACTTGATTTGCCTTACATGAGCCTATTTTATCGTCTTAACACATTTTAATAGTTTTACATTAGATTGGCAATCGTGCAGACACTTGTTTGTATCAAAAACTATAGAAAAGTGGCTTTTAGAAAATCCACCATACTCCAGCGTTACGCATTTTTCAAACAGTACCACCGCCTCAGCCATCGTAACGCTGATTTTTCACCATAAAACCGTCACTAAATCAGTTTTACACCAGTAAAAGACCGAAAAGGGTGAACATGTTGAGGAGGCTATTGTTTTATAAAAGAAATTGATACATAAAATTATGCTCGGTAACGAGACAGTTTTCACACTTTTAAAACACTCGTTCCAGTGTTTACACTGAAAATTCCTCGTTTTTCCCGAATGATCATGAAAACTATATTTGATAATGGGTATCCTTGGCGTACACCCCGCTATTGTTTAAAACACAGCTTGTAAAATTTATATATATATATATATTAAAACACCTTACAACGAAATATATATATATTAAAATACCTTACAACGATATATATATTAAAACACCTTACAACGACGAAGTCAAATGCCTTGTCGAAGTCTAACAAAACTTTATGCTATAATCAATTTACATAAATATAAATGTAATACTTTTTAATGTAAGTAGTTTGACAAGATGGTCATATGGTAGAATACAAATATGCTCGAAATATACTAATCTTCCCATGATATATGCCGTACTGAGCTACTATGACTAACGTTTCCTCGCGCCGATAACACTATGACATCAGAATCACAGGTCGTCTATATGACGAGTACGTGGGTTACTCGTCCATTTGGCGCTACGACCGCCGTTACGTCGTTATCATTGTGAACCCACGTTATACATACATAGACACAGCTACAATATATACATCAAAACTCAGTATATCAATATGTTATTACACTATATCTATTCCTGACCATCTATAATTTCGATGGTAGTTTTATTAATATGCAATAACTGCACATCTATTTCTTACCATTTGTCAGTTTTATTGTAGTTTTTTATTAATAAGTTATAACAGTAAATCTATTTCTTACCATCTGTCAGTTTCATTGTAGTTTTTATCTATACCTAATAACAGTACATCTATTTCTTACCATCTGTCAGTTTCATTGTTGTTTTTATCTATACGTTATAACAGTTCATCTATTTCTTACCATCTATCAGTTTCATGATAGTATTTATCAAAACGTTATAACAGCGTATCTTTTTCTTACCATCTGTCAGTTTCATGATAGTTTTTATCAATACGTTATAACAGTACATTCATTTCCTACCATCTATCAGTTTCATAGTAGTTTTGATCAATACGTTATAACAGCACATCTATTTCTTACCATCTTTAAGTTTTATGATAGTTTTATCAATATGTGTATTATCACCTTTGCTTTCCATTCTATATAACACAATTTATAAAATAAAACTGACGGATTGCCATTCTTAGCTATTTACCATGTGAATATAAGAATAAACACAATGCAAATGTGTATCACACAGTTCTAAAATGCTAATGCTCTATTAATTGTCATATACACAACATAAATACGCTCATATATTTATCAGCCAACGTCCTAACTTAACAATTCTCAATTTCTCGGACATGGAATTGAATCTGCAGTTTTCTCGTCTGAATAAAATCAACACTTAATTACCATACAAAAATGATTCTGTAGAAATATGGCTAATGGAGATTTACATTAGTAAATCATAGAAAAATATAACAATTTGTTCTTACTCATAATACACTGAGTAATGGTCAGTTAAATCGCTGAATACAATTTGTCACAATGTTCACTTGCATGATGGTAAATTGCAACTTACAATCTTAATTTGACCTGAGTTATATAGCCAAGCATTTCAGAAATGAATTAACGTCGATTTCCCATGAAATTATGAGTTAAAGAGGCATACACAACATCATATGACATTGATTTACATTAAAGATTACATTATAAAAATTATTGTTAGACAATTAAACCAGTTTAAATATCTAAAATCCTTAATACCTGATCGAAATTTATGAAATAAACTTCAAAACTACTTATTATATATACAATTAATGAATATCACAAAAAATATTTAAAACGATTTTATCCCTATCTGCCAAGCAATATGTTTAACAAATATGTACTACCTGACACTTATACATTTTTTACACTTTCAATAACATTGTACTGGTTGATACTGATAATTTAGGTCACGTAAACTATACATTGTGTTAAAATGTACAGTACAATCTGAATTAATATTGACATGGATACATTATTTATACATTTTTTGTTTTCGTTGTTTTCTGTTTGTTTCTTTTACCAATTAGTTGCCAAGTTGTGATATCATTGTAATACCAGTAACTGCCTTTCATGTGCTGAGCAGACATTCCATATCAGCAAACATAAAGAAGCGACTTGGACTCTCAAATTACTTTTTTCTGCACTAAAAAAACGCAACTAGCCACACATATGCGTTCACCCAGGCGATGGTGGATAAGTTAAAGATTAAAAAAGTGTAACAGCCGCCTTACTCTCCCGATTTGGCACCAAATGACTTTTCGTGGCAGTCGATTGTGCTCTTTAAAGGAAATTCTAATTATTTTTTGTTCCGTTCTTAAAAACATCCCTTAAGATCATTTGGATGAGCATATCCAACATGGGTACATAAAAGGGAAAAATGTTTGTTTTGGGAAGATGTGTGTTTAGAGTAACCTGACATGGCGTTAATTGATTTAGTGTATTTTGACGTTAATCCGGTCACGATTGGTAGGCGTTACCAAATAAATAGTACCACTTTCAGCTTTAAAGATTCATTAGTTAAAGTTGCCAAAATATGTATTCATATCAATACGAACTTTAATGATCAAAACTGAAATGATAAAAAAGTTATGAATATTTTCCACGAAACCTTTGAAACCCCATCGTATATCAATATTATTATAATTATTAATATTACTTTTATAGTAATTTTAATAAAAATAATGCAAAACTTATTTAAAATAGCAGCTTAATTTATAAATTAAATGGTCGTTTTAAACGTGTTTAATCTTGAAATGATATACCACGTGACATACCTCACTCTTCCTTGATCCTCATCGCTGGAAACTTTACTCGTGTTCGATTCGCCTATGATGATATTGGAATACCCAGTGAGGAACACTCGTCTGCTCGCTTCAGACTCTGGAATTACTAAATTGCTTGCTGAACTGTGCTTTGTCATTTCCTTTGAGGTCCCCATATCTAAAATCGATACTATTGGCGACTTTTCAAGCAAACAACGTCGTGATATAACTGAAAAAGTGTAAAAACCGACATAAGCATCAATACAATGCAGTGGAATCAATACAATACAGTGGAATCAATACAATGCAGTGGAATCAATACAATACAGTGGAATCAATACAATGCAGTGGAATCAATACAATACAGTGGAATCAATACAATGCAATGTGATGCAATGTAACGCAACACAATACATCACAATATAATTTCTCTAACTTCTGTTTTTCTTTTGCAATAATTTCGGTTCGTGTCCATTCTTATACAACTAATTTTTGCAATGTGACCTCTAATAGAACATAATATAATGTTTTGTTAATATGTCCTGTCATATATTGTAAATATGTCGAATGTATCATGAAATATTGCTAATGTAACAATATAATGAATCTTGAATAAAACCGTCTCATTAAAGTCATGGCATAATTATATTACTAAGCTTTACATATATCTAGTCTAGTTTAAGTTTGCCATTTCTGCACATATGTAAATATTTGTGTCAGATAATAAAATGAAGCATATGACACATATCTATCGATGTTGGGATTTTACGGTATACCAACAGGAAGGAAAATTTCGGATTCACTCTTTGTATATGTGACACAATGACCAAGGAATGACCAAGGGTCGACAACTGACTAAAGTAGTATGCAAATACGGTCGAAATAAATTTGACAATTATATTTTAACATAAATAAACTTACGAAAATAGATTTATACATAATAAAAGAACTTCACTCAGCAACAAAATATTGCCGGTTAACTAATGTCATCAAACAGCTTAAACTATTGTTGACACCACTCAAACACTTATAACACGTGACCACTTTCAAGCACGTCAGTTTAACTGATGTTGCGTTACATCTTATTGCTACTCATTATATTAAATATCTTGTACTGTTTTAATATATACGTAATCATTTATATACTACTTCCGAGTCCGTATTTATATATTCAATCGTCAATGTCCAAATCGTCTTGAATTGCGATGGCTGTAACAACAGGGTTATCTTCCTATGATCTATCTTCTGAGTTATTAGGGTTTATTTCATCTCGCTCCGGCCATACTATGACATCATGATAGCCAAGATTCAATCAATTCAGATTTACAATTTACTTAATATGTAATACCGTTACATTTATTTCCCACCATCTTTCATTTCCATGGTAGTTTTGTCAATATGCAATAACAGTACATTTCTTTATTACCTCTATCAATACCATGGTAGCAAAACATAATATCTACATCCAGTTCCATACTTATGCGTATTACAATATATGCTTTCCACACCATATATCAGTATATATATACACCTGGAAAAAGTTAAGCGATCCCTGTATTTCTCAACAATTTTAGCGCGACCACAACTGCAATTTCTAAAATTGTTTTGGTAATGGTAAGAATAATTCTCCGTAGATAACATGTGGTTGTTCGGTGGTGTTGTTGACACGGAAAGCTCGCCAACTTCGCCCTTGCAACGATCGATGAATTGTTAAATTGCACTATCAGTTGACACAGAGAACATGCATAATTTGAATTTAAACTTAAATCTAGTCATTATTTTGACCTGTAGTCATTATTTTGATGACAAAAAGGCTCGAAGAAATTTATCTGGCGGCGACAGTTGGCGAATAACTGGTATGATTAATGTAGGCATGTCCTTCAGAGCTGTTGGTCGTCAGCTTGGTTACCACTCGGTTATAAGAATCATCGGCAAACCAATCACTTTAGGGCTTTCTAAGGTCTGGATGACCACTTTTGACGTCAGAATGCGAAGATCGCAACATAAGGCGTCATATGTTTGCGAAAAGCACCTTTATGAAGGAGAAATGAATTCCACACAGGCAGTGGTCGTCACGTATATTGAGGAATCGACTCAGATTTGCAGGTTTGAGGTTACGGAGAGTGATCAAGCGTCCTTTGCTGACTAATATTTAACGCATGAATCGCTTGACATTGTGTTTGGCGAGAAATGGTTGGAACTTGAGGAAATGGAGAAATATCCACTGGTCGTACCTCTTCACACCACATACGGACGGTTTTGGGTGTGTATGCACCGAAATACAGCATACACACCGAATAACATTCGTCCTGAGGTCCCCATTGGTGGCGCATCGGTCATGATATTGGATTACCTGTCCTGCGACTGTAATTTGAACATGGTCACTGTCCATGAGAATCTGATGGGTGTCAGGTACATGCGTGGAATCTTGGATCCGATCATTTAAGACCATTTTGATAACCACCCTCTGGCTACCATACTAGTCTACATGGACAATAATGCGAGACCACATCGGGCTCAAGCAATGACACAGTTGATGCAGCAGAACGCCATCACTACTCTCCCTGGCCCGCCATGAGTCTTGATATGAACCCGATTGAGCACACGTTTGATATCCTGGGCCACAATATACAAAAGCTGGACCCATCAGCAGCCAATCTGCAACAATTAGCACAGGCTCTCCATCGAGAATGGCAAATTTTACCCCAGGACCTCATCCGACGCCTGACTGGTGGCATGAGGAGGAGAGTTGAGGCTGCCATCCGGGTACGTCGAGGCTATACACGTTATTGAAGATTGCGTTCACAGTATGCCATATCGACTTGAAACGCATTTTAAACTCTGCAGCTTCATACATAAAACATGAATATTTCTGGTAAAAAAACACTTGTGCTTGTGCTTCGATATTAAGATGAGAAGGTACACTCTGATAACCGTCCATGTTATTCAAGTTATTGTAACAAATTTAAACCCGTCAATATGTCCTATAGGAATTTTTTAATATTTAACGATTTTTATGAAATAAACGTCATAATGACTTATTATGTATACCAAAAAATGAGTATTATAAAAAAATCAACGTTTTTTTCTATCTACATAGCGATAAGTTTAAACAATCCGTAATCGATAATTACTACCTGCACGAATGATAACTTACCCGCAGATTCAAATGTTAAAGCTACATGGCCGTAAAATGAACAATCATCACCGACACTGGAATCGAACTCTCGACCTGATTTGATTGTCGGATGTTTTTTTCAGTCAAATGTTAATGTTACATTTACGAAATTTAAAGAAACATAAAAGTTTATGTAGCATGTCCATAAGAATAAGAGCGATCGAATCTACTCTTTTTTACGGATAAAATCATTGCAAGTTTGTCCGGCAGATTGAAGCTAATTTAGATATTCGTGTTTCGCCTTTCAATTTTCAACTTGAAACTAACCTGGATCCTTACCTTTTTGCCTCCAATATGGACGATATATAAACTATGGAAAAAACACGAATATAAAACTTATTTGAGCGAGTTAAATATTTTGTTTATAAATCTTAAAATATAATAGAATGTCACACAGTTAATTGTATTAATAATTTAGGTATTTGCATAAAAATGATAGTCACATACCTTATTGTCTTGATTCAAGCTTTGGCCAACGTGCATGTTTCACATTGAATCCTAATATAGAATGATCCAGATTTTAAGCATTTTTTATGAATTTATAATGCACGATCACCTATAGCTTTATGTTTTTGTTGTTGAAATGTAGCCAGCTTGCACGTTTCACTGAGCCCTACAATAGAACGACACTCATATTACTTGAAGAATGGCACATAAAAGTATATGATGATTTTATGCACTTTGTAATAAATGAATTTATAATGCACTGTCACGTACAGCTTTATGCATTTGCCCTAGATACGTGTTTTAATATCGACCACATGTACCGATTACTAATATATTCATGTCAGTGTGGTTAATAATAATGTATTACCAACACTATTCATTTTCATTATCAGCAGTTATGTTTTTTTTAAACCAACAAAATGAATGGATGGCTCGTACTGCCTTAATATTATTTAATTCAGATGGCATATAGGCCTATGCACTTCACATCAGAGGGCAATATATCGGTACCAGTTTATGAATATGTATCTATAGTTGAAATAGTCTTGTACAAGCATGCACAGTTTGTCACAGATGGTTACCCTTTTATAAAAATGAACAAAATAAATCTATAAAAAAAAAGGATTAAACTTTACAATAGAAAAAAGAAGAAGTTTTAATAATGAAAAAAAAGAAAAAAGGATCTCTGCCACACTTGTGTCTGTGAGTTCCATTGACGATGTTGAACACACATGTGATGTTTCATTCATATCAAATGAGTGGTTGCAAAGATATCTTACCTGATAAAAAAACTTTAACCTGAAAAATTAAGTCCAAAAAGGGCCATAACCCTGCCAAAATGCAATCCAGAGTTGTGGTACTTATGTCTGTTAGTTCCATTGATGATGTTGAACACACAAGTGAAGTTTCATTCATATCAAATGAGTGGTTGCATAGATATCTTACCTGATAAAAAAACTTTATCCTGAAAAAAACAACGCCGACGCCGGGGCGAGTACAATAGCCTCCCATATTCTACGAATTGTCGAGCTAAAATGTGAATCATAATGATAATACATGTACAATCAATATCGAACTTATTTAATGCAACATTATTAATAGGACTACGACAACATCTATAAAGAATACACACAATTTAATTTTTATCAATCTGTTCGGTCTAAAATAGCAGTGAGTGCGATTTCACCTATACCTTAACATGAATAGTTTTATTAATCTTGACTCATATTTTTGAATAAGCGCATTTAAAATGATAAATAACCTAGTTGAATGGTCGCAGTTCCGTATTTGGTCGCGTTTTAGTACGTGCTGAATCAACGGCATACCATTTTTTCGGAAGCCTTCAAGTACATGCTGAATCAATGGCATACCGTATTCTTTTTTTTTCAGACGCCTTCTAGTACAGACTTCATCATCATTATTTTGTTTTCGGAAAACACAGCTGTTCATAAGTTTAAACATAACGTATTTCAATATCTATATGACACAATGCAATGACATATGATATTTCATAAATTGTATAATTCACAGACATAAAGGATCGAAAGTATGCTTATTTATATCCGCTCCATGATTAAACATATTAAATGTTGGCAGATAGACGTGTAATGGAATAAGTTATTTTTATGACCTTATATACGTTAACAAATTGTACAGCAAAATGACAATAGAAAAACTAACTGTAGCTATTATTACATTGTACAGAGAGAGAGAGAGAGAGAGAGAGAGAGAGAGAGAGAGAGAGAGAGAGGTGGTCAGAGAAAGAGAGACAGATAGAGAGCGACAGAAAGAGAGAGAGACCGACCGACAGACAGACAGACTGCCGGGCGATTAATGCTGATAACGAAGGCAAGTCTGACGAGCCGTACCGGGATTATCCCATATCTTGCGGGGAATGAGCTAGTGATTCCACGTTATAAGGTAAAAATACAGACGTCACCTTCGATGTATATTAAAACTATAATAGAGCTATAAGAAAGTTCATGGAGTACGTGCATGTGGAATCTCTTTTGTGAAGGAAAACTAGTGGCAAATGTTTTTTCAAATTCATGTTAATGATAATATAATGGAGAATGGAAAGAAAAACATACTAAAATAATGAAATTAAGATCAAATCGACTGTTTTAGTACAATTTGTGTACCTTATCTATGGTAAATGTTGATAAATGTTGATAAAACAATGTGAATTCACTAATTATTTTGCAAATTAACCATCCAAACGTCAGAGGTGTTCCATTTCTTAAACATAAATTATGTTTTGATATTATAAAATGGTCTTAAATTAAAAAAATACTGCTGTTTTGTTTGTGGAAGTATACATGTATAATTCACTGTATGACGTTATTATATTATTTTTAAAGATTAATTAACGAACGTAGTTTTGGTATTAGTTTTATATTCGTGTTTTTTTCCATAGTTTATACATATTCCATATTGGAGGCAAACAGGGTAAGGATCCAGGTTAATTTCAAGTTGAATATTGAAAGGCGAAACACGAATATCTAAATTGACTTCAATCTGCCGAACAAACTTGCAATGATTTTAACCGTAAGTTGTTAGTGATTTACATTGTTGACAAAATGAATCTATCACTAACTAATCGCCTTGTGAACCTCAGGAACGATGGTTTTATAATCATTAATTCTGTTTTCAATTCGTATTGTTGTCTGTTGTTTCATACATTGTAACAACATATATAGTTTAAGAGATCTATAGTACTGGTGTCAGCAAGTACAAGGTTATTAAATGTTTCTAGATTGCATTCGTGTAGGTAGCACACATCGATTAAAGATTGTATAAACTTGTATAAAAACGTTGATCATTAATTGTATCATATTTATTTTTGTATAAATATTAAGTCCTTATGACGTTGATTTCATAAAAAGCCGTTAAATATTATGGATTTTAAGAAATATCAATTTAATTTTGCTATTTTAACTATTTTTGTGTAGCCTCAAAGGTAAATTTATGTCATATGATTTTGGGAATGTCGTAGTATTGATTTTTAACATGTAATATGTGGCAGTTATTTGACAATAACTCAAGGTGAAATTTTATTCTGGGTCAGTTTACATATAACATCATGCAAAGAAACGTTGTGACAAGTTGTAGTTGGCGTTTTAACCGCACCATTGCACAACGTGTATGAAAGTAATAATTATATTTTCCTATAGTTAATTTATGTATATGTCTGATAGCTATATTTCTGCAGAATCAGATCTAAAGTGTGTGTATGGTGATGAACTGTTGATTTCTTCTACGCGAAAGCTGTTGATTTAATTTCATATCCAGATTTTGAAAGTTATTTATAATATTTTACAAATGGAAACATCAAATATGTATAATTCTATTCATGACTTGTACCATTTGTAGTTAAGGTTAATGCGCGAAAATATGCGATAAGAAAATTCCTAGACGCAAAATATGGATTACTGATGGAAACGTTACTGATGGAAAAATGTATGCTGGAGCTGATGAAGTCAAAAGAGATGCAGACGTAGGAGAATATTATATGTTGACATTTTATCTTGACAGCACTATGTAACTTAAATAGCAGCATTTTATAGTTGGCATATTATTTATAATATTCGTCCATCTTAATAACTTATTTGAGC
Organism: Panopea generosa; assembly: GCA_029582155.1. Taxonomy (NCBI): domain Eukaryota; kingdom Metazoa; phylum Mollusca; class Bivalvia; order Adapedonta; family Hiatellidae; genus Panopea; species Panopea generosa. The sequence goes on along the minus strand of CM055903.1, from coordinate 56,616,541 downwards.
ACAGAAGATAACAAAACAAGTAAATCATTAATTTAACTAGGCAACTGATATATATAACAGTATAATGATTCATAATATTTTCTTTTAAGCTACTCTTTAATTTAAATTCTGACGCAGTGTTTTTTTTTTTATTTTTCGAAAATCATTTGGTTCTTTTAAGGCACAAGATGCTATATTTGAACAGGTTAAACTCCTAAATTCTACTGACACAGTCCTTGTCTGTGTTCCAGCTGGCTCTGCCAACAAGATCATTTTTAACTTAGTGTCGTGTAATAAATGTAACAACTCAATTTCATCATTGCATTTGTAAACTTCATTTCTTAATACAACATTTTGAGATCAACAACATGTATTTACAAAAAAAACACTTGCGCGTTAGGATAAAGACTCACTTGGGGAATGGTTAATCAAACAACAAATCAATACTTGGTGAACAGGAACAAAAACTATGACGGTTTGATTCTTAGAAATATACAATTGTCTGACTGTTGAATTAAGCAATTTGTACATACTTAATTCCACCATGTGTTTCCCACAAACGATCGTCCAAGAATGTGCAAGAATGAAATAAGTAATAACCAAAGACCACAGATATTGTGCAATATGTTATGGTTATAAAATAGTAATGAAAAACGTGCGGATGTAAGAGAAAAACAAACGGCCAAATGGTGCAGATTTGAAGGTCAATACTCTGCGCGCTTCTTAAAATTGAATATATGACGATAAACGAAGAATGCAGTGTGATCTTATCCTTAGTTGTTTTGCTAACAAAAACTATTTTTGAAACACGGATCTCCTGATTATAAGTCTGTTCTATACCTTAGTTCTGCCATTTAACCTTAGTAAATGTCTATTCGTAACTATAAAACAGACGGGGAGGACCACCAACCTTCACACCGTACAAAATCAAACAATTATTAAGTAAATATAATTATTATTATTATTATTATTGCTCTCTCATTCAGCCATTCATTCTTAGTATGTATATAGTATTTCTTCTATAATGTGACATTGTTGAAAAAAACATTAAAATATTTTATTCTGACTATTTTAGGCAATGAATCAATATTTTAAATGACAGGGTGTAGAAAAAATGTAAGGGAGGAGGGATTTTGACATGTTAGGTTACACATTTGTTTTAACATATGTTATGTATATTTCATACTATTTGTGTGGATACATTTGTATTTAATCTAAATTCTAATGAAATCAGTGTTTGTATTTATATACCAATCCCCAATCTTCACTAAATTTATCAAACCTACCATTCTTAATGTTAATCTACTTGTTTACCTCATACACTGCTCTCATATTTCCTATTAGCCCATGAAATGAAATTTTGTTATTCAGACATCTGCTTGAGTAAATGTATCGTAATTGCAAGAAGTAGGGTATTTTCTGCTAATGCATTTTGGCTGTTTGATTTATTTCCAAAAAATAATTGGATTTCATTAAAGCAAAATTGGACATGTTTTTCCTTGAGATATTTATTTATATCTGAAAATAATGCTCTTGTATGATTACACTGCCAAAACAAATGATGCAGTGTTTCCGTGTGTGTATGACAGAAAGTACATTTTACATCAGATTTGATTTCATTCCATTTACAAGTTGGTTAATCATTGTTTTTATTCCATATATCCTAAATTGGTTTAGTTCCCGACTTGTTCTGTAACACTGGGTAGATAATAGGTTGGATAAAAGAAAGCAGGTTCTTTTGTGTTATCATGTTTAAATTTATTTAATATTTTAAATGTTTTTATTGACTGCAATATGCCATGAAAATGCAAATAGTTAACTTTAAGGCTTATATTTTTTTCAAACTCTTCCTTAGTGAATAAGTGTCCATTTTCATTAATAATATAATCTATATATCGAATTCCTTTGTTATACCAATTTTTACTGAAAAAACTTTACTTTCCATTTAATAGATTCTGATTGTAAAAAATTGACACCTTGAGGAATTGTTTACGTGTATCAACTTTGTGAGAATCTAATAAATTCATATATGCCTGCATGACATCTTGCCAGTATTCATTTTTAATGGAATTAAATAACTTTTCAGGGTAGTGTTTACCACAAGATAATATTTTATCTATATCAAGAAAAGAATTTATTTGTTAAATGTTGCCACATTCCATCTTAATATATAAGTTGTCTTATCCAAGTATGTTTGGCTTGCTATGAAAGCTTTTAAATCAATCATTTAAACCCTCCTGAATAATATTTTGTGACAACTACTTTTTTTATCTTTGCGGATCCTTTCCAGGTGTAATTAATTTGTTTAATACATGTGTCTGGTGGGTTTGGGAGATAAACAAAAGAACATGGTTTAAGAATGGTAATAATAAGCTTTAATGACTATGATTATCCCAATTGGTGTAAAAAAACCTTCTGTTCCAATATTGCATTGATTTTTTTTTGTTGATTTTTTCAGTTTTTTTCCTCGAAATTTACTTTTATATTTTCAATATAAATCAGTGGTAAATGAAATGCTTAGATTTTTTGCATTTCATTTTTGTCCCATGATAATTTCCTTTTTATTTAATTTAAATATGAGCTGTAATTCTTTGATCCAATCATATAACTTGTGTCTTGTCAAAACTGATTTTAAGTCCAGGAATTTGTAAAAAGTAGTGTAGTAGAGAGCGTTACATGAAGTGAAGTGTCTGATCCATCTAGTAAGATTGAGGTATCATCTGCAAGCTCAGATAACTTATACTCTTTATTATTTATGTTAATTCCCTTTATATTTTTTTTATTCTATTTGTTAAAATTTCACTACACAAAATAAAGATGTATGGTGACAGGGGATCACCCTGACGGCAGCCGCGCACTATACTGAAGAACTTGGATAAAAAGCCACATTGAATAACTGTTGACTGAATATTATTACAAAAAAGTTTGATCCAGTTTTGTATTGAATCTCCAAATTAAAAAAAAATCAAAGTCTTTTTGATGTAAGAACAAAAGGCTTTCTCAAAATCCATTAATAGTAGTAATCCTGTAATTTTATTTTCTTCCGAGAGATGTAAAATGTCATATACAAGTCTTGTGTTATCACCTGTATAGCCCATTGGATAAAAATAAATGTGTATGTGAAAATCAAATAACATCTGATAACGGATAAGTGTCCTATAAATTGTGCACTACTCCGTAACTCACTTTGTATTTTTTTATTGCGATCAACTTAAAGCATATCATCATTTTAAAATAACGTTTCTTGACCTTGTACATTCAAACGTATGCTTTTTACAGGTATGTTTTTACCTATTTTTGAGTATACATATCCATATGGCTCATTATGTAACGTCATAAAATTACTCACAAAAATAGAAAACACTTGACCGAAGGAAGAACAAAGGCACTAGAGCAGCATGAATACAACCAATATATAAATAATATGTACAATACATACGTAAAGATGACGTCACTACAGGAGAGGTGGAATTTAAAGCAAGAACAAAGCCACTAGAGCAGCATTAAAACAATCAATATACAAATATGTACAATATATACATAGAGATGACGTCACACCAGGAGACGTGGAATTAAAAGGGAGAACAAAGCCACTAGAGCAGTATTAACACTATCAATATACAAATATGTACAATATAAACATAAAGATTACGTCACAATAGGAGACGTGGAATTTAAAGGAAAAACAAAGCCACTAGAGCAGCATTAACACTATCAATATACAAATACATATGTACAATATATACATAGAGATGACGTCATAACAGGAGACGGTCAGGCCAGATAATGATATGCATTACCTTCCACATAGACCGAGAACCAATCCTGCTGACGCCGGTGGGATGAGTCCTTTTGTCATAACAAATATAAGAGAAGTTCCCACAGTCATCGTGCCGGCTACAAGATTAAGCCTGAGACTAATCCTTCTCATACTCACGCCAAACAGAAATATCGCCGTAGAGGCAACGTCTCCTAAATACATACACCTAAAATTACACAACAGTTCCATTACTTTGTACCACAAATTTACAGATACATTCATTTCATTTCTTTTAAATAAAATTTTAAAAAGTTACATGAATATTCTGACATTGATAAGGGAACACTATTGTTACACTCCCTTTGTTCGTGTCTTTATGACAAAGATTAAACTAGTTTACTGATTAAAACATGATTATTTCTTAACATTAAACACATACAATGTACTTCATTATTTTATTCATATGACAGGTTTATATATAATTTACAATATGCTAGTTATTTAAGAAAACATTATTATATTTTGTAACAAGATGAACACCATCTTATCACACATTACATGTGGCATATTCGGTTTTATTGGTGACGGAAGACCTCAGAGTGAATTTTAGTAGAACATCCTTCCTTCTGCAAATAACTGACAAACGTTCTAACATAAAGTTTTCGGACCAAGCGGTATCAAACCTACGACCTTAGCGGTGCGAGGTAAATGATCCTTAGACGATGCGTTAGACCACTTGGCTACGGAAAAATTATTTATAAAAACTGTATTTTTTTTCATATAATTTACGGACGATAGATATTAATGATAAACATTGAAATTAATTAATACTTATATGTGGCTGGAGATACGGCTATGAAATGACAGAGTGATGATTTATTGTTGACTTAGCAATGTACATAATATACAAATTCATTGATAAAACATCAAAGTACAAGGCTTCTCATAGGGAGTTACTAAAGAAATGTTAGAATCAATTCACATAATTATCTCAAAACAGTTTCATCTACAGTATAAAAATCAACAAGAGGGAACTTTTAATTATTGACAAATAAGCCAATTATGTCAAATGGATTAGATTATTATAACGGAAGGAAATATAATCCAACTAGGATCTCAGTTTAAAGGAAACATTTTAAAAAAATGTTTTAAAATTCATATGTAATGATAAGAGCACTATATATGCGCTGAGAATATCTATGTTAAACTTCTATGACGCGTTTCCGTAGAAATTTGATCACAGATCTTAAACTTATGGCACCAAGTCGCGAACCAACGGGATTCTATTTGTAAGCAATATCTAAAATCACTTACCTCTCTCCACTGAAGCACGGGTTCAGAACCATGCAGCTCGGTCGAAACAATTCATATAAGAAAATTTACCAATTACTTGTGGCAGGACTGTGGTCTTTCTCAGATTGGTGAAAACAAGATGTTCCTAAGCCAATAAACGTGATTGCCACATATAGCTCATCGTAATGGCTGTTTTCTCAATTGGCGTTAAACTACAGTTTCTCCATTTGTGTGTAACCTGATTGCCACATATAGTTCATCATAATGTTTGTTTCTCAATGGCATTACACTATCTTTCCTCTATTTGTTCATAATCTGATTATGTTACCGGTAAAAAAGTACTGCAATATACTACACAGCGTTTTAATTGAATATTCCAATTGAAATTTAATATTATAATAATGTAAACAGTTTCCTTTAATACTTAAAGTCTAAAACAGTAACAAATGTGTATGATATATGTAAATGTCCCAAAGTGTGTTTACACAATTGGTAGCAAATGTATACACGGTAATGACGATCCTTCTCAAAACAAAGACACTAACTTTTCAAAAAACCTATCCTGTTACCTGTATGTGACAAAAGTCGGTAAACCATGTGACGTCACATTCACGTGACTTATTAACGGTGATCGGGTGATATTGTCTTGACACTTTAATTGATGTATAGAAACCGTCGGTATTTCCTTAATGAGATAGAATACACCGACAAAGGGGACGGCAGCTATAAGGATCCAAGGTGTTATGTAGGCTGACATGGCTGAGGATAATATATCTGCATAAAGTTATCAATGAATTGTGGAATGAAAACGTCACCTGCCTGAAACAGAAACAGTAGAATAGTGGAGTTGAGGAAACATGATACTTATATGATGTATCGGTAGAGATCAGTTTGCTGCATCGTTTTGAATAATAAATCACATTAAACAGTTGTAAATCAAATTCTATTTTCATATTAACCTAACTAACCATAAATGTAACTCTTTGTAAACTACGATCCGTAGTCAATGTCATCCAGAATAACGCTTCATGGTAATGAACAGCACTATTGACAAAAACAACTCCCGGCCAACGTTAATGGTTCTGGGTCAAACAGTTTCAAAGAAACGTGACTAATCATAAAACAAAATAACATTGCACAAGCTAAACTTAAATCCGTAGAAGTCAAGTTCGTTCTGAAATAAATTCTTCATTGTTTTGAGTAGTATCCAACTACAGACAAAATTATTTCGAAGCAAAACAGTTTATGAGGAACATAGTTATGCGTAAAATTTTAACATTTAATAGGCTGCGTTGTTAATTGGTAAAGGTCAAGGTCATCCGGCAAAAGAGAACATGGTTGAAGTAGTACTATCTATAATACAATTATGGATCAAATTTGGGGACTTGAGTGTAATTAGATTGAGAAACAAAGCTTAACGCAAACACAACGTTGAATTGTTGACGACACCTCCGTTGCCATCAACGGAAAAGTAACACATATGTTTGTGTTTTTATTCGGTATGGTGAGATAAAAACAATGGTCTGTATAAACAACCATTTAACTTGTATTTAAAAGATACATATATTAATAAAACTTTTCTGCAGTCACGCGCATGCATTTGACTGTTATGGCGATTTTTGTCAGAATGTTTGAAATAAAATAAAAGCTAGTATATCTTTTATTTCGGAATTCACGAAAATAGTTCGTATCAAACATGTTTAAGAATGATTTTTTTCGAATGTGACAATAAACGCTGTTGTTGGTATTCCTGTAATTTAGTTTGATTTATATGTTAAATTAATAAAATGTTAACTGAACAAAAGGAGATTGTTAAAATATATGAATCACAAACCGATATACACGATGCATTAATTCATTCGCTTAACCACCAGTCTCAGAATACTAAAGACCTGGCTGCCACGAAATACATAAACACAACCACAATGGTGGCGTGCCAGCCACCAGTATCCTTACAGCGGTAGAATTTCATTGACGTTTTGTTCCTACTGTTTATGAAAGTTGTTACTATTTATAGAATATCTATCCTACGAAGCTTGGAAATGCGATTACTAAACATAGGCTTTGTCCAAATAAAAACCAACAACACTAACAAATGTCCTCATTTACAGACCTATGCTTTTTTAAATACCACAAGTGGGTGATTTAGTAGCTGAGAAAAAAAGGTCTTGGTAACGCTACCACATTTAAGTTAATTCAAATTAACTGTTTATCAAATATTCGCTGACCGGTGCATGGTCTCGGATTAGAAAAAGCAGGAGATTCCCACCAATTATTTCAGGACCGAACTCATTTAAATATGATTGAAGTAGTTTTATGCTCTCAAAGGGCGAGTTTATTATAGATGCCGATATCCGTCCGCAACTATACCTGGAATATCAACCCAAAAAGTATTAAATAGTATATTGGAATTCAATGAACTGCTCCAAAATGCCCGTCAATATCGTCCAGGCAGTTATTTTGTAGTTATACTAGCCTTATTTCATTGATTTGTTTTTTTTTTCTCTTTCTTTTAATAGAGGGCGATGTATTGACGTGCAGTAAAAATAAACATAATCTTCAAAAATGACAGACTTCTTTCTCTTTTTGCACTAGACATTTTATGTATCTATTTGTGTGGATCATATATTCAAAAATACGGAAGGGAATCAGACGTGACTTGGAATATGGATAAATTGCTGCGCGTGGAAGTACAAGGGAAAATAACAATGATTCTATCTTAAATAATGAAGACAATTATCTAATTTGCTATACTTTATTTTCCATAACATTTGCTGGCCCAAATTATATCTAATAAAAGTATGGAAGAGAATCCAGCGAAACTTGAATATAGGGCATTATACAGAGTGCAACAACAACAATTATATTTTGAATATTCTCAGACACGTCTTTCTTTTACATCCTCTTTGCCTTTGTAAACGCACTGTTGCTGCTACTCGATACAACATTTTGGAAATATTCATTGCTTTACAGATACCCACCCTTGTTCAAACTGGGCATCTACACAACAACCTAAATATGATACGTAGTTTTATATATTTTTGCCAGAACCGCGACCTTATTATTCAAACCTCATCTTTTTTTTTAAACTCCTTCCTTTAATTTTCAAAATCTCAGCCATTAAATGCACCCCGTCATTTGAAAATTAATGACCCATTTCCATTGTCAAATTGGTTTAAAATAAATGATAACAATCAACGTTTTATAACAACCATAATATATGTCTTCTAAAATATCAAATATTTTACAATTAAAACATTTTTACGCTTCTTTTTCTTCTTCGTACTGTCTTTCGTTTGACCATTTGCCAGCAAACCGTTGGTTGACACAGCTGCTGATTGCTCTTTCTTCTTGCCAACGATGGTTTCTGGTTTTGTCGAGCGTCTTTGTCGTCAATATCTGCTTTGAGTTTATTGATGTGTTTTCTTTAAATAAATAATACAGTATAATTATGTTTCTGATATCCATATGATTATATATATAATGTTGTAGCCTAAGAGTTCCTGGCTGACTTTCAAAATGACGGAAGCTCTACTCATATGCATTCTAAGGTATTCCGCCCGAATAATATCTAATACCATATATAGCTGTAAAGTGTTAAACCCCTATTGAAATGAAACAAAATCAAAACTGTCTGCTCTGTGTGATACCAGCAGCTGTGATTTAGTGATCATACAAAAGAATTGAAAACTTCGAAATAGTCGGTATATGCCTTGTTACTTTTGCAAATAGTGTGTAACTGTGAAATAGGACAATATTCCGCAGCAAATTCGATAGCAAATTCACGACAATTACTGCACAATAGTTTATATTCATATTCATTATATTTTATATGGTATAACTTGAGATGATGATGTCACATTTTTTATGACTTTTGAACTGTAACAGTTACAATTCACATCCACTGACCTTGCAGAATGGCAACGCCGAATCGGACTGATGCAATATCGGGTATGACGTTTCAATCTAATACATGCAAAGGCTGTTGAGTTTCAATAAAATACATTGAGTGTTTGTTGTGATATGGGCTTGATGGTACTTGCACACAAAACTTTAACCAGATTTTCTAAGTCAGACAAGGGTTATAACTATATTCATGCAAGAATTAACTAAATTAGTTATTGAAGTAGGCAATTGTTACTGAGAAAAGGGACTTGCATGCCAAACTTTAACCAAAGTATGACGCCTGTGCCGACGCCTGGGTGAGTAGAATAGCTCTCTTTAAATTCTGAATAGTGGAGCTAAAAAACAACAGTTATGATTGTATACAAGAATAATGATCTTTCAAGGGTATGAGGTGCTGTTTGAAAATTCCACCCCTCGGGATAACTGTTATCCCTTGAGATGGAATTTTCCATCTGCACTTCAAACCCAAATCAACTTCTTGAACAAGTGTGATTTGTCCAAAATTGTCCCCATCCACTCCACCCCACTACCTCAACATGGCTTATAAGAACACTTTAAGAAAAGTTTGGTTCTGTTTGTGTTTTAACGATTGGTTGAGAACACCTAAATAAAGCAACTTCTAAGTTTCAGCCCCAATAACAGCCACACCTCCAGTTGCATTGTATGTGTACTTATGTGCTCTTTAACTCCAACCCTCATCTACTACAACCGTTACTGCAGGGACACGTCATCAAAATACCCTCTCACCAACTTCCAATGTTGTTTTCAATTTTCGAAAAAGTCCTTCGGTCCATTGTGGGCACAGACATAGTTCCTAAAAGTTCATTCAAGGAAGACAACCCACGACCACTTGACATTGTACCCCATACAGCTCGAATATTTATATCAATAAACATTCTACTGCTACCATCAGGGATGCTTGTGTCTGGGCTTGTCTTAAGCCTAAATGTTTTTGGACAGCTATGACATTTGATGAAAAGAATACTGGCTACTCCTTATTTGGAAATTTCACTTTCAATCGATATTGGTGATACCTTCTGCAACCAATGCATGTGCTGCTGTATACTGTATTCCATGTGTAGTAATGTCAACTACATGACATTGCAACATTTCAATGTTCATAATTTTATAACCATCAATGTCATTGCTTTTGTTACTGTTACTGCGTATCACAAATTTCAGACTTGTAATTTAGTTTATATGCTTTTATATGTTTCATTTTTAACACTCGTATACGTCGAACAATAGATTGTGTACATGTTTTATCATTTTTAGAACATATTTTTCTAATTAATTGCTATGACTGTGCATACGATGTCCTTGGAAATATGTAACAAGGACTTCTCTCCCCTTTTCATAACATGGAGCCGGGCCCGATTAGCTCAGTCGGTTACGCGTCTGACTGTCAACCCAGGGGTCGTGAGTTCGAGTCCCCGCCCGGCAACAGTCTCCGTGATGATTGATATATGACATTGTGTCTCATTATCATTCGTCTCTCACCACTGATTCAAGTGGGAAAGTTATCAGTTTCTTGCGGAGATGGGGTGTGCTCGAGTACTGGTTAATCCCAGGAAACAGTGGTTAGGTTAACTGATCGTCTGTTAGCCCTCGATGGCATAAAAATGACGCTAAATATTCAATCAATCATAACATGGCATTTTACCTTCTCCTTTCGGCAATGTCTCCCTCTAGCTATGTTGAATTTCTTTCGTTGTGTTTTGTTCCTTTTATGTGCATGAAACCGTTATACCGACAGTTACACAATGACTACAAAATATAAGTTATTTATTGATGTTGTCATAAAATGTCACATTCTTTCATATTGCACAGTGTCCAACAAGCTCTTCAGTTTTTCTTCCATTGTGTGTTTCGTTAAAAACAACGCAAAATAATGCATCCAACAATGAATATACACATCACGTATTCGATGATTATTACATAATCCAGAACGTGCAATATATTTTGAAAAGTTTAAAACAAATAAACTTGAGCATATACTTAATTGGCAGCTTAGTTCGCAACAACGGAACACCATACACGACTTAAGGAAGATTGCTTTAGTTTTCAATGCGCTCCAGTTCTGCGAACAAAGGGAAGCAACTTTGTCGAGATCAGCCAGCGTCACTACATACTATTATACTACAAATGACCCTATTTCGGATGACACGCTTATTACGGATACGCCTGAAATTGGTATTTTATATTATGTTCAATATATGAAATATACATACTGGTATAAAATAATTGTTTATAACAATTGAACCTAAATATAAAATATAATATAAATCTTAATATTCATACAAATTTACTCATTTTGTATAAAATTGTTAATTTTGCAACTGCAGTTTATTTAATGATGGCATACTTTGGGAACTATTTTTTCTCAAATTACGCGGTAACATGTATTTTTTTATATTGATTGTCATTAGAATAGGTATCAGAGAGTATTTTGTGAGGTTTTAAGGAAATTTTATCCATACACTATATCAAAATATAAAAATAAACGCTATATTTTTATTGCAAAATTGAAAAACAATTGACACTCTGCGTAAATGATTTTGTTTTTAAAATCACTAAAGAGTTATATTCAAGCTTATAGTTACTATTTCCATGGCAATCATTATTATATGCATGCATCTGTGTATTAGTTTTAATTAAATACTAGATGTAAACAATTTTAGATATTGTTTTTGCATTGCTTGTTAAATATGCATTTGTTCGCCAAATGTCGGGGACGGGTATGTGTATTAGGAGATAATACTAAAGATTCTATACGGTAACATGTGTTATTTTTTTCTGATATTGCATGAACAAACATTAAACTTAAATACTGGAAAGTTTCATCAAATTCTATCCATACGAAAAATATGACAAAAACTATAGTAATCGTCTTTAACTACATGTGCTTGCTTGCACGGGAATTTTCAGGATACTTCAGTTAAAACACAGCGCAAAGCAAAATGTAAACAAACCTAACAAAAGGCTATTTTATGCATTTTGAATAAAATATCAGCAAACGTAAAGTTGCAAAAACCGTCACGAAATACTGCTTGTACTTATTTGGTCGATAAAACTTACCTATATTGACCAAAACTTCGCCAATTGGTGAATTTCTGAGATGACAGTTGTTTTCAAAGTTTTTCGTGTTTAAATGTAAGACCCATTACTTTTATTTCGGAAATACGGAAGTCAGTAAATTGGTTAAAAATAGTTAAGCCACGTGTAACTAAATTTTGGTAAGAAAACATAAATTGCATTTTCTCACAAAACTGAAATCAAAATATCTTGCTGTCGTAAAATATACTTCAAGTGAAACAAATATTCCGAAAAATATGACGATCTTTACAGTAGTTCAAAATTCGGCTGATTTATACAAATCTATTATTTAGGTTATTAGTCTCTCGTCCACAACTTTTCCTGTGTAATGAAAAATAATTCATTACACGACTCGGTTTTGGGTTCGAGTAAATGTAATCGAAAAGTGTGTAAGGAGATCGAAGTAGATCTTTTTAAGATTGATGGCGGACAATTACAGTATGAAATGAGGTATTGCATTGCCCATGTCACCAATCATATAAATAGATATGATTTTAAAGTAATGTATCGCATTTTTAAAATGGCTGCGTTCTTTTCGTCCACACTCAAACTAGACGTGTTCCTGTGACTGACAAAGACGATTAATTTCGAAAAAGTAAGCCTCGTTGCATCTGTACGGATATTTAACCTGGATAAAGGTTCCTTTGTTTTGAACGTAAACACGTCGCTAGTACAAACGACCGTAGCGAAAATAAGGCCTTTTCAAATTCCATATGCGTAGTGGTACACAACTGATATTAATATTACACACCCCTTTTGCATTTTACATCATATCTATAAATAAAATATCAATATTTCAATAAAACACAGCCTATTTAAACAGCTGTTAAAATTTTGAAATATCAAGGCAAATCTCAATTTCGCCATGAAAATAGTCCTTAAATGGATTCATGTTTTACCTTGAAAATTCCCTTCATGTTAATTAATAATTATAGTAATTTGCGATTTGTCACACCATTGATTTTATAACGGTTCACTCACAAACGTGACACTGTGTGTTACCATATGATCTATAGAGTAATTGTCGGTTTTAGAGAAAACAAACACTATGGCTAAAAACAGCAAAATACTATATTTTGTAACTTTTATCAAAAAGCATAATTTTATTGTTCTTTTAAGACCTTCTGTTTAATCCTCACTCATTTTTCAACACCGTGATTATAACAAAAAGTGTAAAGTCCCCGTCAACCTGAGACAGATTGAACCATTATATATTATTCACTTATTGATCTGAAATACTTATAATGGATTAATGGTCACAATAGACGTTTAATGACGATTCTCGGTGCCTGTTATAACTTTAAAATGTTATGTTTTTAAATTTAGATATAACAAGGAAAATAGCAAATTTGAATTCAAAAAGCATTCAGAGTTGTGACTAATTTGGAATAATTTACCGGAGCAAATAATTGCAGTATAAAGAATTATAAGAACATGATAAACAAACGCGGGAAATCACATGGCTCAAGATTGCTACACATCATACTTCTGTTTTAAACTATTCTGTAAGGGAAACAACTATTTAGAAAACTTACGAATTGTTTCGGACCTGTAAGTAAGTGCTATATCTCATAAATGTTCAATAAATAAAACTCTTCATATGCGAGTTATCCAGCGTATTATGCCTGCATATTACCTGTATATGTATAATGACGTCGGTTAATGGAACTACAGAAATCATTCTTACTTTGTGTTCCGTTTGACCGAATTGCTAAACTGAAAACGGGAACATGCTTCATAAATTACTATCGTTATATCTCGGTAATAACATCCATGTATATGAAGCTAAACTATTCGTTCGCAGTAATACGTTTATTGGATATGAACAAAATATATATAGGATCAATGAATGGGTTCCGTAAAAAATATACATATTATTTGACACGGGTGTCTAGTATCGTAAAATAATTGTGTATAGCACTTTATTAAACCAAAATTAAAAGTTCAAATTGAAAAGTTTGAAACGCTGTTATATTGTTTTCTTTTTATCCCATAAGATCTTATTTCAATTAATAGTTTATATTAATATTCTATCAAAAACCATGACCATGATTTGTCTAAGTTGAAAGAATTTGTTTCACAACCGAGGTAAAATAATTTAATTTAGATAAATAACAATGTAATAATGTCTGATTACAAATGACCTAACTTTGTTTTTATTGTAAACTTCACATCCCTTTAATAGTCACCTTGAATAGTTTACTAGCATTAAGTACACGATCATGACCATGAGGCGTGGTCAGCATTGTCGTTTCAAATGTCCGATTTTAAATTGTTTTATTTTAGCAACGGCATCCATAATGGATGTCCGGCAGCTACAAAAATACACTTTAAAGTGACATTACCCACGGACAAGTGCGTATGACATACGGGCCAATGCGTAGTAGAGTATAATTGTCGTTAAGATAAAAGTCCCAATAATTTAAATTCCATACATTACACTTAGAACACAAATACACTTAAAAAGTATTGACCGACTTGCATTCACTGTACTGATTCCATACTGACACGGTCTTTCTTCGTACAATATACTGCCTGGAGTACTGAAATGCGCTGACTGAGGTCTAGTAAATACATTTGGGTTTGATAAAGCTTTGTTCTACTGCTGAAATATCTAACGATGAAATTTACTCATGTGACTTATCGCAAACTAATATCAAATTTCGTGTGTTATTGTAAGCATTTTCTTTAATAGGCCTTTGAGTCAATGTCTAGATTTAATAAGGGTGGTATCAAAATATAGCTGATAAAACTGTTGATCATTTCATATTATCAGTTATTTCTTTTTTTACAGTTTTTTAGAGTTTAAACTATAATGAATCGAAAAAGAAAACAAGACCGTTCATTGTGGTATATAGTGTGCAGAGTGACATCAAAAGGAGGAAATATGTAGGAACACTAGACAGTTGATTTAAACACCAGGCACGTCAACGCAGCTGTGATAAGGCAGGGTACAGTCTCAGAACCAAAAGCTGCTGAACATTGTGTTGATGTTAACAATAACGGAGTGAACCTACATCGTTGTCGTTAGCTCTGTTTAACCATTGATAGCAGCAAGTCGATTGTAAAGTCTAAATATATATATATATATATGACTTATTTGAATGCGTAAATAAGTAAATAAGTTAAATACACGGCATCAGTTTCATTCATTTTGATACACGATGTAATAGTTTGAGTAAACACAACAATGCGAATAAAAAGATAATCAGTATCGCAATTCTGAAGAAACCTTAAAATGTATGTTCAAGGGAAAATACTCGCTATGCTCGTATAGAATTGATTGTTTTTGTTCAGAAACATTTGTAGAAAAGTGTCATCTGATCTAAAGTTTCAGAGGCTTCAATGAAAAAGTGCTGTCAAACAGACAAAACGATTCTACAAAATAATGTTTACTTCACGTTCATGTTTATACAAGGATAGTCTCATAATAACTTCAAATGACCAATTTCGTTCTCAGTATTTTTGTAGATCTCCAATTGTATAAAGTGTCCAGTTGATATTAACAGGGTTGTCATGTTTTGCATGCATGTAGCACAAGATTCAACCAAAGAGATTTTGTCTTGAATAAATATAATGTCAATGAACGTTTTTCTTTTGAATATACGAATGCTAAATCTAAAACGTATTAAGCAATGCAAATTAAGTCCTACTAATATAAACAGTGGTCGTAAACATGCAATTTAGTCCATTGCATTATCATCTTGTATGTCAGTTGTTGACCTAATATTGAGTTCACAAGTGGCAATATTATAAACTGTGTGAAGAAAATGTTATATGAAATATAATTATGTTCTGATGTTTATCAAAGACATAAGTAACTGTTAACGGACGTTTTTTATTTGGAATGTATTGTAGAAAGTTCACGTCCGTGTTGGCATTAATGCAAAGTTGAGATATTTGAAACTTATTTTCTGTTCATTGATCGGGTATTGACATTGCAAATTAAACACGCTACTTATAGTATTTGATTGTTTCCGAATGTTTGATGAAAATGAAATGCCAATTTAAACCAAACTAATATCAGTTATATGAAAGTATATGAACTTTATTTAAGTTATATTGAAAACGAGAATTTCTACAATAATAAAATATAAAGTACAGTTTTTTGTGTAATATATAAAATTGATTGTATTAAACACACACTAGCTATTGTTTACCTTATGAGTGTCTGACCGACAGTATAAAGTATTAGAGTAACAGTCTGCTGGTGATATTGATGCAATACCACGCAAAGGACGAAAATGCGATCCCATTGGGCATGGTAACCTACGTGCCATTTGATCTGAGACGCCCTGCCAATTAAATACGCAGCTAATCTTACCGATATTTGTTCCAGCGATGCAATTATCCGTATGATTTTTCTAAAGATAAACTGACGATATATCACACGTGACCTAAAGGAGTTTTCAATTACATATATGTCTGTCATGGAAACAAATAGCACAAAAATCTCAATATTTGACGTATTAGCAAGTAGCTGGCAATCTTTCTCACTTAAAGTTTTGGGAGCGAGCGGTTCTCGGACCTTATCAGTGAGAGATAAATGATCTTAAGACGATGCCTTAAACCACTCGGCCACGGAGGACACTCTAAACTCAGAACATCTTAGTAAAAAAAAGAATGGGTAGTGTCCTTTTCGTTTCAGTAAATATTTTTGAAAGCAATCAATAAATAACTTCAATTCCGATATATTTTGTCGTAATATAAATTACCATTTATTTATTTTGCTTCAGTCTGTGTCAAGAAATGTAAAAGCAACAACAGTGGTAAGTATACTCTGTTTTTTTACACATAGACTATACGCATATGTACTATGTTTATTTACGAATTTAAGTGTTCACGTAACACTATATTAGTTTATTACAAATAAAATGTTCAAGGTAGCATAGTGAAACATTGTACACATGTTAACCTCGTGAACTAGTAGTTCATATTTCTATGTAATCATTTCAAGTATTTTCTGAAACAATCGATTGAAACAAATATCCAAAACTATAAAGCTGTCTTAATTAAAAGCTGTTCATGAGCATTTCACGAACATGTCTACACGTGTCATTTTAATGGTCAACTTTTTGCATTTTGCTATGATGGAGTCCACTTCCGTATTTGTCTATTACCATTGAACCAATAGCAAACATTCGTTTCAGATGCATTACTCCAAAACTGTTCAAGATAACGTTATGAGAATTTATCAACTTATTATTGTAGTAGGGTCTTGACTAGGCAGTTTTCATTTTCAAGATTTAATCTGTTACTACAGAAATAATTAACAAAATGACGAGTATTTTACTTTCCGGTGCAAATCGACAAACCCTAATGATGAAAATGTGCCTTTTGCTGAGAAACAGTTTTCATTTTCAAGTTTCTGCACTTATTTTTTAATTGGATTTAACGCCATTTTTAACAAATTTTAGATTGTATCAGGCATATCGTGGATGAAGATTTCAGAATGAATATGAGTAGGAACACTGTCCTTCCGCATTTAACTGGCAAACATTATTCGGAGTGAGCGTATTTCGAACCTTAGCGGTGAGAGGTAAGTGATTTTGATACTGCGCTTTATACCACTTGATCATGAAGGACACCTTGAACTCAGAACATCTGAGTAAAAAACAGAATGGCTAGGAAAATTGCCGACTACATAATTATTCTTGTTCTTTTCGATTTGAAATTCATGTAAGTAAAATACCATATGAAGATAAACGTTTATGTCATCATTTTCGTTTCAGCGGATACTGTTGAAAGAAATCAAACAATAACTTCAGTTCTAAAATGTGTATTCGTTTTATATATATCTATTAAACTATTTTGCTTCAGATTCTGCCAAGGAAGTTGACGAGGAAAAAGATAAGGAGGAAAAAAGTAATGATGGTCTGTATCCTCTATTTCCTACACTAGGTTTATTAACGAATTTATGTATTCACGAAACACTATATTTGTTCTTATAGCCAGAACTTGGTCGTATGTTAAAGATACAACAGAATGTTATGTCTACTAACATTTAAGAGTTTGAAAACCATCTATCCGACAATAGTGAATATTAGCTCTTAATACTTGACATATCATTGCTGGCAATTAAAATAAAATGTATAATTGTTTTCAAGTTTAAAGATTGAGTCAGATGAAAGATATTGGCATTTTTTCTTGACCACCTGAATAGTTAAACACCTGTTATTTCCGTCTTGTTTTGAGTGTCATCCTTCTTTTCTGTGTCCAGTACAAGAGCAGAACTCCTAACCAATTATTTTTAGATCATAATACACTGTAGTTATATCAACCTATTGGTGAAGTTGCCTTTTACTACTTTTAGTTATCTTGCTGCTCTGGTATATAGAAAATGGGGGGGGGGGGGGGGGATAACTACATGTCTATTTTTAAATTTCAAGATGAACCCAGACGAAACACATTCTCATTTTCTTAACTAGCTGAAAAGTTAGTACCCAAACGTATTTACGGTAGCAGTGGTTTCCTTAGCACTTTGACATTTGGAGACATTTGTTCTCCCCTATAATGGGAATATAAAGCCAGATTGGAAAATTTTCAGAGTCATTTGATTGAATAGTGTGGCAAAAATGCAAACTTTGAGGGACATGGAAAAACCTGCAGTAGTGCAGTGGATACAGTGTTAGCCCCTCACGCTAGAGGTTGCAGGTTTGATCTCCAGCTTAGCACGATGCCTAACAAAAACAAAACTCAGTACTGGATATACCCGGAAAACGAACTCGAGAGCAGTTCATATAATTTCTGAGCTTAATATAAACATCTTTATAGGTTCTGGCTGTCTTGCTTTGGGTGTTGGCCGCCCATGACTGATTTCGTTTCGAAATACATATATGTATGTATACTGGTGATTTTGCAGGTTATATTGAAAACAACAATCAGCGATCGTACACATTCTGGAGTTTGCAGTCTATAAAGCTGATCATAAGCCTCTGCAAAGACCATCAGGACGATTTGGAGGATCCGAGAAAGAAGGAGAATGATACGTGGAAGTTAATAACTGACACAGTGGAGTAGCTTTACCCAGAATCAGGTTGAGAGCAAATGGAGATCGCTTGGTCAGTCTCACACAGATGTCAGGAATGCAAACTCTTAACTCTTATTAGGGTAAAAGTACAAAACTTTCCAATACTATCGTGAGATTGATGACATCGTTGCCAAAAGGCACGATGTAAATCCCACATTTCTGGCAGGAACAGGCTGTGAACAATCGCCATTCTCAAAGTTCAGTACTAAAAATATGCAGGGAAAAATAACAACAGTTCGTCAACATCGGATACTGGATTGTAACAAACCAAGTCAGCCAAACAGATAAGGCACAAGGCGAGAAGGAATGCCATCATCGTAAGACATTGGTTAGCAGCTATTTCGATTTCTTAAATAAAGAGATGAGACACATAAGAAAGAAAATGAAACCAAAGAGCAAAAACATGATGAAAGAGAAAAAGAAAGAAATGAATTGTTAAAGCAATTTTTAGATGTTTTTAAAAAATGATTTCCACATGGCCTATATTTAAACTGTAATGCATCCTGTGTAATAATCTTGAAAAAAGTGGCCGTTTGTGATTTAAGGTTTTATGTCACCTGAGCTCAAATTGAGTAATTCTGATTTTCTTTTGTCCGTCGTCTGTTCATTCGCCTGTATGCAGTAATTTAATTGTTTTCTTCAAACAACATTTTTGAAACCGCTTAATCAATTTTCACTCAATTTAGTTTGAAGCACCTGTACATGAAACTCTCTCAAGTTCTTTCAAAACATTACCCTGCGGTCAAATTTGGCCCCGCCCTTCCCCAGGGGCTCATAAGTTTCAATATATAAATTTGTAGGAAAAAGAACTTCTCCGAAAGTACTAGAGTTAGTTATTTTGCGTATACACGAATCCTCACATTATTGGCTTCTTCTCAAATTTGTTCATACCATGACATTGGGGTCAAATTTGACACCGCCCACAGGGGTCAAGTATTACATAGAGTTATTTATATAGTGAAAATTAAAAAAATATATTTTCCTAATGCACTAGGCCTTGAGCGTAAGCAGGTATTTTGACAAGATTTCGTATAAATGTGTACCCACTATGTTTTTTCCTGTATAAGTTTGTCAGCTGTTTTACACGACATGTTTGGACCTCTTGCATCTATGCCAAATTTAACAAAACTTGAGATTTTTGCCAGCTTTTTTTAAGTAGTTAGCTTTAGTGATATTGTAAATTGTTTCCTCATACTGAAGTTCAGAAATCTAAATAGCATTTTCGGTTTGACAATCTGTTTGTAAAGTTTGTTGATGCATTATGTCCCAAAAACTTATCTGAACTGGAATTTTTGTGATGTGAAAGGATGACTGTTCAAGAGCTGAGGTATGCTTTACGTAAGATGATGTCTTACATGATGCAGTGTTTATGTCAATCTTGTATCATATGACAACAGTTTGTTAAGTTTGCCGAGTAGCCAATAGCTTAGCTGGAAAAAAGAATGTGTGTATGCTCTCGAATTAGTACCACATGGTTTTCTAAAATATCCATTGAACTCTTACCATGTGATGTTTCCCAAAGGACAGAAGTATTAGTGTACTGGTGTGATATACACAGATTGTAGGTCATATGGTGTAGGGCATAATACTGTCATATGTTTATTGGTATAATGCTATCACGTGGTCTAGGTCATAATGCTGTTATATTATCAATGACATAATGCTGTCATATGGTCTAGAAACACAACTTTTACAGTATATAAAACATCTCGTTAACTATTTACCAAGTTACACTGGTTATTTAATATGTATGTTAGTAATGTGGCACATGAAGCACTCAAATTCTTAATTGTTCTTTTATGTGCACATACTCTCCCAGAATATGTGCTATGGTAGTTAAAGGCTGTGGTTTAAGCAACGGTGACTTAAGTAACATCCTCTCTATAAAAAACAGTTGCCTGAGTCACGCATTTTAGAAGTGGTACAGCATATTCCTGATAATGGCAACAAATGTGGCAAAGTGCAACATGCTCATATGGTCTAGAGCACAATATTGTCATGATCCAGAGTACAACGCTGTCATGGTCAAGGACACAACACTGTCACAGTCTAGGCGCAACACTGTCATGTGTCTAGGACATAACACTGTCATAGTATATGGGGCACAACATTGTCATAATTATGTCGATGGCACAACACTGCCATATGTCTAGGAAATAACACAGTCAAATGTCTTGGACACAACAAAACCATATGTCGAGGACACAACACTGTCATATGATATGGGGTACACCATTGTCATATGTCGATGGCACAACACTGTCATATGATATGGGGTACAACATTGCCGTATGTCGACACCACAACACTGTTATATGTCTAGGACACAACACTATCATATGATATGGGGCACAACATTGTGATATGTCGAGGACATAACACTGTCATATTATATGGGGCACAACATCGATGGCACAACACTGCCATATGTCTAGGACATAACAATGTCAAATGTCAAGGACACAACACTGCCATATGTCGAGGACACAACACTGCCGTATGTCGAGGACACAATAACTCCATACGATATGGGGCAAAACATTGTCATATTTCGAGGACATAACAATGTCATATGTCGAAGACACAACACTGTCATATGATATGGGTCACAACATTGTCATACGTCGAGGGCACAACACTGCCATATGTCTAAGACATAACACCGTCATATTATATGGGACACACCATTGTCATATATCGATGGCACAACACTGCCATATGTCTAGGACATAACAATGTCAAATTTCAAGGACACAACACTATTACATGTCGAGGAAACAACACTGCCATATGTCGAGGACACAACACTGCCATATATATGTCGAGGATACAACACCTCCATATGATATGTGGCAAAACATTGTCATATGTCGAGAACATAACACTGTAATATGTCGAAGACACAACACTGTCATATGATATGGGTCACAACATTGTCAAATGTCGAGGGCACAACACTGCCATATGTCTAAGACACAACACTGTCATATGTCGAAGAAACAACACTGCCATATGTCGAGGACACAATACTGCCATATGTATGTTGAGGACACAACACCTCCATATGATATGTGGCAAAACATTGTCATATGTCGAGGACCTAACACTGTAATATGTCGAAGACACAACACTGTCATATGATATGGGTCACAACATTGTCATATGTCGAGGGCACAACACTGCCATATGTCTAAGACACAACACTGTCATATGATATGGGGCACACCATTGTGATATGTCAAGGACATAACACTGTCATATTATATGGGTCACAACATTGTCATATATCGATGGCACAACATTGCCATATTTATAGGACGTAACACTGTCAAATTTCAAGGACACAACACTGTCAAATGTCGAGGACACAACACTTCCATATGTCGGGGACACAACACTGCCATATGTCGAGGACACAACACTGCCATATGTCGTGGACACAACACCTCCATATGATATGGGGCAAAACATTGTCATATGTCGAGGACCTAACACTGTAATATGTCGAAGACACAACACTGTCATATGATATTGGTCACAACATTGTCATATGTCGAGGACACAACATTGTCATATGTCGAGGGCACAACTTTGTCATATGATATGAGGTACAACATTGTCATATGTCGAGGGCACAGCTCTGCCATATGTCGAGGACACAATACTATCATATGATAAGGGGCACAACATTGTCATATGTCGAGGGCACAACACTGCCATATGTCTAAGACACAACACTGTCATATGGTCTTGGGCACAACGTTGTCACAAGGTTTTGCCGCAACATTGTGACATGTCTATATAATCAAGTGCATCACGTTGTTATGTGTGAGAGTTTGTATGAAATGTGCGCAGGAAGCAGTTAAGTTATCTCTATTTCTTAATGTTATTTCGTTCTTGTTTTATGTTGGTTTGTTTTTATCGTTTGTCAATTGTTAATTAGTCATTGCATTTAAATGAAATGCTGTGTTTTTTTTTGTGTGTTTGTGGGTGTGGGTGAGGGCGTGGGGGGGGGGGGGGGGGGTATGCATGAAGCACTTCAATGATCTCTTTATTTATTTCTTAATGTGGTTGGACTTTTATTTACTGTTCGTTTGTTTTTACTGTTTTTCTATTGTTGATTATTCTTTTCATTTAGTATAAATGCAATAATTTTTTTTTTCTGAATACATTTCTATTTCTATTTTTCTATGTAGAGTACTCAAGCGTTATGGTTATACCACTTAAATGATTATTGATTCAGTCGTTTGAAGTTTTTGACTCATGTACGTAATGCTATCTTGATGAACAATAACCCGGTAAGTTATTGGATATACACACTGTATTGTTTAAGCCCTATGACAATAATATGACTGTACATTGCCGCCTATTTATTGCTAACAATGACATCGATATGTGCACGCATGTGATCAAATTACTTATACATACATGAAAGAATTCAATACGTAGAGCTGTTGCCTGAAATAATACTGCTATAAATCTAGGGATGTTGTAAAAGCTAGTATGTGATATAGCAACTGTCTAAATATATTATTTAGGGAAATATAATTTCGGTTATTGTTTTTTTCATGAATCGCTGACTATGAATACCCTTGTTGCATATAAGCAAAAAAGTGTGTTTGATGCAATTGTTAATGTTTTATAGAATAATTTTGAAATGCCCCCGAGTGTCGTCGGTAATTTAGGGCACTGGCAAATATGATATTTGTCGAGCAGGTAGGATATTTCCCGACTATATTTTTATACTTGATATTAACCTAATACACATTATGTTAAGCTAAAGGTCATATTTTTACTTCAAATCTGAAGAATGTTTTCTTAAAGTTTATAAATAAAATAAAACACGTCTACAACGCAAAAATATAGTAAATGATCATGTTTTTACTTCAGTTTCAATAACGTCTTTAAACTATGTCATTAACCTAGGAGAGATGGTGAAATGGTTGTTTTGAATTTATTTATCAATATCTGCCTTGGTAGAACGTGTACTAAGCATACACAACTAACATGTAATGCTCAAGGTCACAACAGAGGGTTGTGGTGGCAGGAAGAACGCATGACCCTCATATTCTGGATCCGGTACATGTACTTTAACAAACGCTTCAAGTGGGATGGTGGCCATTCAAATATAAACTTTATTAAAAATAATTAAACTAAATGGGTAATTCTGTGGAATAAGTGTATGCAATTTCTTTTTAAACAGTACTTCATTTAATTAACGGATGGATGTCAGTGTACATAGTCGTCGTTCTAGAGATCCACCAGGCGGGTAAAGGGTACTAGAAACGCCATATCTCTGCAAAACACTTAAAATATCTAGAAATAAGGGACAAATGGACCGTAGAGCAATGTTCATGACCAATCATCACAGATATAATTATTGTACGGGATTCGAACTCACGACCACTGAATTGACAGTCAGACGTGTCACCGACGGATGTACCCTGGCTCTATTGTAAAAAAAATTAGAGGGAAATGAGTGTTTCATTTTAGCGATTGT
The DNA here is from genome assembly GCA_029582155.1 of Panopea generosa. Classification (NCBI taxonomy): domain Eukaryota; kingdom Metazoa; phylum Mollusca; class Bivalvia; order Adapedonta; family Hiatellidae; genus Panopea; species Panopea generosa. Next base: position 56,591,977 of record CM055903.1, on the reverse strand, counting down.
GGGTCGGTCACCAAATACATATATATACTTCTCACTACTTCCATTCATCCATGTTCGTATACATAGTGGAACATGGAATATGGTGGTATAGTTCAGCCAGCCTGGTAGTCGAATAGCCACTTCATTACGTCGTCATCAGGACAATATGGTGTCGACATCTCACTCATTATGCTGATATAACCATCTTTACTAAGTAATTTACCAATAAGATCAGGAAACACGAGAAAGTGACTAACTGGCTCAAAAGCCAGCAAGTGCCCCACTCTTCCACCAACACATTAGTTACAGATATCAACATCAAGGTGCATCATACATAATCGACGGGGAAGTCAACTTATTCAGTATGTATTTTTGTTTTTAATTATAAATCCGAAACATTCCGCATGATCAGGACGCTGATGTCGACATTAGTAACTAAGAAATTGGCGGCAGGACATGCTACCCACTGGCTTTTCAAGACAGTCAATAACGTAGACAAGATAATTATGTCACCATAATAAGTGAGATGTCGACATCATACGTTCCTAATGTGGATTAATGCAGTGGTTATGTGAATATCAGACTTGCAGAACTATGTCACCGTAGCATATCATAAATGTCAAGATTTATGCTTTGTTTCTTGTAACTGATAGAAGTCTTGTCTGGCTGTAGAACGATTAGTTTAACTGAAGTTCTACTTTTTGTTTACTTCAAACCATAGCAAAGCCACGTACTCAAAGTCATACAATAGCATAATCGAATCGTTTACAGGCAAATACAACCATTTCCACCAATATTAACATTGTTTTATTGTAATAACGTCCGTGTCCTTCACTACAGTTACGGAAGACTCGATCGGAATATGAATAAATCAGCACATTGTATTGTTGAATATCTATTTTAAAACATATCACGCGTGTCAATGGCGTGTTAATATGATATCGCCTCACTGGTGCAATAAGGTACCAAGTATATAAAATAAAAACGCACCTTTTACGTTTTTGCACCAATTGGGGTAATATGATCTGAAATCAATTTTGATTATGTTTAGTGTTTACTTCATTGATCATGAAACCATAGAAGGAACATAAAACTCTAAATAATTGCAGTATTATTCAAAACAAAGAGATTTATAAAACTGCTACGTAATACATCAGCCATTCACATGTATAAGGTTACTAACGTTCTTTAAAGGGAAATACTGCAATTTTCACTTTAATTTTTTTCTGAAATACTTATTAACTCATTATGTAAATATGAAATTATATCACTCAAGCATATATTAAGACAATACTTTTTGTTCGTATAATAGAAAAAAGTGGTTAACTCTTGTAAATGGTTGAAAATATTATACTTTGCAGATGACTGACAACACGTACACATCATATGCTAATTTTCTGAGTTGTATCCGAATGATAGAACATATTCCAAGTAATACAAGATTATCAAAACATAAATACAATATAACTTTAATGGCTCGAACCCAACAGAATTGGACAAAATAATTCGAATTAAAGGTGCGAATTATACAGATACGTGTGTTGGCATGAGCTAATGTCTACTTCAAATGTTCAAGCCATCAGTGCTCTAGCCGTTAGAGGTAGAATAATAACAAAATAAATAGTAATTCGGCAGTGGTTTGTTGTTCGAGTAATCTGTGTCTTCCAGCCATTCGAATTTTAGCCAACGGAGTTCTACTGGAAAGTTTGAACTTAAACTTATTTTATATGTGACAGTCTATGTCAATACTTAAACTAAATATTAGATGTCTCCGATATAAAGACACACTATTGGACAAATAACCAAGTTATAAAACATATTAAATATTTAGAACACTACACTTAATTAATCAGTAATTAACTAATACAAATACTAAAATCAAGCAGTATAACTTACATAGTAAATAGATATATATTAGACTATCGTTGTAGCTTATATAAAAAGAGTACTAATATATAATCAAATAAGCATTGGTATAGTGATTATCTTTATTAATTACATTTTTTACTTAAAGAAGAAAGGGACCTCGCAGGCCGAGTGGTCTAACATGACGTTTCAAAATGACTAACCTCTCACCGCTAAGGAAATATGTTTCATTGCCGTTCACTCCAAAAACTTTATGTGAGAAAATGTGTTAGTTACCTGCGGAAGGTCGGTGGTTCTTTTCAGATTCATCCCGAGGGCTTCCTCCACCAATACAATTGGATCTGCTGGATATATAACCCGAAATGTGTTGAAAATGGCGTTAACACCATTCAAACAATGTAGATCCTGTGGTGTATAGATGCGAGAGCTAGAGCTTTTGTGTGTTTTATATTCCTCTGTTTATTCACATTCATGTAATGCTATGCACAGGTAAAGTAAACCATTATTCGCACTTAAAAATATGAAACTGTATTGTCAAAGTCAATATATGTTCTGTCCTGTGATAGTTTTACTCTTAACAAAATATAGCATGGTGTTATTTGTTTAACAGTTACAGTCTATGTGGAGATCATGTTTATGAACAATATATCGTAAGAGTGATTTCCCTTGTTTAAAACATCAGTCTACTAAAACAAACTCTAATAAAAAACGTTATATAGCACAATGTAGATTCAGATGTTGTCAGTATGTAAGTAAGGAAATTAGCAAGAAGAAGGAAGGAACCAAGGAAGCAAGCAATGTAAATAAGGCAGGGCAGGTTATAGCAGGGCAGGGCAATCATGCATGCAGGCAGGCCGGCAGGTAGACAGGCAGGCAGTTAAAGGCAGGAAAATAAGTAAGTAATAAAACAGGGCAGATATATAAGTAATTAAGTAAGTAAGTGTGTAAATAAGTAAGCAAGTAAAATAGTCAGTCAGTCAGTAAGTTTGTAAATAAGTAATAAAGTAACTACATTTATTAATGTCTTATCAATAAGTAACTACGGTAAATGGTAATTATTGCGGTTAACGATGATGAGCAACACATTGATGGAGATACGAACGAGTATGTTAATTAACAACTGAACAAAAACAACCTGTGCGAAGACAATACATATTCTGGCAAACATCGTAATACAGACAATACACATGTTGCAAACTTCTTGATGCAGAGCGTCCGCCTCGAATGCGGGAGTTTGTGGGTTCGATCCAAGGCTGGGTCATACCAAAAACTTGAAGAATGGTACTAGAAGCTTTTTTTCTATAGAAGTTCGGCATTTAGGATAATTCTAGATTTGGTCGGCGGCATGATACTCCAGTGTGGCAACGCTTAGAATACTGTATCAATTAGATACCTTAGCGATATTTTTAAATTATTGAAAGCGACGCTAACACCATACAACAACAACATTGAATCTCACATAGCCTGCAGATATGAATACGGATATAAGAAAAACAAACTTTACGAATTATTACATGTTTGGTAAATTATATATTGCGCAGAAGATTGAATGTGTTTTAATATTGAATGGGGGAGAGCTCAAGCGAATATGTATTGAATTGAAACGAAAACGTGCACTATATCTGTACATATCTTCTCTACTCCATCTAATATTTAACAACATAACAATTTATAAAAATTTATACAAATTGAAATTCAGTATGTGAAGATCAAAGACTTATATGAACAAATTACAGAGATGTTTACATTGTGTTTAGAGTTTATACACTAACCTTTTATATTCTATAAGACTGTTTGACTGAACATCTCAAGCTTACTTTTCATTTATTCCTTAAGAACTGTTCCGCATAAATTATACATTTTTGGCATAAATACTGCCTATTGGTAGGGGATTGGAATGTATTTTGGAACAAGTATTGATATGGATATGGTAGGCGACTTCGAGTTTCTCTATGGAACATGAAAAATATTCATCATTTTTTATCCATTTTGGCAAACTTTAATATCAATTTGAAATCTTTTTAAAGTATCATTGGTCATGTAAGGGGTCTTAAATTGTGTATAGGAATTATGGAAAATTTCTATTTGCAAATTTATTTGTGCAAATATAATGTTCTATTTGAGATTTAAAGCATTGGTTAAATTAGTTTTGGTTAAACAGGAATAATTATATTTCCAGAAAGGACTAGAGGGCCTTAAAATGGTAAACATTTGATTTTTTTTAAACCTAATCTAAGTTTGATAATTTTAAAGCATCATTTGGTCACGACTGTTACGATTCACTCCAATGAGTGGATTGAATTTCCATGTGTTCAAAAAAAGTTTAAATTGAAAACTGTCAAAAATCTACTCCCAATAAACAAAATGTCAAATCTGTCTCAACTGTATACAAATTTTCGCTATGAGTTGGAATTTTTAAATAAGTAAATCAATCGGCTGGGATGTATAAGGCCCTGTAAGTGGTCTTAAAGTTAAATATAGTAATACTGTGTGAAAATGGAAAATTCTCATTTTAACATTTATTTGTGCAAAAATAATATTCTATTTGATATTTAAATAATTGTCTAAATTAGTTCTGGTTCAACAGGGAGAATCAATTTTCTCTAAGAGACTAGGGAGGCCTTAAAAAGGAAACATAACGACTTTTCAAAAATCTTGTATTCCACAAACAGTCAGAAACATTTGTTCATAATCGCTATGATTATCCCTATGCGTGGGAAGTTGAAGTTTCCACAATTCCATGTACTGGCCTTAAAAGGGATTTACATATGAGGATTATAGGAAAACGAGTAATTGTCATATCCTTATCCATTTGTTCTATAGTATGTTTAAGTATGACATCTGAAGCTGTGATTTGTCACACAAATTTGATCTAGTTCAATAAGGAAGACTGATGTCTACGAAAGGACCAGAAGATGCCCCAAAATGATTTAAATTGTGAATGTTTAACAATTTTGTTCAAAGGAACCGATCAGTCAAATTTATTGATATAATATTAAGTTATTTTGACATCAGCAAGGATTGAACATTCTAAAATCAAGGGTATATGGTGTAGTGGTGACCTGTAAGGGCAAAATTACATAGGAATACTATTGGAAATGAGAGCAGTTTCGTCGTTGCATTCATTTGTACCAGAACAGTACAGTTTGAGAAGTATTTTGGGATCATAGCTAAGTTAATAAATCAGGTTTCGTTGTATCCATACACATACATAATGCAAAACATGCATGTCGTAATACAAATTTAGGAAACAAAAATAATACACTCTCTGTTAAAGTTATAGTTTAATCGGCAATAGACGACAGACAATAAACCAATCACATCTAAATGAACTTAAACAGTTTACAAAATAAATTTTGCCATTATGGAATTTGTTGTTATAGAAGTATCACTGGATTTAAATATTTACAAAAGGACTATTCTGAGTTCTAACTGAAAGAAAAAAGAAAACAAAATCAACTTTTAAGGGATACATTAGGCCAACTACGAATCACATATGGTAGAACTAACGCTCACTATTTAAACAACATTTTTTAACTCAATTATTTAATTTTATGTCATAGTTTAATATAAATGTTAAGGTGTTGCAGGCACATCCAAATAGAAACATACTGGGTGACCCTCGAAAACATATACGCAAGGGACTCCATTCATGAGACGATTTGCCTTTTGTTTGTCTTATTATCTGTCCTTAGTCTTTAGAAGGTAAACATTTTACTACATAGTATAACTTTTAATAACGGATTGTTTTGGATTATACTTTTCCTTTTTTGGTTAAAAAGAACAACTAATGTGTTAGTGGGGCGGCAGTCTAATGGATAGACTGTTGGCCGTTCACGCCAGAGGTTGCGGGTTCGATCCCCAGCTCGACCCGATGCCTCTCATAAAATAACACTCAGTACTGGTTCTACCCAGGAAGCAGACTCGAGAACGGTTCATATAAGCTCTGAGCTTTCATCGCAATCGAGCTAAAATAAATTAGTATAAACTAAACTAATGTGTTAGTCATGTTAACCTTAAAACAATGGCATAACATATGCAATGTACATATAATAGGTATTGTTTTAAGTAAACGTTAGAACACCCTTAATTGATCAAAGGTGGCTTATTGACGAGGTAATAGGCTCTTTTTTATATTTTAAGAGTCACAACCCAGATTTATTATCAAACCATTATCTGAGACATTATGGCATTTAGTAACCATTGTGTGTTTTCTGAGATAAATATAATAGCTATAGTGCGGACTAATAATTGCAATATGTTATGATTCGAGTTCCCTCCGAAATTATTAAACAGATGTCGTATGATGATTAGCGTCGCTTTCAACAATTGTTCAGTCATATCACAACGGTGTCTACTTGAAACGGTATACCAGAATTGCTGTCTCACTGAAGTATCATTTCGCAGACATCCAGTCTGACATTGTGCCGAACAGACCTAGAACACGTTCTCTACAGTATCGTAGTGTTCCTTATTCCTATAATAACTGCTTACAAAAATGTTGCTGTTAAATACATGGCATTGAATGATTTTCAATTTGATTGTTACAGGTTTAAAGTATATATTATATTATTTTACATTCATTAGAAGTTTCCGAAAGTTACAAAATCACTGTGTTTCCTCTGTTATCACATTGTATGTTAAACAATTCATTCTACACTCAAAATATTATGTTAATGGTTTTAGTTTTTAGATTAATTATTTGGCAGCTTTCGTTGGGAAAACACTGCTGATACTGAGCGTCGTGTTATGACACATATTATGAAGAAAAACTGACACAAATGTATAGTTGGTATAGTAGAAAGATTAAAATTACATTATAAACATAAAGCTGGCATCTGGTCTGTTCAGCGAGTATTAAAATTTAAGTCTTAGATTTTTTTAATGGATCCTCTAAATAGCTTAATATAGTAATTAAGCTTAGCTTAACTGCGAAATAAGCTCAGAGCTTAATCTTGAAGGTCAAGGTCAAGGTCGCGCAACCGGAAGTAGCGTTTTTGTGAAAAAATGGAAACAACCAAGTTTAATTTAATTAATTAACACTCTCCACTGAGTCTTATGTGTGATAAATTATCTTAATCCAACATATTTTTAATACTGCACATTCTGATAGGTTAATTATGTCTGACTAAGCCCAATTTACTGGTTACCGCCCTCGACCACTTTCTCCATCATATAGAAATAATATCCAAGATGGCGGCGCCCATGAAAACAAACAGACAGCCAATTCTGCTTGAGTTTGCGATGGCATTAACTATCATATGCTACATAATCTCGCTCCATGGCCCATTGGTTCAACAGAAGACTGCCTTCACAGCCATTTCTTTCAATGCCTCCCATGTACAGAACTTCTCCTTCGCAGAAAACCGGAACATACTCCAAAGTAAAAACACAGCATGATATCCCCAGGTAGAGATAAGAAGAGCCTCATATTCCTCCTAATACTACTATCAGGGGACATACAGATGAATCCAGGTCCAGGAAATCGGTCCATATTTCCTTGTGGTGTATGCGACATACCTGTTACATGGACACAAGAGGGTGTATGCTGCAACAACTGTAGTGTTTGGTATCACAAATCCTGTGAAGACTTATCTTCAAGAAACATGTCGTACTTGGCCCGTTCGAGTGTCGTCTGGCACTGTTGTAAGTGTGATAGTGTGAACGTTGACAGTTTCACGTTTAATAGCTTCGAACTTTTTACAACTAATGTTTACATGCCACTTTCTGGAATTGAAACGTCCTTTGATTCAGTCGCATCATCCTGCTTCAGTCCTCTTCATACAAGTAGCCCACACTCATTGAAGGATCACACCAACACTTCAAAAAAACATCGTAGAACATTGTCCTCTGCTAACTCAGAGAAATCAAGAGCATCAAGAAGTGAATCTACACCTGCACAGCCTAATATCCCAAGAAAATCAAACAATCTTCGTCTGTTAACTGTCAACTGTTGTGGAATCAGAACTAACAGGTCAGAGTTTATCGCATCCCTAGACTACATCAAGCCAGACCTTGTCTGCGGAACAGAGTCGTGGTTAAAAGGCGTGAAACCTGGTCGTGATCCAGAGAAGACAGCCATCAAGTCTTGCGAAATCTTTCCTGAAACATACTTGGCCCACAGAAATGACCGAACATCTGGATTGGGTGGTGGAGTCTTTACCGCAACAAAAGAAGGCCTCACTTCAGACGCACAACCACAGCTGACCACAGATTGTGAGATAGTTTGGACAAAGGTCAAGGCCAAGCAGCACAAAGACATATACCTATGTTCCTTCTACATGCCACATAGAAACATGCACGACATAGAGGAACTCAGCAAATCAATCTCAGCACTCTCCCAAGCCAACAAAGAAAGACACATCATACTTGCTGGCGACTTCAACTGTCCAGACATTGACTGGGAGAATATGTCAGTAAAGAAGGGGGCTGCAGACAGAGAGACACAGCAAGCTCTGATAGACTGTTCCATAGAACATGGGCTTACTCAAGTCCACAACCAACCAACGAGAGATTCCAACATGTTAGATCTAGTATTCACCAACAATCCCTCGCTTGTCAATACCTCAACATCTGTGCCAGGTATCAGCGACCACGCCATGGTTGTCACAGACATCAATATCATCCCATATTACATAACCAGAAGCCCAGAACTTTCTTCATTTTCTCAAAGGCTAATTGGGATGACATCTTCGATGACATGAATCTACTATCTGATTCTATTACCAACATGGCTAATACCTCATCTAGCCAAAATCTCTGGGAGACATTTAAATCAGAAATCAACAAATCTATGATGCGAAACATCCCTACAAAAACCAGCAATAAAAGGAAATCAGTACCCTGGTTCAACAAAGACCTGAAGAGGATGGTGAGACGGAAATCAAGACTGTACAAACACGCCAAACAATCCAACCAGTGGAATGCTTTCAAGACCTTTCAAAGACAGTGCAAGACTGCATTCAAGAAAGCAGAAATAGACCATATCAACAACACCATTCAGAAGGGACTCGATGAGCAAAATACAAAGCCTTTTTGGAGGTATGTGAAGGCTCGGAGGCAAGACAGCGTGGGTGTGGCACCACTAAAGAAGCTTGGAAGCCTACTGAATGGAAACAAGGACGAAGCACAGATCCTGGTTGATCAATTCAAGTCCGTCTTTACTAAAGAAACTGGCGACTCCATACTCCCTGACACAAAGAAGAGAGCCAAACATCCAATATCTCCACTCACAGTTACAACCAAGGGTGTCGAGAAGCTTCTCCTGAAGATTAACACTTCGAAAGCACAGGGACCAGACAAGATTGCCAACATCATGTTAAAGACGTGCGCCTATCAACTAGCACCTGCCCTAAGGACCATATTCCAACGCTCCATCAACACTGGTAAACTCCCATCCGACTGGCTCAACGCAAATGTGGCACCAATATACAAGAAAGGCGAAGTACACCTTCCTGAAAACTACAGACCCGTTTCCCTGACATGTGTATCATGTAAACTACTAGAACACATAATCTGCAAACATATTATAGACCATCTTGAAAAAAACAAAATCCTCACAACATTAAACCATGGCTTTAGATCAGGCTTCTCTTGTGAAACACAACTCCTGACAACAGTTCACGACCTTCTGCGAAACTCGGACAAAGAGGCACAGATCGACATGGTCATCCTCGACTTTTCCAAGGCATTCGACACAGTCCCCCACAGAAGGCTACTTCACAAGATGGAACTCTATGGAGTAGATGGAAATATCAATGCCTGGCTGACAGACTTCCTTACTAATAGGACAATGCAGGTTGTGGTTGATGGAGAAACATCGGAAGCAGTATCCGTGGACTCGGGAGTACCCCAGGGCATAGTATTAGGACCCTTGCTGTTCTTATGCCATATAAATGACCTCCCAGACGCAGTCCAGTCATCAGTTCGCCTTTTTGCCGACGATTGCCTACTCTACCGAGTCATCAAAAGCCCAGAAGACCTCACCACCCTCCAACAGGACCTACAACAACTAGAGACATGGGCAGATACATGGGGTATGCATTTTAATGCAAAGAAATGCTACTTGATGAGCATGAACAGCAACTCGTCACATTTCTATGAACTAGATAAAACGATACTACAACAAGTACCAGAAAACCCCTATCTTGGAGTGACAATATCCGAAGACCTTAAGTGGAGCGCTTACATCACCAAGATCTCCAAAAGGGCAAACTCGACCATTGGCTTCCTTAGAAGGAACCTAAGACACTGTCCACCATCATGCAGAAAAATGGCATACCTGTCACTAGTAAGATCAACCCTAGAATACTGTTCCATCGTCTGGGATCCTTACCAACAAAAGGACATCTTTACACTAGAGAAGGTACAGCGCCAAGCCGTCCGCTTCATCACAGGAGACTACAAGTCACGGGACCCAGGTAGCGTCACACGTATGATGAACGACCTACAATTACCACCCCTCCAAGACCGAAGGAAAGCACAGAGGTTATCCTTTTTCTATAAGGTGGTCGAGGGGCTGGTGCCAGCTATGCTATGTCTTGACTATTTAACCCCTGTCCGCGGTAAGCGCCAAATTAAAGCCAGGAAATTCTTAGGCTGCAAATCAGACAATATTGTTGAAAAACATTCTTTAAATAACAGCAAATACTTTAAATTAGTGTAGTGCAAAAGCATCTCATTCCAGAATTCTTACTTTCCAAAAACTATTATAGACTGGAACCAACTGGAATATAGTGTTGTGTGCGCAAATACAGTCAACGGCTTTAAATCGGCCGTCTTTCATTGGGACTAATCAGTGTTTCCCAGACCTTCTTTCCGTTGTGCATATGCCGAGAGGCTCTACAACGTACTAATCCAGATCCAGATCCAGATCCAGATGAAATGCATTCGAGTCCATTATCTGGGTAGAACCAGTACTCAACTTTGTTTCTGAGATGCCATCGGGCCAAGCTGGTACTCAAACCTACGGCCTCTAGTGTGAGCGGCCAACATCCATTCTACTACCATTATTAATATTTTATGAGCACAGCAACGTTTTAATGAAAACTTTCTCTTGAATGCAGGAATAAAGACATAGTTTGATGTATCTTTCCACAGAATACAATCATTTAACTGCAAAAAATACACATATTTATTTATTAACTGTAAACTGGTTTTCATATTTAAATGTTTACATGTAAAATGATTTGCAACTTAATTATAAGTAGCGATGAGCAATGGGTCTGTTATACTTAACGGAACAGTTTACATCTGAAGATCTATGTATATACATAGCAGATCGGACATAAGACTTCTAGATAGGTCTAGAACTGGTTATAAAATTGATGTTGTTTGAGCTACACTTCCTACACATTTACACATTTGTAAAGACAGTCTCATATATATTCATTTTAATAGTTCCTTAAAAACGTAAGATTGTGTTAACTCTCGAGATTGCAATAATATACACCGTGTGCAATGTCAATAAAATTTGCTGTAAGTTGTTGATGTCTTACTTCGTCTAGATATTGGGACACCTGGCACGGCCATTCAAAACACACCAGGAAGACACGATATCGAAGTAAATGCCGAACCGTCGTCTCTGTTTTCTAAACGTGTAGGTCGATTCAAAACGTATATTGTCATTTCTCTTGAGTCACCATTATTGCATATATAGTTAAATCAATAATTGTGTGACACAAACTTGTGATTTTGGCTTGCCTAAGTGTAAAGATAGGTTTTGATTTCCTGTTAGGTACTCTGTTCAAAATAAAACTTGTCAATACAACGTTATATGGCACAGAGTATCATCAAATCGGATAAATCATGTATTCTACACTTTATTTTACAATGCAGTAGTCTTGGTCATCTCCTACGATTTCGTGTTTAAAGGTCTGTTTGTCTCAGTTCATCAAATCTTACTTTCTAAATTAAACGTGTTTTTTATGAATAGCCAATTACACTGTAACTTAACATTACAGCGTTATCAGTTTACGCTGCAGTAGGTTTATTACCATTATAACTCAAAAGCCGTTTTAAGCGGAGAGGTAGTACAGTGGATACCTTTTGGACTCTCAAAAACAACATTGATAACTGATTCTGGAGAACAATCCATTTAAGTTCTGAACTTTCTTCATCATTGAATAAAAATGAATCAATATCAACTAAATTATTAAATCCTAGTAAACTAAACTGAACAAATTGAATGATAGCTTTGGAAATGGTTACCCTTGGTTCGTTGGTTCGTTAAAAGAGTGCCTTTGTACTTGTTTGTAGCTTTGTACGTGGAGTTTTCTTTTTCTCATATTAGAAGTTACACAATCACACTATACATGACAAGTCATTCAACTGGCCAACTCGGAAAATGCATGTCCGAGTTATGACATGTGATCGTAAACAAACCGTTATTTGACATTGTTTGTTCTGTAGTAACCGCATTTTATGTTGGATTCCGCTCAAACCGAAACATAGATATATAACTTTACCTAGAAAAAAAGTTTATTAGTAAATGACCGAAGTTGTTCATTGAGTGAGCATACACCTCGTAGGCGGAAGAAATCAGTTTTCGATCTCCGGCCAGCCATACCAAAGACAATATACTAGACTCTTCTTTGCTTGGTGTTTAGAGGATAGCTTTGAGTCTGGTCGGCCTAGTGTCAGTAAAATGTGACTGAGTGAGTTATATCATATCACGTGTCTTCGGTATGATACTCCAGTATGGCCACGCTTAGAATACTGTCTTATGTAGAAACCGTCGTAATATGACAGAAATTTGGTGAAAGCGACGCTAATCTTCCTACGGCATCTGATTGTTAATATTGGAGGACGATAAATCATCAATTATTGTACTTATTATGTACACTTCAGCAGCTGTATTTATCTTAGAACATACACAGTAGTTACTTGATAAAGTCTTAGATAACGGTTTGAACAGGTCTAATTAGATTATAAAAAGCTGGGTTTTAATACTCGAAATATCAAAATCGTTTTATTTTGGCATCGTATCCTCCCACAAGTGAGCGATTTAGGGCCATCGCATAGTCTTCTTAAATCAATTATTGATGGTTGTTCTTAAGAAATAGGGTAACGTAAAGCATTAAATTATAAGACAAATAAATAAATATTTAAACAGAAACATGGTTACTTTTACTTGCTACATTTTTATCTACATCCTTTATTATTATTCGGTAGTAGTAAAGGCAGGCATTTTAACTAGAAGTTCTTATTTGTTATTGAATATTAAACAACTTAATATTACAAACTATACAATGTAACAAATAATTGATTCTTAAGCTCTAGGTAAAGATAACAAATACAACCAGTACGAAAAGTGTCCCTCCATTACCTATTCAGAGTGGTATTGATCTTAAAAGTCAATATGTTTTACACGGACTATATTACATAGTACCGATTAACTTAAGATTTGCTTTTTTTAAAATAGTTATGTGCATTTGACTGGAATGGGGTGGGGTGGATAATACGTTATATTGTATAAGTACACGCAACTATGAAAATTAATATATTCTATTCAAACGTACAATCTTGTGTCTTCCTTTGTTATCAACAGCCTAAGCATATTGCAAAGGTTATAATGTTAAAAGGATAAATGACTCCATGAAAATCAAACTTTTTTTGTAACTACCACAGATACTAACAGCACTACCATTAGTAGTGTCAACAGAAACAACAGTAACAATAGTAACATCAACAAAAACAGCAGATACATCAGCAATAATATTAATAGACTCATCAGTAACAATTATATCAATGAAAATCAAAACAAAATTGTAAAAACCAGTGTATCTAACTGTATAATGCTACATCTTCCTTCTGTAACAGAATTTACATAAGTCGCGTCCGCAGAAACAGCTGGAACGGATGTAACAGCAAAAAAGGAAGGGGGGGGGGGGGAGAAAAATTGATAAAGTGTTGGCCGATAACGCAAAACGTCACACATTCATGTACGAGTTTTGATGGTCTCTAAACTTACAGCACTTAGTAGGAAATAATGTATTCAAGATAGATTCATATTTATTGACAGAACCAACAGTAACGGTAGTATCACCACCCTAAATATCAGCTACATCAGCAACAGTAACGGTAGTATATGTAATATCATTGACAAGAATTGCAGTAACAATAGTATCATCAACAATAACAACAATAATATCATCAGTTACATTAACAACAGTAACGATAATATCATGAACAGGAACAGCAGTAACAGTAGAAACATGGACATAAACATCAGTTAGGTTATTACCATTGGCATAAACAGGCAGTACCATCACGTAAACAGAAGTAACGGTTACCGTAATAGCATGGACATAAACAGCAGTATCGATAATAGCATGGATATCAACAGCACTAAAAGTAGTGATATTGACATAAACATCAATAACGATAGTAGTATGTTCAGAAACTGCAGCAACGGTAGTAACACGTAGAGAATTAACAGTGACGGTATTAATATGGATAAAAACAACAATAATGGCAGAAAATGCACTAACATAAATATCAACAGGAATTAAAGTAGTGATATTGACATAAACATCAGTAACGGAAGTAGTATGTTCAGAAACAGAAGCAACGGTAGTAACAAGTACAGAATCAGTAAAAACGATAGTAACATAGACATTAACATCAGTAACGGTACCAATATGAACATAAACATCAGTAACATAATAACATGGACAAATATAGCACTAACGGTAGTAACATTGACAGGAAAAGCAGTTACAGTAGTAACATGGACATAAATATCAGTAACGGTAGTAACATGGACATAAACACCGGTAACGGGAGTAACATGTGTAGAAACGGGAGTAACGGGAGAAGCATTGACAAAACTGCATCAATGGTAGTAACACGTAGAGAAACAACAGTGACGGTATTAATATGGATAAAAACAGCAGTAATGGTAGTAACACTGACAGAGACAGCAGTAACGGTAGCAAGATGGACATAAACAGCATAAGCGTTAGAAACATGAACATAAACAGCTGTAACGGTAGTTAAGTGGACAGAGACATAAGTAACGGTAGTAACAGTTATATGAACATCAGTAACACTAGTTATGTGTACATGGACAAAACAACAGAAATGGGAGTAGCATCGCCAGAAATAGCAGTAACAGTAGTATATATAAACATCAGTAACGGTAATTACATGTACATGGACAAAAAAAACAGTAAAACGGACTTTAACATCAGTAACGGTAATATCATGCACATGGACATAAATAGCAGTAACGGTAATAACATCAGTAACGGTAAGTACATGTACATGAACACAGAAAACAGTAACGTAAGTAACACGGATTTTAACATCAATAACGGTAATATCATGCACATGGACAGAAACAGCAGGAACGGAAGTAGCATGAACAGAAAATGCACTAACGTTAGTAACATGGATATAAACATCAGTTACGGTATTGATATGGCAAGAAAAGGCAGTAACGGTAGTATTAAGGACATGAGCAGCAGTAACGGTAGTATAACGGACAGGAGCAACATTAATGAGAGTATGATGGATATAAACATCAGTAACGGTAAGTACATGTACATGTACAAAGAAAGCAGTAGCGTTAGTAACACGAACATTAACATCAGTAACGGTAGTTATATGCACATATACAGAAACAGCAGTGACGGGAGGAGCATAGAATGAAACAGCAGTAACAGTAGCAACATAGATATAAACATCAGTAACGGTAATTACATGTACATGGACATGAATAACAGTAACGTTAGTAACAACGCCATTAACATCAGTAATGGTAGTTATATGCACATATACAGAAACAGCAGTGACGGGAGGAGCATAGACTGAAACAGCAGTAACAGTAGCAACATGGATATAAACATCAGTAACGGTAATTACATGTACATGGACATGAATTACAGTAACGTTAGTAACAACGACATTAACATCAGTAACGGTAGGTTTATGCACATATACAGAAACAGCAGTAACGGGAGTAGCATAGACTGAAACAGCAGTAACGTTAGTAACATTGATATAAAAATCAGTAACGATATTAACATAGCAATAAAAAAGCAGTAACGGTAGTATTAAGGACATTAACAGCTGTAACGGTAGTATCACGGATAGAAACAGCAGTAACGATAGTATCATGGACAGTAACAGCAGTAACAGTAGTTATATGGACCGAAACATCAGTAAGGACATTACCATATACAAAAACAGAAGTTACAGCAGTATCATCACGTAAATAGCAGAAGCAGTAGTATCATGGACATAAACATCAGTATCGGGAGTACATTTGACAGCAACAGCAGAAACGATAGTAACACTGACAGAACAAACAGTAATGGTAGTATTATTTACCTAAATATATGTTATATCGATTGCAGTAACGGTTGTAACAGTAGTATTATTAAAAAGAAATATAGTAACAATATTATCATCCACAATAACAGCAAAAGCATTACCAGTGACATTAAAGAAACAGCAATTACAATAATATCATCAACAGCAATGACAGTAAATAACATTACTATAAACAGTATAACAATAGCATCTTCATCAATAACAGCAGTAACGTATAACATTATTGGTTACAACACTAACAATAGTTACATCAAGATAGTATCAACAAAACAGTCGTTATGGTAGTCTCAGAAACAGCAAAAAAGGTAGTACCATCACAGCAACAGTAGTAATAATAATATCATGGACATACACTACTGTATCTGACAGTACTAACAACTACTATCAACAATTACGGTAGTATAATGAACAGAAAAAAACAGTAATGGTAGTATCATGGATATAAACAGCATTTACGATAGTATCATGGACATGAACAGCAATAACAGTAGTAACATGGGCACAAACATCAGTAATGGTGTTACCTTGGTCAAAAACAGATACGGTAGTACCAACACGTAATCAGTAGTAACGGTAATATTATTGACAGAAACAGCAGTAATGGTAGAAACATGGCATAACAATCAGTAAGGGTGATACCTTGGACACAAACAGTAACGGTAGTACCAACACGTAATCAGAAGTAACGGTAATATCATGGACAGAAACAGCAGTTACGGTAGAAACATGGCATAACAATCAGTAAGGGTGTTACCTTGGACATAAACAATAACGGTAGTACCAACACGTAATCAGTGGTAACGGTAATATCATGGACAAAAACAGCAGTAACGGTAGAAACATGGCATAACAATCAGTAAGGGTGTTACCTTGGACATAAACAATAACGGTAGTACCAACACGTAATCAGCGGTAACGGTAATATCATAGACAAAAACAGCAGTTACGGTAGAAACATGGCATAAACATTAGTTAGGGTGTTACCTTGGACATAAACAATAACGGTAGTACCAACACGTAATCAGTGGTAACGGTAATATCATGGACAGAAACAGCAGTAACGGTAGAAACATGGCATAACAATCAGTAAGGGTGTAACCTTGGACATAAACAGTAACGGTAGTACCGATACGTAATCAGTGGTAACGGTAATATCATGGACAAAAACAGCAGTAGCTATAACATTACTGTCATTGACAGGACCACTCGTAATGGTAGTAACATATACATAAACAGATATACACGCCTGGCCAATTATATAATATGATATTGAATACTTATTCACTTTTGTTTTTCGGTAACTACTAGTCATATATTTATAAAAACAATATCAAATATCTGCCATTAGGAACATACGTCGGATAATTTTGCTACAGGGCAAATTATTGACCTCTTTCTACTTATCATTTATTTAGTGTTTTAAAATGATTATCTCATGTTCAGTCACCAAAACTGTTAATTTGAGACAATCATTCAAAATTTAAGCGCGCTTTTAGCAGGCAACTTTTGTTATAGATAGCTATTATGCCCACTGCATCATGTCAACGAAACATATCAAACATCACTGTTAATGCGGATAGTATAATGATATGTCATATACATGTTGTTTTGTAATATGCTACCATCAAAAGACACCACTTTCTCAAAGCTTAAGATATATAATGTCCTACATCATTCATGGCATCGCATTAATGTAATGTTACTTACTAAATGTCCAAATCGCGTATGATATATATGTATTATGTATTGTGTGATAGGGCAGGAGGTATGAATTATCAATACATAGTGTAATTGAATGTATATACATGCAATAATTGTGTTCAGTTGAATACACAAACATATTTAACCCTTCCATCAATATTAAATGAATGCAAGGAATTGTAAGTGAAATAAATAAATTAAACTTTCATTAATATCTAAATTATTATTAATGTGCGTTGCATAGATCTACAGGTTTAACGACAATAAGTGTCAAGGACAAAATTAAAACGTAACAAAGAGATTCAATGAGATGATCAAGCGTTTAATAATATAACATATAACAGCGTCTGGGTAATTTATTAAAGAACGTTTCATAATATTTAAAGACATGGAGCACAAACATGAATAAATTAATGATTCTTTTTTTAATTTTTATAATAGTAAAACATTAGGTCTAGTATTTACTACACATCTAAACATAAGTATTTACCCAAGTTGTTCTATTTCCAATCAACATTATTACTCTGATCAGTTTCCACATTATTGTGAATCATTACGTTACATATGAGGAGTAATCCAGAAGTCGCGACTTCAGTTTATTTCAGAACTCATTTTCCTACTCTTGCTCATCGCATCGCTTACTCTTTTAGCAATCGAGGAACAATGCGAGCACTCAAATGACTTCCATGCTTTTCATTCTCAATTATTATGTGCACCGTACCGTAACCTATACTTAGTTTCCAGTTTAGTTCGTGAATTGTATTATGACGATCCTTATTCAGGAAACTTTTATCACGTTAACGTGATGTTGGCACAAGGCGACCACATCAATTATTTCTCGTTCCTCACTGTATTAGTTGTGCCTATTATGACTACTGAACGCACTACAAATAACTCAACATAGCTATAAATTGTTCAACATTTTGAGCTGCGGCACTAACCATGTATACATGATACTTTGGATACCATAACGTTATTATTGACATAAGAAATACACTAAAATATTTTACATTCAATAGCGCAAAATAACGCAATGTTCTTTCATAAATATGAATTTTATTAAAATTTGTCCACGAATTTCTGGATAACCCTCGTAGATACTGAATCGATCAGGTAACCCACCACTATCGTGTGAATTTGATTACCAATTTCAATAATTTTAAAACTATTCTCATTACTTGTAAATTAAACAATACAATCTTGGTCATTCTTATCATAAATAGTATTTAGTATTCAGGTCCAAAGGAAATTGATTTGATGCTGTTTGAGAAAATACATAAAATGGCATCTGGTTAAATTTTCCGTTTATTATAATTTACATATAAATCACCATATTGCATCAGCTGGAGTAGAGATTAATAACGACAGAGTAGAACTATTGATCTCAATGTTATGTTGTGAAATTGGTTAATACAACATAAATCTGCATCAGTACAATTTTCAAAGAAATTGTCAATTATAAAGTCATCTCTCTTGAAATGGCGTGATAGCTGTATACATTTTGCAAATTTATATTACATTCTCTTGGGCTAGTGACCATAGCTGGCACCAATGTCTTATTTATCCATACGCGCAATAAATAAAGATATATATCAACACATATCGTTTAACGAATCGTTGTCTTCGACTTGGCAAATATTGCAAGTATATATCTTGGAAATCATTTTCACTAAAGATTTGTTCCATGATGTTTCTGCAAGTTAACTGTATTACCTTATAAATGTGAACCCGACATCTTCACATGTTGTCACTAAGAGGTTTAAATGTGTTAAATATATTTATATGAAATGTTATACTTTTAAGTTAAAAAACAAAATAATTCGTACAAAAAACTATATCAAAACATAATTAAATCACTGTAAATACTATACAGGGTATGAGGGCTAGTACAAAAGTA
This sequence comes from Panopea generosa, assembly GCA_029582155.1. NCBI lineage: Eukaryota > Metazoa > Mollusca > Bivalvia > Adapedonta > Hiatellidae > Panopea > Panopea generosa. The sequence continues at coordinate 56,572,197 of CM055903.1, read as the reverse complement.
TTTTAATTATATCTGTATGGGGCGCAGATAGTCTACAAAGCACATGATAGAGAAAATTTATTCACAGATTTAAATGAAATTCATTTGATGTATTAATCTATAACCTAAATGAAGTTTCTTTCGCTATATTAATGTATAAACAAAATGAAGTCTCTTTTGATATCATTTATATCCTAAATGTAGCCAAATGTCTACATTTCAAAATATACTTTACATGTCCCGCATTAACGCATTAGGTGTATGCAACTGACTTACAATAAGAACATTTCCTTTAACTAATTGTACTCACCTACTGACCTCTCTTATGATAATTCTAAAAAGAAATAACTGTTTATACTGTCAATATTTAACACCATTGCACTAATAGTGTCAGAGTACATTCCTTCATTAAGGTCTGAATCCTACATAAGATTCAGCACAAACACATTTAAGCTGAGTCTTACACGGTTTGTTTTATATTAGATAAAATAGAAGAATAAGCAAGTACAGTAATCTTGACTCATCCTCTTATAAATTAAATAATTTAAAAAATATGTTATATTAAAGCTTAATATAATAAGAAGTTAAGTGGCTATAATAGAAACTGGCATAAAAACAAAAAGCAAGTGCTTCATTTACGTTAATTGACTGTCATAAGGCAATTATTTAAAAAAACAAAAAAACTCGCCGATCAATCGAAATGAGCTAACTTACAAAACGTTAATATTTAAACAACTAACATTCCATTACGTAACACATATATTCGATAGAAACAAGCAATAACAACTACTCAGGATATACACATACATGCATAACCTGATTTTAAAATATAAAATTAAATATCAAACGATGTTTCTGTATAGAGAGTTATTTAAAACATGATAATATACATAATGGGCACATTGGTTCTAAACCTTTCACCTGTGATATAAGATATCGAACAAAGAAACGAGGGAACTACTCGACTGACTCCTGCCTTACTCACCTCTCAGATCACAAAAAAAATCTAAAGGCAAAAGGCCTATTTACTGACATGATTATGCTTGATCTGCAAAAAGCATTCGATACAGCTGATCACAACATTTTATGTCGTAAGTAAGAACTGGTGGGCGTGGAGTCAATCGAGTGGTTTCAGTCGTACTTGTCAGGTAGAACACAAGGTGTTTATATTAACAATACTATGTCCGACTTTGAAAATGTTGTATGTAGAGTTCCTCAAGGAAGTATTTTGGGGCTATTACTGTTTTTATGCTATGTAAATGATATGAGCATAAGTATAAGTCAAAAATGTAAAATTATTCTCTATGCTGATGATAGTGATTTTTTTTTCTCACATAAAGATCCTGATGTAATTAGTGAAGTTTTAGGCAATGAACTAGACAATTGTAACAAATGGTTAATAGACAACAAACTGTCATTGCATCTGGGAAAGACAGAATGTATATTATTTGGGTCGAAACGCAGGCTTGCTAAAGTGAAACAATTTTCAGTGCTTAGTAATGGTCACACCATACAAGCACAAACATCAGTCAAATATCTCGGTGCAATGTTAGATAATGATTTGACTGCTACTTCTATTGTGAACAATATTGTTAAAAAGATTAATTCTAGAATATTTTTTTTGTATAGACACAAACACTACTTAAATTTATCCCTTAGAAAGACTCTTTGTAATTCTTTGAAACATTGTCATTTTGATTATGCATGTTCTTTATGGGATAGTAGTCTTACAAAAACGTTAAAGAAAAAGCTACAAGTTGCTCAAAATAAAATGATTGGATTTATGCTCAGCTACGATAGTAAAGCTACTTTGTCTGCGTCAAAATTTAAAGATCTTGGAATACTTGACATTGAAAATAGAAATAAATAATTAAGATTGAATCAAGTTCATAAGATTTTTAACAATTCATGTCCATCTTATCTTAAAGAAAATTTTACAACGGTGTCTAATTCACACCATCATGTAACTAGAGGAAGTACTTTTAATTTTATTGTGCCATGTGTTAATAGTTTTACAACATCAACTTTCTTTTATAATGGCATTTCGGATTGGAATCAATTACCCCATACTATTAATGAAATTAGAAAAAAGCATAAATTTAAAAAAGAAGTGAAGAATTATCTATTCTTGCAAATGGAAAATGTAGAGTAATGTGAATTCACTTTTTATTTATTTTTTTTTTTTTAAATATTTTTTTATTGTTATTAATGTAGATTGATAGCTGCGATACATATTTTAAATATATTTGATAAATAACAAAGTATAATGTCATAAGTTTTGCAATAAATGCAAATATATTTATTCATGATATTATTTTTAAAAAGGACCCCATTGGAAATAAGTTGTAAAACTTTATGGGCTATCCTGTGAAATATATATGTTATCAAAATTATTATTGTGTAACAAGATAAAATATTAATCTGTGATATCTGATATATAGTTTATTAGATAATCAACTAGTTTAATATATTATATTAAATACATGTTATTGCTTTTGTATTATTGTATGTTAATGTGTTAGATGTGTCTTTGTATAAATGACATATATATTATCACAAATAAATAAATAAAAAAAAATAATAAAAATAAAACATAAAATATTTCGATTATTTAAGGGTCATAACTCAATAAATACTCGGCCTATTACATCTGATGCAGCACAAAACCGATAGTTATATATCTACTATGTATTTATCAAAGTTATGATAAATTTGGTGTCATTTTTAGTGCATTGTACAATAATGCATTTGTCATTATGTTCGTGATATGACTCAAACAACTATTACAAAGTTAGACAGTTCTCAATATTGAATTAACATTTAAAGTGATAAAATAAAGCTAAGGTTTGGTCAATATTCAATAAAACTATGAATGCAAAAAAATATTATTAACAATCTAATTTTGTCCGCATTATTGTTATTAAATATTTGTCATCATCGCACAATAAATGTAAGATAAAAATAAAAGGCATACAAAATCCATTGCGATGAAACACATGTACTTTATACGTGTTCTACTTGGCATAATAACAAAGACATTGAAGTAGGTAAATACGAGGGTGTTTAAAATGTATTGTGTATTGCTAAAATATATTTTCGATAAAATTACACGGATTTAATGGTTGACGAAAGTGTTTTATGAGAGAGTTCGTAGATTGAAAAATAAAATTGAGTATTGTGTAAGAGTCTGTTAGAAATGCAACAAAATATGTTCGGCCAAAAACATCAACATGTAAGAAATTCTTGTCTAAAATTAGAGAAATTGTTCGAAATGATGCGCGATATAATGTGTGTGATATAGCACGCATTGCAGACTTTTCACTATCTTCAGTTCATTTCGTTCTGAAAAAAAAATCATGAAAGTTAGGCAAATTGTTGTTGACTGACGATTAAAATAATGCATGTGTTGAAACTGCCACAAAAATGTTTAAAATGTTCCATGAATATAACCAAAGGCAAATTTTGGCCAACGGTTGGAAACAAAATATGGGTTTTCAAACATGGTAGAAGGCCAGTCATTCCCAAACGAACCTTGAGTATAAAGAATAATTTTTATGCAATATTCTTCTCAGATGAAAGTTTAGCATTACAGGTGCCGGTAAACATGGGTAAAAATGTGACTGAAAGGTACTGTCGTGATGTGCTACTAAAGAAACTGAAAAAGTCGCCCAGTCATTGAATTAAAAAATGTTCGCCTGTTGCTCTAGCTACAGAGCCACACACTTCTTACCTCCACAGACCTTGCCTCATGTGACTTCTTTCTCTTTCCGAAAATTGAAAAAACTCTCTAGTCGTAGATATGGGTCACGGCAGGCTCTTGGTTTTTGCCGTAAAGCAGTACATTCGTCGTATACCCCAATTGATCCGCATACTAAAATGATGTAGTTCTAACCGGGGAGAGTACTTTGAGGGTATGAAATAAAGCTATAAGTTTAGTTACTTATTAATGGTTAGGGGACAAATACACAGTACATTACGAACAGCCATCGTAATTGTGATTGTACTGTGTACTTTACTGCATTGCCTTAAGTTTGCTTTAAACATAGATGGCATGTATACGTATGACTGAAGTAAAAAGTATATGATATTCGTTAAGTGTATCACAGTTATGTGTGGTTAGTTTATATAATATAACAATGGTTTACTACTTAAAATAAATTGTAAGAGCTCTTTGATGAGTGTCTTTCTATATAAGAATCATGCAAAACAATGAATAATTCTTGTATTGCAACATGGTGTCACAATGCCAGTATACCACTTTATTGTAGATAATTACATAATGTTAGCGTATACTGAGCAACTGTCCAGGTATTCGAGAACGAGTTCGTAGCAAAACTTGTACTGGTCCTGAAACACATAGATATTTATAAATTAGTATATACAGTTTACAAGTTCAATTATTTGACTTTTGATAAAAAAATACAACTATATATATATATATATATGTGTGTGTGTGTGTGTGTGTGTGTGTGTGTGTGTGTGTATGCATCGTCTTATATATAACTTAAAGCTTGTATGTGCTTCAACAGACATATCATCAATGTGACATCAACGCACTACTTGCATTTATATAACCCAAATAAAAAGACAAAGCATATCGCATTTTTTCAATTACATACAGAACATGCCATATTACACAATTCATCAGGTTTGTCAACGACGTGTTTAGCTTAATGTTATAAGTACTACAGTAACTATATTTGAGAACTAAATACGAATAAGCATATAAACCTACAAATTTGGGGATGATTTGCCTCCTTCTGGCTTTGATGAATCTGATCGACTCTGCTATAGCAACTTCTCGTTCGCACTTCAATCGTTCTATAACTGACCACATGACGCAGAATATACCACTTCTAGACGCCCCGTCCCTTCATAATGAAACATTTATACGTATACAATAAAAACTATAATAGCTTTCAAAGTGAAAGAAACATTTAGAATTTAATTTGTTACCTTGTGACAAACGAGTTTTATCAATTTTGGCGGTTTTATTGTTAAAAGAGTTTTGTATTTCCAAATAGGTATCATGGTAGAACAAAACGAAAGTGTTATATAACAGTATAATATGTACCCTACCCTAAACATAAAGTCAGTTCTTTGACTACAATATGTGTTTTTGATCCTATTTAAGAAGACCATGACTATTTAAAGAGAAATACATTCGATGAAAATATGTACATACTATTGACTTATAATTTCTATGAATGTGATTAACATTGCGATGCATATGATGGTGTTGAAGTGATGCCAATATTATAATCGTATGCTGAAGTTAAAAGAGTATTGTCTTTAGATTGAATTTGAAATTAAAGTTACTGCGTTTGTTCGTTTCCTTCTCTGTAACATATTTTCGTTGTATTTTGAATAGAGAAAGATTGCCAGGGAATAAACAAAATCATAGGAAATATGGATTTGTAAAATATATAACGTAACGGGACAATAATGTGATAACTTAATTAGCTTGATATATCTGACTTCCGATGTAATACTAAATCTGAAATTTATAAATACAATTACATTGCTAATGTATACATTCCTTAAGCTAGAAATTTAAGGAATGTTGTTTCTAAAATCTAAAATTTGATTATAGCATTAATGTGGATAGCATTGGGCAGTTTAAGATATAAACACAAATATAATTTGTTCGAAAAGTGTTATTACATATGAAATATCAAAATCTCTTGAAAACGATGACAAAATACATATTTTCAGAATACGTTCAGGTTTGTGAAATATTGGAATGTGTATGATTTTGTTAGTAACAGTAACTGTGATAACATAACATTATTTAAATTAATATTTTTGACAATGCATTAAAAAGTTTGCAAGCATTACATGGACTCTACGTTACAAATTTAACTCCTTAAGATTTCCATTGTTTCAATGCCAAAGTAGATTTGCATACAATCATTATTAGATTATATTTCATGAAGGAACACAATAACAAAATATGTTTTAATAGAATAGTATGGTTAGTAGTATGTACATTTGACTTATAAAGTTGTACCGTAGTATAAGTTGTGCTGTAGTATAAGTTGCACCGTAGTATTAATTGTACCGTAGTATAAGTTGTACCATAGTATAAGTTGTACCTTAGTATTAGTTGTACCGTAGTATTAGTTGTACCGTAGCATAAGTTGTACCGTAGTATTAGCTGTACCGTAGTATAAGTTGTACCGTAGCATTAGTTATACCGTAGTATTAGTTGTACCGTAGTATAAGTTGTACCGTGTTAATCTTTATTTACATAGTACGTGGTACAAGCGAGTTCATAACTCATGAACTCTTTAATTAAATCTTGAAATAAATGACTTAGATAACTATATATGACACAAATGTGTTAAATTTGCATGCACATTGAAAGTAACCAAAATCGAACTACATAACAGATAATTGATGTTTAACACATTTGTTCTCTGTTTTTAGCACATTACTATAATACAAAGAAAAAGCATTATTTACCATATCATATAGTTTATTATATATAATTATATAACTTATTATCATACAACATATTTCTTAAGTTAGTACATTACCAAATTGAGTAACAAATAAGTTACTAACATGCACTGCACGACGATTGGCCTTCTATCAGAAGTATCTGTAACTGATTTTTCAACATCTGCTAGCAGGTGCAGCATGTGTCCTTTGACTTGTGGAATATCACCATACCATGATGTGAAGTGGAACTGTTTTACATCTCTGGATTGTAACTATGATTTAGTTTTGAAAGGAGCAATAAGTAAACTAAGTTATTTATCTAGTCGCAAAATAAAACAAAAATAGTGTTTAATAGTAAACAGAGTACTGATTATTTTGTGCAAGAAAATATAAAAAGTTTTAGAACAACAACAATAGCATACAGTTAACCACAATATTTTCAAACGTTCAACAGTACAGTATCGTTTCTAAAAATCAGTTCATGAATTTAATTATAAAGGTAATCTTTTATGGTATGACTACAAGTAAGTTAAAGCACGCATTCAACAATACAAACTATAACGAGCTGAACACATAAGAACTAAACAATACTCACATGTGTCAAAATGACATGACATTAAAAATGTATTGTTTTTTTCCTACGTAATTGTGTTGCTTTAAACATCTTCATCTGTTTCTTCATACAATATTTCAGGAAAACAATTGGGAGCATTCGTAAGCATTACCAGTTATTCATACACTCAATCCTATTTCAAATTATTAGCTCTATGAACAGATTAGAACAGCTGAAATAAGTTTTATTTTGATCGGAAAGAGATGAGAAAAGTATAATAATTATGTCATTTATGAACCCTTTAAATTATTGTATGGCCCTTAAAAGGACTCGAACAACTCATTTGTATTATGTGATTAAATATCAATTTCGTTCAATTTATTTTTTCCCCTCTCCTGATGCGTGTTTGATAATATATAGTAGGTAGTTAATGAAGTTTATATATTCCACGGGTTCTATATTTAACGTTGAATTTTATATTAAACATATTAATTGCGTGCTTTTTGTCATATAAAATCTTTGTTTACTTTACCCGGCCATTAACATCTTTGAACGAATATCTAATCGTCCGCAACGTATAACTGTTGAGCACATCTTCTTGTATGAGTGCGACGGAAAACTGGCCTACTGACAAAATTGCATCTTGAGACGAAGGCCAATATATGCAGTCCTGAAATAATGTTTAAAACTGTTTAAATGTTTAATGATTTTCATAAACTGATTTATTACGATTACTTTAATGACAATACAGGTACAGAAAGTTTTTACATAGACTTAAATGGCGATGAATGTAACAAAAAAACGATTATTAACTCATGTGTCCAAATGCACAATAAAAATCAAATCAAAATAACGAAGAATTGATGTTAAACATTGTAAATCAATAGTAGAAGTCATATGTCGAATTAAAAAAAAAAAGATTTTTCATTTTTCATACCAATCAAAGAAAATAACTAATATTAATTTGGAACTAATCAATGTTTGTTAGACGCTCTTTTAATAGTTTGCTTTCACGTTTTCCTCAGATTAGTAAATTTATTGAAAGTGTTTGTGCTTCTGTAATATTTGTGTATTTTGAATGAGACGTATTCTGTTGGATATACTGTATATTGTCGCCTTTTTACCGGCACATATACGTCAACAATGTTAGAATTGTATATTGTTAATGAACATAGTGTATGTTTGTGTCCATTACTATGGGAATATCGGAAATTGAACTGGATGAAACGTTGTAATTTAATTGTAGGTTATGAAATATGTATATATGCAAATGCTATAATGTATATGTATCGAATTCCAATTTAAAGTATTTACCTGTGGTATGTTATCGTCCATTAGGACAATTATAGATACTTCATAATCCCGTACCATTCTTACAAAGTCAACAACTGTATCTTTCAATGGAACTTGTGTTATGATCAGCGAATCCGGCTTCTTGTATGTCTGTAATTAGTTTGGTGCAAGAACTATTACACGTTAGAACGATTATGTAATCACAGTATCATTTTAATAAATCGTTATTAAATATATGGAACATGAGGATATTAAATATATTCTATTTCGATGAATTTACAATTCTTACCGAAAGTACGGCTGCATTGATATAATCGTCAGTACCATCAGTAAGAAGCATTAGTCTGTATTCATCAGCTAAAACGTAAAGCAGGCGTGATATTAAAGTAACTAAAAATGAACAAAGATAATACAGAAACGTGTATATATGAATGTTAGGAATGGTATCATCAGTTTGAAAACTGTATGCTCACGGTTGATTAAGATGGGTGTTATTGTCTTAACTGTGGTTTGAACGAATTTAATGTTAATTTTGGATATACATTCTATACTATAAATATAAATATTATTTCATGTACGTGGTAATATATTCCCATTTCTTGTTTTTGTTCGGTTTTCTGGCAATTTCGAATCACTGAACTTGTCCCGTGTCGCACTTGTTGCAAATCCTGCGACATCTTCAGAGTCATTCTCCACAGCATATGAGTCGTCTAATGTTATTTCCTGAATTGAAATGTAAACATATTAAAAATTACAATAAATGTACGTTTGTACCAGATTTATAAAGCAGTAACTTAAACCAACACACTATGTTCCGGAAAGTGAACAACAACGACAGCAGTTAAACTTTGCCATCTTTTGATATGACATATACCTTAGTATATTTCTGTTGTATCAATAATGCCATAGCATATCAAAAATTAGCACATTTATTAAACATCATAGTAAATGGGTAAATAGTTCAGATTATCTATCAGTTAAGGTCGTATATTATAAAGTGGAACGGTACGAGTTCACGTACGTATCTACCAATTCCAACATTGTTTAATGGACTACAGTTAAAAAAACATTCAGTATAGAACTTCAAACAAGTTTTAAAATAAAGAATTCCACAAAGAATATGTCTATTACCGTCAACATTTTATCACCTTTGATTGAACATTATAACCCACTAGTACTTAATAGAAAGTCAATACATGCACGATGCATTATAACTAAATTAATAGTTGAGCTGACACATTTCGTTCTTTGTTCTTTGTTTTAAGCTCAACTGAGCAGTAAGCTTTCGTAATAGTCTAATGTTCCTGATTATTTTGTTTTTAAATTACTCTGCACTGTTCTGTCCAAAGGATTCAGTTTTATTCCCATTATTCGACTTTATAGTATCAAAGGGTCACTCACGAAGTATTGATATTATTTTTTTTAAATATTTGGCATAACTATTTATATTACTAAAATAGAGGCGCTCTAAGAAAGTAGTTTTTATGTGATGACGGTAAAAAAAATTATTCAGCTTGGAAACTATATAATTCAAAATTTTACAGTTACTTCTCTTACATGATTGAGTCTACATGATAAAACAACGATAATAGTTAAAAGTAAACATGCAAACAGGCTATAAACTAGCTATTTAAGCAGCACAAATGTAAAGAAAAAACAGCAACATTTTAAAATGATTGTTTAAAGGAAATAAAATATCCTTTCACAATCTACTCTCCACTTAGCTTAACATTCAACTTTCCAACAGTGCTTGGTAGTCGATCCGGATTATTTGCATGTACCTGTATATTCATTAATGATCGGACAAAATGATACTCACATATGCTAGATACGGAATACAATGCTATCCACATAAATTAGATGATATTGTTTGAATATTGAATATTAATTGATTGTTCTTACAAAGTTCTAGCATGACCGTACACTGTTGGCTTACTGCTATTGGTCAAAATCAGGGCGTTAAATAGATTGTGTACGAAATAATTAAATCTAAAAAAGAACGTTTGTAAAAATATACCTTGTATTCAGTTTGAAGTTTTGTTTCATTACATCCTGTTTTTTTAGTTTGAAGATTCCTCCACATGTCAATGTACTTCTCTGATTTACACACATTTGCGATCGGGTAGAGTACCTCCAAAGCCGCTTGGTGAAGAAAAACATACTGTGCCTGACAGGATGATAGGGGAAATGTTTGCGATTTATGTTGACATTAATTTAAAACATTTATTAAATGACCATCTATATAAAGTAATCATTTACTACTCTGTTTATTATGGTAACCTCAACAAATTGTCAACGTAATTTCTCATATATTTCAAATACCAGTTATTTATTATAATTCTATACCACCCAAACTCAATATACACACAGCTGAACGTGAAATTTGTTTGCAGGTGAAGCCAATCGGTATTATAAAATTATCCTTTCATTAACAATTTTAAGAAAATAATTAAATAAATCAATGAGCAGCCGTCAATATATTATACTGAACAAATATCTGATATTGTTACAGATCGATATTGAAACGTCATATGTATCATATCTCTCATTTACCAATTGGTATATCAATTGCAATGGTATACAGTGTATGTGATTTTCTTTCGACAGTTGTATCGCCTTCAGTTATATTTACTCATTTTCAAAATAATTTGAACAGAAGAACAATATTTTTGCTCTTCTCCAATATATAGTTACACATGTTTGGACCATGTGCAGTCGTTGATCTCTCAGCTCAGACACACACGCATGTACGTTGATTGAATCCGCGCTCTTCCCCTGATCATACAGATAATCTAGGGCTATGAATGTCCCGGTTCTATCGACACCAGCGCTGTGAATACAATTAATTGATTTTATATGCCAATATAAAAGTTATATTTCACGCACACGTGGGAATAAAGAAAACATGTAGCTTGGTATGACCAACCTGCAACTGTTTTCTGAAATAAAGTTCTTGCCTCAATAGATAGAGTTTAAAGTTTAAACTGTTGACTATGATTTAAATGTATATGTATCAATGTATATGTTCGATGAACAAATAAAAAAAACTTAAATGAAAAAAAAAAAAAAAAAAAAAAAGAGTTTAAAGTAAAATTTTCATAATTGTGCACCACAATGTATATGCTATTCTATATCGACTTGAAATTATACCTGCAATGCACAATCCACGGAGTGACACGTGCATGCTTGCTGTGTTTCACCTTCTTCCACAACTGTACGAGAGATAAGCATGTATTCGGCACGTCTTTATCCGGCCATGCAGTGAAGTGGTATTGAGTGACCTCAATCTGAGAGCCAGAGCCCGACTGAATTGATGAGAACATCATTAGGAAATAAAACAAGTCATAAATATGTGTATTGAAAACATAACTATTGTCATTCATATGTCGATCAGAATAGTTCCTGATTCTTTAAGTATTGAATGGCAGTATAACTGTTGTATGACAAACGAAACACTTTATCAATATGGCCATTAAAACTGTTACAGTATATACATTGAAAATTACTTTTTATGATATTAAACGTAGCACCCTGTTGACAGCGTACATACCATTTTGCAAGTAAACGTTCGAATAGTAAATTCAGAATACACATTCTCCGACACAGCTTTTATACGAAAGTTACCATGTTTCTCTTCTCCCGTTGCAGGCCAGTACTGGATACACTTCACCTGAATCACACATACGCCTTAATCATATGGATAGGCCGATGATCATGTTGAATGATTTGTTTATTTTATATGGTTTCATTTCATAGACGTTTTACATATTTTCAGCATTATTTTTTGATACATGGAAGATATCAATAAAAAGCTTACTTAATGCAAATTAAACCGTCTTATGAATCACGTATGATACAAATATAGATGTGATTTCATAGCCTAATTTACACAGGGTGACAAAATAAGTACATGTGTTTCAACTGAAAATCTCTTTAATCCTCATATTAATATAGACTATAATCATTGTCTTCATGGAGCATATACATACACATGCGAATGTTGAATGCGGTCACATGTTTACTCACTATTAGTCTATTGAAGTTTAATTTATTTTGATGGAGGATGGGGAAAGCAAAATGTTGTTCATCAGCATTTTCGACAATTTAAAGAACTATGATTTAATTTATTCAAGTCCTATTTAAAACTGTTGATTGATTGATTGAATATTTAGCGTCATTTTTATGCCATCGAGGGCTAACAGACGATCAGTTAACCTAACCACTGTTTCTTTGGATTAACCAGTACTCGAGCACACCCCAACTGTTTAAAACTGTAAACAATAAAATAGTTATCCGCTCCTAGTTCCAATATGTAACGAAATAATGCCATTTTCTAGTGCAAATTTCATCGTTGCTTATTTCTACCGAACCGTTATATTTCTTTTTGACTCAGAAAATGATACTTAGAAAAGTCATGCGAAAACTAGAAACTTTGATTTTAAAATCCAGATCTACACAAAACTGTGATATTATCATCCGTTTTAAATTAAAGGCCATAAGCAATGATATGGTGTATAGTTTTGATTTTCATTTCATAATTCACTGATATCATTTTTTAACATACGCACCTTTATTCAATATCATATTGACTCCGAAATGAGTATTATCGATACTATCATTTTGACGCTACAAATTGAAAATTGTTACCTCCCTTGATTTGTGACGCAATACACGAAGATTGCGCTATATTTCGATTTGTCTTTGAATTAAAAAACGTGTTACGTTGTGTTGGTTTGGGGTGAACATGAAATGTTTGTTGAGTAGGGATGTGACAGCTTCTTTTAAACTATAACATTCCGAAATGGATGGATGGATGTATATAAGGATAGATAGATAGATAGATAGATAGATAGATAGATAGATAGATAGATAGATAGATAGATAGATAGATAGATAGATAGATAGATAGATAGATAGATAGATAGATAGATAGATAGATAGATAGATATGTGGGTGAATTGATAGATGGATGAACTATGGTTGCCGGAAAGACTATTATAAATGTGGGCGGAAGGACAGATGCTGATTTGGGTTAACGGCCGTACAATAGTCTTTATTAAACACACTGTCACACATAAAGTGAAAAACTTGGGAGAAAAACTATCAGAAATATGAATAGAAAGAAAAAAATGTGAACCTCCATCGGATTTCAAACTTAAGACTTGGGAAGATTTTGTCATCGATAGTTGGGATACGGGAATAAACAACATGCATTTATTTGCTTTGCTTATGGCCTTTAAAGCGAATTTCTTTATTTATAATGAAACAGTGAAAATTTTATGTTATCCAGAGAAACATAGATATAATATTGCTAAATAAATAACATTAACACATACTGGATAAATTACATCGAGCGCTTAGTGACTGAAAAATCCACTTCAAAAATGCCAATGGTTACATGCTTGCCAACAACGTCCGGTCATGGTAAATATAAAAGTAAAGGCTACTTGCAAAGTAAAATACTCTTAATTAGGCACGAAATAACAATTTTATTGAAAAAGTTGTCAATGAAATCAATCAGTTACTTGAGTATATGTGGGGTCAGTTGAATAAATATATATAATATGGAGAACTCGGCTCATTAAACCATTTAAAGATTTCCTTCAATTTTGTTCAAAATTCTTCCAAATAATTCATTTCTTCACAGTTATACGTGTAATAAGGATCGTCCTTGTGTTCAGTAATTATATATTATTGTGATTACATACAACTGAGCCATTTATTTGATATCAATTAATATATCATTCCTGCAACATACCCGATTACCCTCTTTACAGTTAGTCAGCATTACGATAGTCGCTATCCTGTGCTTCCATACCATTCTCCATACATCCTCCACAGTGTCTTTCATTGCACCTATATGTAGCAGTGACAGAAGAAATGTGTTTTCCCATCAATTTAGATCAAGTTTATATCAATACGATTACAAGAAAAATGCAAAGAAAATGCCAGGACTCCCGCGAGGCGTCGATTGAATAGTTCGATTCTCTTCCATCAATGAACTCAAGGACCTATATAATTCCTAGATCCATTGTATTCTCTGACAGAACAAGACTACAAAGCTGTTATCTTCTGTGAGATCTAAATCATAAAATCATAAACCAATCAAACTGTGCTTCCATCAAGTATGCGCCCGACAGTGTCAATAAAGTAACAGTGCGCTGTTTCTAAAATTAGTGAATACAATGATGTTATTTAAAGTGACTTAAACGTTGTCTAATTCGTATAGCGTGCGGGAAATACACCACACTGGTAAAATCGCTATGGCGGTGAATAACAAATTTTTCCTCCGTGTCCAAGTTGTCTACTTCGATCCACAAACTTAACGCGTAAACGTGTAAACGTGGCGACTTGGTGAAGGAATGTGCATTCTGCGTGTATATAACCAGTGATGTGCTGAAAATGACTTTAATCAAATATCTTTGAGCCATAGAAGCGTGTGATTAATTATCTAATTAGAGATATTCTTACACTTGTGTAATTATTCACAATAACTTACAAAACATGTTATTTACCTTGTGATGCAATATACATGTTGTCTTTATTGTAGCCCTAGAAATATATAGAAAGATAGAACGCAATCGTTACGGTCTCAAATTTTAAAGACTAAGTGCAAACACGCATTATACACAGTAATACAAACACTATGGAATAAATAGTAATGTGTTTAAAGTTCATATAACAAAGTGGTTAATAAAAGTAAATCTAAAATATGATTCTGGGTGTTAGCTAAAGGCAAAAAACGTATTTTAAAATGTAATAATGTTCAATACTATTATGTTTTCACGATATATTATATTTTCTCATTAAATAAAATTAAATGACGATGACATTGTTAGGCATATACTACCTACTCGTATGTAACTAGCATTGATGAAGTCTGACGAATAGTTCCCAGGTTGTAACGGTAGTGTGACACGATTCTTATCATCTGAAAATATTGAAAATATCAGTTGAAGTAATTATAACAAAATAGAAAGGTTGTTATTGCCTAATTTAGTAGTGTCAGCTAGTACGTGTCCATTGTAATAGTATATGCTATATTCAGAACAGGGAGCGTGGAATTGTTAAAACGTATCGATAGCTCGAAAGGAGTAACGTTTTTCAGATAGTTTTACATTTTCATTATTTGATTAAAGAATAAAACATTTTGAAGTTTATTTCATCAAATTCCATTAAGTATTAAGAAAGTTAGAATAATTAAACAGGTTTATTTGTCATAAAACTAATTTAAGTGCATTGGCCTACTAGCGTAAAATCCGCATCGTACGATTATCATACGACACATGAAAGTTTGTTGTTCCATAATTTGCTCGAAATTCACTAAGGTATGTGAACTGTATTGCTATATATTCTGACTGTATTATGGAAGCACTGTCTAGTATTAGCAAAATCATCTTTGGAGTGGTTGTGACGAGAAAGATTGAGCATGTTACTGTTCCAGTACATAACGGCAGATGGGTAAGTGAATGTTATATTATGTTGTATTTAAATGTCTGTTAGATATATTTTGATATAATCAGATCTAATTAAAGTGGTATAAATTGTTCATCTCCATTCAGACGATATTTTTTTTGTAATTTAATACACATCCACGGTATTGAGAAGCATTTTGTTAAAACATAGGCCGAGGTATCTGAGAACGTGTTTTGTGTTGTTGATATTGTGTTTACGATGAAGTATTGCAATTCACCTTGTTAGAATTGATTGATATGTGTAATTAAATTGTGTTGATGCTTATTCCGATATTCACAATGTAAATAGATACAGAATAAGTTGGTAATTTATATTATAAATGAGAAATTATGTAGAGATATAATTGCTATTTTGAGATTGACAGTTTCATGGCAGTTCAAACAACATCTCATATATGACCTATATATGAAATGTTGTTTAAACTGCCATGAAACTGCAGATAGTAAGAATTGAATGAACTTTTACATGTATCATATATTGATACATCTACCATGAAAATGTTCGATGGTAATAATTGAATGCACTGTTATAATATGTTGATAAATCTACCATGAAACTGTTAGATGGTAATAATTGAATGCACTGTAATCATATTATATTGTTAAAAAATACCATGAATGGTAAGTAATAGACGTCATTACATATTTGAGTAACTAGTAAATCTGAGTTTATATATATATTGTAGCCGTTTTCAGACGTAAGCGAGACTACTGTCCGCTACGTTAACGACGTGTAGACGTGACTGGAAGTCAGCTGGTGGTAGAACAGTCATAAGGACATCAACCCACATATTTGTCATATGGGCGACTGACGGTCCAGACGTCGAAGTACGGTCGAAAGTCGGTACGAGGCGACGTAAAGCCAGAAACTCAGTATAGAGTTCTAGGGAAGATAACCCAGTTTATATAGCCACCGCCGCAAGGGACGAATGATGATGAATCTACGATAATCCGGACGCGGTAGTTTATCTTAAATACCATATTAGTGCATTTTTTTTAAAACCGTTTTACATTCATATGATGTAAGCAGTTTGAATTGCGATATAGATTACGAGCACGTGTAGGAGAAAGAACTGTGTAAACAAGTGTTATTTCCATCATAGAACATTTTAAACCAGCTGTGTTTTTTTGTTGAGTAATTAAAATTGTATGGTATATATTGTATAGTCGTAATTTTATTCATGTAAAATTAAAATTGTAAATTTTATTTTGAGTATACTTGTATTCTACCCTCGTGAGTTGTCGGCCCTTAGTCATTTTGCTACAGTAATCCAGAAGTTTTGAAATTACTTTGGATATTATATACAATAAAACTATATAAACCATTTGTTTAAAACCTGTTTCGATACATACATGCATACATTTCTCTATGTCTGATTTTGGTCCTGTTGTTTGGTTTTGCTGCCTCATGGGTATCCAATTGAAACTTTGCCGGAATTTCCTACAATACAAACATAATTGCTGCTAAACAAGATATTGACTTATGTGTTTTTATGGTGGCAAATTTATTAATGATAGAAAAAGGGGGGGCAATCATTTGACAATATAAACAATATTATATATAAACTGTATTTTAATGACAAAATGATTTTAATATGAAGGGTCCACTAAATATTCTCTTTCGAATGTAAATCTGTAAACTAGAAATATGTTGTTTGAGCCGGGACTCAATCGTACAAGATCTATGCATCGACAATGTGCATCATTCAGCATTTCAGTGTTTTAATATAATACTTTTGATAAAACTAACTAATCAATTGCAAACATTTATTGACTTTGAATTATTATTTCCAACCTAAATTTCCAACTAATTGCATTTCATGTCCGTTTTCAATTAGTTCAGACATTCAAGACTTTTTTTATACATTTATTTAAACTAATTGAAAACGGAACCTGTAATTGAAAACTGGTATATTTATAGAAGTAAAGTTCGTCGTAAGCATCTATATAACATTGTCTCACGATCGTCTGCTTCTTAACTTCAGCTGCATGTACATGTTTTTATTTTAGTTATTCCTGTAAAATAAATTGGTCTGTTTAATTTTTTGTCAACGACTAGTATTCACGTTCGGAAAACCAGGTTTTTTCAATGGTTTTCTATATATCTAAAATGTGAACATTTTTATGACCTACTTCATTGTTTCTCAAAACAACTTATGGTCTGATTGTGGCGCCCGGTTAAATTGCTGAACAAAAGAAATCTATAAAATAATAAACCGATGAAAACAGCCAGGACTCGATCTAACATTTGTTTTTGTTGTATTCATTATTAAAAAAATAAGCGTGGAACCGTAGTGAACGTCATTTAAGTTCGTATATTGTTAAACCGACCATCAAAATGTCGATGCTTCTTTGTTTACGCGAGAAACGTAAAAGTAGTCAAGTCCCAGGGTTTTATCGAAAAATAAAAGTCTTTAAAAAATTGACGTTGTCCAATGAAAATGCTTTAAATACGTATATGATGATGAGATTGGAATTATAACTTCATAACTATTCTAAGGCACCATACCAATTTATTAAATGCTCGCCTTGCCTATCTGTGCAACAAATATGTGAAGTGTATTATCACGTAACTTAATTGTAATCATTTAGGGCATGTATAATTATTATGTAAAAAAACAGGAGGATTCAACATAACATTCTCTATGAAATAAAAATGCATCAATTGAATTGTACACACCTTGTTGCTCTTGTTTCAACAATAACATATTCCACATTGATTATGTTAATTGATTTATCTCAAAAAAGTAAAAATCACAGTCTAAGGTACAGTTAGTAAATTGAAATTACTATTACAAATATTTATGTTGCCATAGGGGTATTACTTCAATGTTTGTTTTGTGGCGCGTGAGTGAGTTCTATACCATTTTTTTTTAACACTACTTCATACACATTCAATGTTTACGTAGTAGATGATACAATTACAGTCGATTGAATAATAAAGTAGTGAAATAACCATTGTGAAATATCAAATGGAGTTTTTATAGACCTTAAATGCACCGTCCAGTAATACCAATAAAATAACATTAATAATATTATAATTACAGTAATAATGAATATAATATCTTTTTAAATGATTATATGCATATTAAAATTAATGACCAAAATACATTGTACGTCTGAATTTCGTATGATTTTATCCTTTGAATGTTATGCCTCCTCGTGGTAAACGACTATCGCTTCGCCCACTGGTCTAGTGGCATTGAATGCCCAATCAAATACAATGCAGTGTTTACTTAGACATCGTTTGTTTATTTGAGAAAGAGGCTACGTAACAAACTGATATGTCAATTTAAGAGATGTAAGAATTTCCGTAGGTTTCGTAAACAGCAAAATTGTACCCACCTTGAATTCTATATACAAAGAAGAAGGATCGTTTGTCGCATTTCTACACAGGCTTCTCAGTTGTTTTACAGAGATTGGTTTTAATGGCGTATTACCATATACAGGATCGTAAATCAACTGTTCAATGTTTTCATCATCATCACCATCGTCATCTCTGACTTTATTAGTGTAATAAACAGATGAGATATATTGGAATAGAAAAGTTCAATCTCTACTCTAAATAGCATGTACTACGTGAAACAGATAATTTATTTCGTTGAATATGGATGGAATATGTCCCATTCATTTATAATTATGAGAGACTTTCCCATTGTATTCAACAATTTCACCGTTCAATCTGGAATTACCCGACATAAAATGTTTTTTAACAACAGTTGGTTTAAACATATTTATTCATTCAAATGTACATATGTACACATAAGTCAAGGTATAAATATGGATAAGAACGGAAGATAAAATATTATAAAGTTCTTTTCCATGACATATATCAATTGTGAACAAATTTGGCAGATTATTAACAATTTGATTTATGCTCTTAGCATTACGAATATGACAGTACAAAATATATTTAATAAAAATGTTTAACATACTTTTAGCAATATTGTTTCTGATATATTTAAGAAACTTAGAAAATGAAGTGAGTAATTAGAAAAAAAAGAAAGGTGATTAAAATGATTAAAGTAATGGATAATTATGTGAATTCACATAATAATAATGGCTAACATTTTTGGACAAGTTCTGAACGGCATGGACGAAATTGGGAGACAGGCTGACCTCACCACGTAAATAAAAATAGCTTTGTTATTTTTTCAAACTTAATTACATGTTCAGGAGAAACGATTAGTGGATAAAATGTATTTGTGAACTGCTTCAAATATTTTAACATTATTGTCATAAGAGAGTTGTGGTTCACCAAAAAGAAGTATATTTAAAGAAACTGTACATAACTTACTGACAGATGTCAGGAGTGGTATGCGTTGATGCTGGTAAAGGTGACAATTGAGAAAGAAGTGAGCTGTGTTTTTCAAGTGGGAGAGTGTTCCAGTCACAGACAACGGAAGGAATAAAGGAATTTGATTACAGAGCTGTTCTTGAAGAAGGAATTTGAATATTATTATTATTTCTGAGGTTGTACATGGAACTTGCATTTGTAAGAGAAGGAACCAATGAACATAGATATGGTGGGACCATTCCTTGGTTCATTCTATAAAAAAGAGTAAGTTTGTGTTTAGCTCGACGCGTTTCAAGACTTTCCCATCCTACTTCAGAATTCAGGTTATTGATAGATATAAGTTTTGTAACTCCAGCCGTTATTCGTGCAGCTTCATTCTGTATTTTATCAAGTTCATATTTTTCATAATTTGTACAATTATCCCAAATAACATTGGCATATTCCAATAATGGTCTTATAAATGACATGTAGAATGTTTCTAGTGATTTACTATCTAACTAAAATTTTAGTTTTCTCATAATATTTATTCTAGACCAAGCTTTATTCTTAATATA
Organism: Panopea generosa; assembly: GCA_029582155.1. Taxonomy (NCBI): domain Eukaryota; kingdom Metazoa; phylum Mollusca; class Bivalvia; order Adapedonta; family Hiatellidae; genus Panopea; species Panopea generosa. The sequence continues at coordinate 56,551,602 of CM055903.1, read as the reverse complement.
GTCAATATGAGTGTACCAGCTGCAGTTATTTGATAAGTATACTCCTAGATGTTCGTGAGATGACACATCTATAATTTGTTGGTTCTGCATAAAAAGTGGGAGGTGAACGGGTTGAGTGCGTTTGCGAGTTACATGCATTGATTCTGTTTTGGATGGATTAAAAGTAACCAGCCATTTATTTGACCATTCAGATATTTTATTTATGTCAGAATTTAATGTCCGTGCAGCATTAACAATATCATTATTATGATTAATTATAAAGTATAGGCTTGTATCATCGGCAAAAAGTCGTATGTTGGAGTGAATATCAGATACTATGTCATTTATATAAACTCAAAACAGAAGAGGACCTAATATAGATCCCTGGGGAACACCGGCTTTAATTGGTCTCCAATTAGACCTCGCGCCTGGAATGACAACACATTGGCGTCTGTCTTTAAGATAGTCAGTTAAAAGATTCAAAAGTTGACAAGATATACCAGCTGCTTTCAATTTAGCCAACAAACTCTATCAAAGGCTTTACTTATATCAAAATATATCAACTCTGACCTCTTTGCCATCGTCAATCGCTTTGCAGAAGGTATTATAAAGAAAAGATAGCTGATTGATAGTTGAATCACCAGGCACAAAACCAGATTGAAATGAAGAGAGAAAGTTACTATCTCGAAAATAATTGAACATATGCTTAAATATGAGCCTTTCAAATACTTTATTCAATACACTAAGAAGTGAAATTGGTCTGTAATTATTAGCCAAAGACAGGTCTCTTTTCTTGTAAATAGCACATACGAACGCTTCCTTCCAAACTTTAGGATCAAAACCGTTTGTTAAACAAGTGTTAAACAAATCACACAGTGGGGTCGATAATTCATTACTTAGTTCACGGAGCACATAATTATTAATTTCATCGGGACCTGAGGCTTTACCAACTGGTAACGACTTAAGAATACTGCACACATCAATGGGTAGTAAAGCAAGATCTAGTAAAACTGGGATGTTTTGTCTAGGTAACAAAATAGGTGGTTCAATGTTATCGTCATTTAAGATTGACTGAGATTGGAAAAATGAATTTAGTAAGTTGGCTTTTAGCTCAAAATCGGAAATAATAGTTCCATTGTCATTCAGTGGAGGACTTGCTGGCTTGTCATTTGAAGAGATGAACGACTTTAATATTTTCCACCAGTCTTTGGGAGAGAGAGATACAGAATTAAGTTTACTTGCTAAATTATCATAGTATGACTGCTTTGCTTGGCGTATAAGTTGGACGACCTCATTACGTTTTTTTTTAAATCTGTTCCAGTGGTATATTTCGTTAGATTTCTTTGCCTTCTTCAAAAGTATTTTACGGGCCCTAATATTCTTTTTTAACTCAGTGGATATCCACGGAGGTTCATGCGGTTCAATTTTAATGATTTTATTTGGAATACATATATTTGGAAGTTCATTAATTTTATTAGCAACATTGGTAGCATACACGTCTACATCATCGCTAGATAGTTCGTTCCAGTTAGTTTGAATAATTTTATTTTTTAAAAGAGCATAGTCACCAATTTCATATTTCCAAATATGTCTCTCAAAAGCTAATTGTTTGTTTTTCTTGAATTTAAATATACCGTAAATCGGACAATGGAATCGGATATCTTGATTTAGAAACGGATCTGCGACACCACTTTTAATAAGGCTGTCTTTATTACTTAAAAGTAAAATATCAATTAGAAACGATGAATTCTCAGTAAAGTGGGTGGGATCTTTAATAGATTGAAATCGACCAAACTGTTGACATATATTATTAAGACTTCGCGATGAAACATCATTCAGCATATTACAGTTCAAATCACCAGTAACAATTATATCTTTGATACCAGTATCGACAGCAAGATTTAAAGAATCTTCAATTAAGTTATTATTAGCAGCGTCAGAAATTGGAGGTCTGTAAAAAAAACTCCTTAGAGTATATGTCTGTGCTTAATAGTAATTTCAACCCATACGCATTCTAGACGATTGATTTCTAAGTCATTTCTACGAGAAAAATGAATTGTCTCTTTAATATACATAATAACACCACCGTGGCTATCCCCAATGCGATCTTTTCTTATTGGTTTATGGAATGGTGGAAATTCTAGATCAGCTGACGCAACAGTATCATTAAGCCAAGTTTCGGAGAATGTTAATATACCAAACCCATACAGTTCAGAGTAGATTGTATCTAATTTGTATTTGATACTTTGAACATTATAATGCACAAGAGAAAGATTATGTAAACAGTTGAAGGCTTCCAAACTATCTCATAGGAACGAGGAAGATGAAACTGAGATGTTATTTGCAGTTGAGCCTACAGGACCTGGGTTTGGGTGAATATCTCCACAAGTCAGCAACAGAATGAAGATCCATTTTAGCAGTGTTGTTAAACAAACGGAACGTATGAAGCATTTTGTAAAAAACAAATTATCTTTAAAATGTTTGCCTAATAATATACGTTTATTGGGATATACAATCTCATAGTGACACTGCGAAGCGCTTTTAATGTATATAAAGAACGAAATGGTATAGACTAAAGAGTGGTAGATAAACAGTAAAACAATAAACTGCAGTAAGGCTGAAATTTGACTCTAACATTTATCAATGGTGTGCCTGTGCCAGAATATGTTTTCAAGCAAATCATGTAATTGAAGAGGGGTAAATTAGAAACAGATCTGACACCAGCACAAAGTCGATCTTCAAAGGCAAGAAAACATAGAGATTTCTAGAAATACAAACAAAGGTGTTAAGATCAAACCGTCGCACAAGTAGTCCATACATGAGTTCAGAACGTCTAAAGAAAAAACTGGTAAAGAAAGCAAAAACTGATGTTATGAAAAACATGAAAATTTTCGGCATGTAAAAATGGAAAGGAGGTTAGCTATAATATACATAATGCATTTTGTGTATGTAAGGATCGATATTTGGACTAAACAAGTAAGTTATACAGTTCTTTGATAAACAACATCATCTCGCGGCTACTTTGACAAAAAACAATAACTGAAAATCAACATAAAGTTATTTGCACAATGTCAGTTATTAAAGGTATTTTCAATGTTTTCAAGAAAAGTTTATACCTCAATGATTGTAGGCACTTGATGTCACATTGTAGTGATAAATAGAACAAATAATTTAAGCTTAGGGATTTAAAAACATTAGCAACATAAATGATATGTTCTTTTGACACTGTAATAAACATAGAATAATTGGTTCCAAAACAACTACATACAATCTGATTTTAGAATTTAGATATATGTGTCAGATAACATGACGTATGACAGAGCCAACGTTAATACAATGGTCAGTTAAATATGTGACGGTGCCACTACGAACATAACAACAATGAAACAAAAACAAAACAAACAAACAAACATCGCCATGTTATATATAAATCCTTAAACACTAAATATTCAGGTTGTGCAAACGCAATAAAAAAAAATGCACGCTGGTCACACAATCAACTGACCGTATAGACCGTATATAGTTGTTAGTGATTAACTTTTCCCGGCAAACTTTCAAGGTACAAGTTTATGTGATGAGATATATAAATCCTTAAAAAATACATATTTAGGCTAGGCAAACGAAACAAAATCAACAACATAAGTGCACTCTGGTCATATAATCAATTGACCATGTAAGCCGTATATAGTTGGTAATCAAAATTTCAACGCAAAGCTTTCAAGGTACACAATTATGTATGTTAGATATAAATCCTTAAAAAATGCATATTTAGTTGTGGCAAACGCAAAAGAAATCAACAACAACATAAATGCACCCTGGTGACACAATCAATTTGACCGTTGAAACCGTATATAGTTAGTGATCAAGTATCAAGGAAAAACTTTCAAGGTACAAGTTTATATGATGTTATATATAAATCATTAAATATACATATTTGGGTTTAGCAAACACCAACAAACAAAAACAACAATATAAATGCACCCTGGTGATACAATCAATTTGACCGCTTAAGCCGTATATAGTTAGTGATCAAGTATCAAGGAAAAACTTTCAAGGTACAAGTTTATATGATGTTATATATAAATCATTAAATATACATATTTGAGTTTATCAAACACCAAGAAACAAAAACAACAATATAAATGCACCCTGGTGATATAATCAATTTGACCGTTTAAGCCATATATAGTTAGTGATCAAGTATCAAGGAAAAACTTTCAAGGTACAAGTTTATATGATGTTATATATAAATCATTAAATGTACATATTTGAGTTTAGCAAACCCCCAAAAAAACAAAAGCAACAATATAAATGCACCCTGGTGATACAATCAATTTGACCGTGTAAACCGTATATAGTTAGTGCCTTAGAAAATACATATTTAGGCTAGGCAATCTTAAGAAAAAATATCAGCAACAACATAAATGCACCCTGGTGATACAATCAATTTGACCGTGTAAACCGTATATAGTTAGTGCCTTAGAAAATACATATTTAGGCTAGGCAATCGTAAGAAAAAATATCAGCAACAACATAAATGCACCCTGGTGACTCAATCAATTTGACCGTTTAAGCCATATATAGTTAGTGATTAAGTATCAAGGAAAAACTTTCAAGGTACAAGTTTATATAATGTTATATATAAATCATTAAATATACATATTTAGGTCTAGCAAACACTAACAAACAAAAAGAACAATATAAATGCATGGTGATACAATCAATTTGACCGTGTAAACCGTATATAGTTAGTGTCTTAGAAAAAACATATTTAGGCTAGGCAATCGTAAGAAAAAAAATCAGCAACAACATAATGCGCGCTGGTCACACAGTCAATTGACCATATAAACCGTATATAATCAGTGATCAACACATCAACGCAAAACTTTCTCGGTACACGTTTACGTGATGTTATAAATAAATTCTTAAAAATACATATTTAGGCTAGGCAATCGTTTTACAAAAAGTCAACAACAACATAAATGCACCTTGGTTACACAATCAATTTGACCGTCTATAGTTAGTGATCAACGTTTCAAGACAAAACTTTCAAGGTACAAGTTTATAAAGATAGTGTGTCAACTGTTAGCAGATATTCAGGTATACTATATATAGCAATTGAAATGGTTATTATGTAATCAATGTCAACTACATCACTATACAATTACACCGTTATGTGTCCACGGATTATAACAGTGCGAAGTACAAAGCGGTAACTACTCTATACTGTTCAAAAAAGTAATTGTCACATAGTAATATAAAACTTACACCAATGTGAGACTGGACATCAGCATATAGTAAAGTTATAATGATGTCTGCGAGTAACCAGACAAATCGTTAACTGATGTCACTTTATGCACGGCGTTCTTATTGTCTTTGATGAGGATAGTTCCATCCGATGACCATGCTCCCAACAGACATTTGGTTTTTACTAGGTTACGGGCCTGATAAAGCAAGTTATTGCGATACCTCGTAAGGTCTTCATTGACGTATACTCCCATATAACCACGACCCTTAGCAATCGAACGTGCACGGTAGAATTTATCACGAGACCTGTATGTAGTAAACTTCACAATTACAGCGCGTTTCTTGGTGGAGTTGGATGGCCGGCCTATCCTGTGGCTCCTGTCAATGTCGGAAATTGACAGATCAACGTCCAGAGCTTTGGCCATATCCATGACCAAAGTGTCTGTGGATTCGCCAGGTGCCTCCGTCAATCCAGAAATACGCAAGCAGTTTCTACGGCTATACTGTTCGCTTGCGTCAGCAGCCGTTTCGAGCTCTGCTACTCTTGCCTTTAAGCTTTCGTTTTCGGTTTTGAGAGACACGAAAGCCGTCATGAACACCACTGACAATATGTTGCACCATATCGGACAATTTAATTTCGAAGGTAGCTTTTAGAACTGAACTTATTTTGTCTATGTCAGATTGACTCAAAACTATTGTGTTCTCAATAGCTTGAGACCCTGCGGGGTTGTCTTCTTCCATATCAGAAATATCTGAGGTGACTGATAGTGCTGGGGAAGCTTCTGCTTTAGACTTTTTCAATCTGATGCGTCAAGAGGTGAAGATAGAAACCGTTTCTTCTGTTTAGCATTTAATGGAGTTGAAGTATTACGGTTTGTTGTACGACCGGTAGGCATGTTTGACCTCTTAATCTTTTTTGAGCACTATACTTCAAAAATATTGTCGAGCGACTTGCCTAATTATAGCTATTATAAAGTCAGTGAAATAAAAGGCTATGTTCATATAAAATCAAAGCGAGAAGAGGCTTTCACTGTATAAACAAACGAAGTATTTTAAGAAAACGGCTAGAAAAACGTCGAGAGAATCCAAATTTTGGCATAAATCACTGAACGAGAGTTCCAAACATACTTGAATAACCTCCAAATTTCCACAGCCTTATTAAGAACTGATTTAATCATTATGACAATATATTTTGTTGCGAGAAAAAAAAACAGTTATGATTTGTTAATGTTTTGGATTTGTGTTACGTTGTGCCGTGATCGAACTGTTTAGATACGTTTTACGTGTAACATGTAGCATGTAGTATAATTAATTAGTCATTGCTGATGTTTATGTTATATTGAGGAGGCATCAAATATAAGTCAGAGTTGCATGGTTACGATAACATGTTTGCGGTCAAAATATAAAATTGTCTTTTTTATTGTGTCAGTTCTTAAATCTACAAAATAAATCATACACGTAACACTGATTGTGCAGAGGGACATATTTTCAAACGTTCGTATTTCAGAAACACACAGTTCTGATTGTGTTTTCAGAATTTATTTCACTTAAAACAATCATGACTACATTATTATAAACAACTTGCCATAATGAAACAGAGTTTCTACAGATGACTGCAATGATTCTTTAAAGACACTACATTTTATTCAGACTACTTCAGACAAAATAAGTCAACAAAATAAGTTCATGGGCATGTTTAAATAAGGTTTCTATAAAGTAAAACAGTATTAGACATTAGAAAATTAGATATGGAATAACTTACAACAGTAACTGTTGTGTAAACCGATGTTTTCATATATGCGATGTTGTGCCTGTAAGCGTGCTCTGAAATATAAATTGAGTTTTTTTATCATAAATGATTAAAGTCTTGTGTCATTTACTTTTACATGTAAAATGTATATAGCTATAAATACTTAAGATTCTGAAATGGGGGTTGCAGTGGTAAAACATCGGCCAGCCTACAACCGTATGCTTGACATGGCGTTTTATCTAATGTCACGAATAATTAGTAATTGTTTTGCTCAGATATATTTGTACAGTTTTATCTTATTCCTGTATAATAGCTTTAAAACCATGGTCCTACTGATTACGAAAATCAATACACAAAACAAATATTCTATCAATGATGACCACTGTATGCACCAACGTAGTCTGACTTGTCAATAACAATTTTGCATAATATTTATGTTTTGTCGATTTAATCAGTATAGAACTCCAAAAAAAGTACCACTTAATTATGAAACAGCATGCACACGTTTATGGTCTAAATATTCATTATGATAAGGGTATGTTTTTATATTGATAAATAAGCGTGAAATTACACAAATACACATATGTAAACGAGATAGATTAATAAACAGAAGAAAGGCATTAAGATTATAACTCACCAACTGGAAACATGAAATCATCTACCTACCTACCTACCTACCTACCTACCTATCTATCTATCTTTTCTTTTTAAAATTTAACATTTTCCTAAATGTAATGTATTATTTGAATGGCATTGATGATGTATTTGGAACAATTTTAAATTATTGTCTTTTTTAAATTGTGAATTCCAAAACAATGATGCTTGGAAAATTCAGGTCTGAGCACATTATTTCTGGCGTATGCTTTCATTTGTTCAACAGTGTACACACTAAATAGAATAAAAAACACTCTTGAATGAAATCTCTCCCCTATTTGTCAATTTAAGCGCTGCAGTTGTCAACGAACCCTTATAATATTTTGGGTATGTCTATGAATACGAGTTGGATACAATGACACGTATCAATTTTATCCACCCGTTTCAGAATTATGTATGAAATCGTAGAATCCCCAATATTTCCTAGAGTCGTATATTCCCGTAAAATTCACTTGTAAACAAGAGAACCAAGGAACATGCAGTTTGCTCAAGAGTTCATGCCTTGGATGATAGCCAATATCAATGAATGTCTAGACATTGTAAGAACATACATAATTAGAGCAGTTTGCAATGACCCGGGACCTTAAAGCACTTACAGAAATTTAAATGAGCCAGTAAACAGCAACTGTTGAGAAATGCAAACTTGTGTAGCCCAGCCATATTCCCCTTCAAATGGGGAAAATGATATCGAAATCGAAATCATATAGTGTTTACATGCCACACTTATAAACGCAATATCAATATATATGTATATGTGAATGCATAGTTACTTGATGCTCACTTTGCTGAGCTCATTAGACTAAATTTGTGCTACCATATTGTTGACAAATAAGGTTATTCATACAAGATCATCGTCAAAGTGCCTAACGGCGTTGATAGCATAACTCTGTGGATTGGCAAACATAGATATAGCTGGTATAGAATCCTTATGTAGCATTCTAAACATACATTTGCAATTAATACTAGGTTTATAAGAACCTATAAGAACCCCCTCCTACATTATGTCCGTACAAATTACCACAGTTTGTGATAATTGTGATATACAACTGAAAATGCATATCGTACCTGTCACGTGTGTCTATGTTTATGTCACCTTTCTCTGCAAATAAATGTTTATATCTTGCAATACCGTTAAACACATTCCAACATGTTTAATTTGTTCAATGCAAAATTATATACAAGCATCATAGTGTTCAACGTAACGGCTGTGCTTTCTACGTGTTATATTTGTCAGATAGTACGACATCATCTAAGTTCTTTACACTTTAAATATTTTCAATATAAACTAGTACAATAAGTTTTCATGGTGAAATAAGCGTAGACACAATCACGATACTAACAAACTTACAAAACCAAATAAAGATTTCAGATATTCGTATACTTAAAATGGCTTAATTAAATGTTACATAATACCAGTAACTGTAAATTTGAATTAGTAAATGAAGATGTTTAAAGAATACTGATTCATATACAATGTAGTTGTAATAAACTAGCTACATTGTACAAAACCCATCTAAGAAAATGCATATCCAACAACTTACTTTTACATCGGTGTTGTCTAATCTTTCTTTTAAACAAGAATATTACTACTCCAATGACCACCAAAACGATGACGAGGCCTACACCACCTGTAATAATTGGTCCAATATCTATGATACCTTCTTCGACTGTAACATCTGAGAAATAATATAATCAATGTTAACAAGCAAGGCATTTTGCAACATAATGCATTCATTATAATAAAATTTATTGATATTTATTTGATAAAATGTATAATGATTTATTACGCGCACATGTATATTTGTATTGCTATTTCACAAATATAAACTATTTAACAGACAGTGGTGTTGATGTGTCATGTGCTTAACCACCATGTGTCGTAAAGTTCAATGTATATGTAAAAGGACTGGTCCCCTTTGCATTGTAAGAATACACCCGGACGTAGTATTGGGTCCGTTTCGATAACATGTCCAAAGTAGCACGCATTGGGAGTCCTGTTGTTTTTATACCACCAGACACATATGTGCGATTGTACCACCGATTGTTTTCTTTTCTTAACTGTATGACAAACGTCTGATTATATCCTCCGTGAAAGCCAGTTTCCCAGGAAACGACTACATTGGTTTCACCGATATCTGTTCTGTTGAATTTTCGAGGCATCGTTGGAGCACCTGCGAGCATGTCAGTGGTATAACTTTACTGTGGAGAGTGTATATATTGTTACGAAACTTGGTTTTGCACATGTAAACGTTTGAAAAGTTTTATTTCCTTAACGACATTTTGATCCATCAGTAGAAACATTTACAAAAATATGACATTCAACATCACAGGCATGGTATTTTACAATACAATTTGAATACAAATTTGCGTCAAACCGGGACATGATATTTGTATTGATGTAGTACATGTTACATAGTTAATAGCAGTTTGAAATTGAATCATATATGTAATTCAACATATGCTACTCATCAGTGTTGACATGCATGCCTTTGATGATCAGTAAAAACTGTAAATTACTTCTTAACCCAATATAATCATCACACCAAAATATAGAGCATAAACACTTCCACGAAGTACATGGCGTTCAATAAATAAACATAAACACGACGTATGTTAGGTGACCGAATACATTTTAATCATTTGTATGCATTGCATATTGTAGATATGATTTGTCCTAGAATTTGCCTGAATAAAAGACTCGACGGATTATGTGTTTACAGACACAATGATTAAACTTTTTACAGCGTTTATTGACCTATGGAAATGTTTCTATTTCATCGATAGAGACATGATACACATTGTTGCCTAACAAAATGATGGTTACATGTACAACTCCACAGCCAGTATATACTTAATCTTTATCGTGTGTTTGTATAAATAATAAACTGATAGACTGGTTCTCTTTGCAACACTGGTATTAAACAGGGAGACATTATTTCGCCGACATTATTTCTATATATTAAATAAATGACCTTAACCTTGACATAGATATTGGCGATCATAAAGTAACCATACTTCTATATGCCTAAGATATTTCAAGAGACTAATGTGTTTGAAATTGGTGTTGATATTCTTGAAACAGTCGATAGATATAAGCGCATCGGATATTTTATGACAAAAACAAATTCTCCATTCACTGAGATGCTCTCGCGAAGGCTGTCAGTCTTGCAATTTTTAAAATGTACAGCAAAAACATTTTATTTAAATTGTATATTAACTATTTGAAATGTTTGTTATACAAATACTAGACGTTTTTGTATCTGTATGGGGTTTCAACATTACCAGTTAATCGACAAATAGCAGTATCGAGCTTTATAGTTTATTATTAGCGTACCATTATTATGAGATCTGAAATAAATTAATTATGATCCGAAACCTGGTACAATCAGGCAAACTACTGATAGCATAATATTAACATAGTTTTAATAACCGTGGAATTATTCTGATATTTAATATTTGACTACACGGATCAGTAGAGTCGTGCCGCTTAAATCATAGATTTGTCGCTTGTAAATCCTTGTACACATTTTATAATGCTACATATTTTATTTTTGCTAAAACAATGACGAACTCTATCAAAGGACGGGGCTGAATATCATCATGTGTGTTTCTCAAATCGGTTTTAAGTATATCTATATAAGAATCATTACAACAATGATATCACAGTTTGTGCTAGAAAATTTGACCGTAGTATGCCATACAATCTTATGGAAAATTACTTACTTTGTGAAATAAGTTTTATTACTGTACAATTCCTTCCAATATTGTTTTGAACCTCCAATGTGTAGTTTGTAAAATCTGTCTCTTGTATATCATTTATTTGTAGATATGCTATAAGGCCGTTCATTATTTCTTCCTTATCATAGAATTTAGTCATGACAGACGCTATTTCATATGACACAGTAGTTCTGCTGGTGTTCTGTATTTGTACACCATCTTGTCTGGTAAAACGTACGCTATTTGCAGGCGGGTAACTATAAAACGGAACGTCTATCCTCACATCTCCTGATATTGCGCTTGCGAAGATTAATTTTTGAAGTTTTATTTTGGGTGAAACTAGAAAGTAAAACGGAACAAAAACAGTTTATTTGCTAGCTCAATATAAAAAAACAACAACAAATTATTCATATGCCATCTCATAATTGAATAATCATGGTAACGTACTGTGTAAGTGTGCGTGTGTGCGTGTGGTCATGTGACGTTTTTTCTGTTACAATGTGCATGCTGCAGTATTTATAAGAGAATAGATTAACGGGAATTTATTTTCACTATCTTGTATTAAAACAAATGGTTCTGGTAAATGAGGAAACATTATCTCTTGTGACATATTTGCTGGAGTGCCCCAAGGTTCCGTGCTTAGTCCACTTTTATTTCTTATTGATATAAATGATATAGCTGATGATCTTAATAGTCATTCACGGTTTTTTGCAGACGACACATCATTATCCTTCTCTTCAGATTCTATAATTGAAAGAATGATAAATTCTGACCTAAACAGGTTAAATACTTAGTCCAAGGATTGGTTAATTAATATTTAATCATAGTAAGGCAGACGTACTGTTTATCTCGAACACTACCAGAAACAAGGAGTTGGGCATTTTGTTTAATAACACACCACTTGAATTAAGCAATACACATAGACATTTAGGAGTACATTTTCACAATAATGGTAAATGGGTTACATATATTAATTCAATATTTATATTTTGTATGAAAAAAATCCTGTTCTTAGCAAACTTAAATATGTACTCAACAAAAAGACTGTTTTCAAACTATAGAAATGCTTTATTTTTACATATGTTATAATATGTTTGTGAACTTTGGGACGATTGTATTATGGCAGAGTCTGAGTAATTAGAATCTGTTCAACTTGAAGCAGCCAGGATAGCTACGAGTCTACCTATATTCTGCAGTAAATATAATATTTATCAATCATCTTTAGAAACGCTTTTGCAAAGATGTGAACGTAAAACAAATTATATTATTTTATAAAATTCATAACAACACTATTCTACTCCGAAATCGAGCAGTGGTACTTGCACAACATATATATATATATCAAATCGTCTCCTTTTTCCTTTTTTCTTTCTAGCGCGCGTGTGTGTGTGTGTGCGTGTGTGTGTGTGCGAGTGTGCGAGTGTGAATGAGTGTGAGTGTGTGCATGCAAGTTTGTGAAAGGCAACATGAGTTAACTCAACTTTATGTTAATATATGTTATTATATATGTTTAGCCATAGTCGTGTTATTCGTAAACTGCAACAAATGGGTAGAATTGCCAAAAATGAATGGGTGTCATCAAACCATCGAAATCATGATAAATCGAGTTGATCGGAAGATCGTGGGTTGTATCTAATAATCATTCTTAAGATAATTCTTAGACTTGAACTTAATAATGATTTTTAAAAAAAAACACCACTTAGAAACCAAGTTTGTTACATGTATCCATGTTTATTGAAAGGCATACATGAACTATTTGTATCGACTATGTAGAAAGTGCATTCATACTTTAAAATTTATTCAATAGAACTAAGTCTAACAAACCAAATTTATAATTTAAAGTTCCTTTTTGTTAAAATCAGCACAAAGCTTAAGCCAAAGCCATAATAGCTACATGAAATGATTTAATGTACATGTAATGTATTTTGGATGCCATGTCTCATGATGGATACTTATGTTCAATTGATATATGTTACATTAGTCACTTACTATGACATTATTTAATTTGGTATCAAAATAAGAAACTAAACAAGAAAGCTACTTACACTGTACATCTAATTCTGTTGTTTGTGCTTTTATATGAACACCTTTCAAGCGAGTATATTCGTTACTAAGCTCGCATGTAACCGCCATCTTGTTATGGAAAGAGGATAGTAATTTGAATACGAGTCTGTTTGTTGTATCAGGTGAACCATACTGAGACGTCCAGTTGGCTGTGGGAGCTGGATTTCCGTTGTCACCGTTACTTGCCTTACACAGCAAATACTTATCAGTCTGGTTCTCACGCCATGGAAAAGGTGAACTAAGCCATATTGTAGCATTTGATGGACCCGCTAAATAACGTTGTTTATTAGTCATTTTATATGTTTGGTTTAATAGTACTTTATTAAATATTGATGGTGTTGAAAGGATATTCATCTGATTGTTATATCTGAGATATATATTTCAAATATATTTCAAAATAGATACATATTAACAATAAGTATGATTTAATGTTAAGAAAATATTGATTATTTTTTTCTAAAATATGTTCAGATAATCCTTTATATTATATAGTTAATGAATTATTGTCATCATATAAATGTTGTATATTTGTTATATTCTGACAAACGCCGTTTTCATTTCATTGACTAATAAACATGCACCATTCTGACACCGTTGTCATGGTTTCATTGCTAATACATAGACGATATTACTGTTATAATTAAAGAGAATGATTATTATGTTCTAGTCATGCATGTATGTACTTACACCACACATTTAGACTATGTTTGACACTCGGGAAATCTGTCTGTCCACTGATGCGAGTCATGCATGTAATGGTCTTGTAATTGTCTATTTTGCCAGGAGTGAACGTTACAGTACTCGTTACTGTCGTCAAGTTATTGGGAGAAATTGTAAAAGTATTTTCTACAATATGTAGAGTAGTCTCCCCTATCTTCCAGGTGACTATCGCTGCAGGTCTTGTAGCAGATGTTGTACATACAAGTTTTGTTACATCCCCAGATAGAACAATGAAACTTCCTGAAGTCGTCTTGTTGGCTAATGTTGGTTTTGTAGTAGGTACTGAAAAAGGTTTTCAATATACAATGTTTGAACGTTTATTTTGAATATTAATCTTGAAACATGTAAAATAAGCTAATATAATTAGATTAGCTATGTCAAATAAAAAACCTTGAATGAATTAACACACTTGTTGACATCAGTTATTTTCAATTTTTATTTGTTACCATATTTGTTGTTCTTACATATATTCAAAACGTTGAAATCGAAATTAGATTTGTTGGCTTTAATTGGTACATTTATAATATTGCTCCTTACAGCCTCGAATATAATGCCTTATGTTAATCTATTTCAAAGTATAACTTAAAATGGTTAATCTGTGCCTATTGCATTCGGTAGCGTACATTAACAACATTTTGTCTTAAATAGTCTTATTTTCTTAAAATAAATGCAATACTTTGGTAGTAACATAATTATTCAAATCAAATTGTCTGTAATATTGCTAAGATAAATATACGAGTATATCAAAGTTAGTTATGTGTTTTGACACGTGTTTCTGTACTGTACAAAAAAAGTACAGAACATGACAGTTATAACTGTTGCAAATTTATTTTCTTTTATAATTTTCAAACCAGGTACATTGTGATATATGCGCTTGTCGTAGTCCGGTGTGTAAATTAGATATTACGTTTGTTTACAAAAAATTATATCCACATATATAGCATACCTCGAAATGTGCATCTAAAACATACAACAAATATAGAACACAATCGAATATACGGCTGTTCGGATTTTAATTATCTTACTTTATTAAATAGCATTATTATCATACTGATTTCACGGTCTATTCATGATCCAGTGGGTTTCCATGTTTGTCCTTGAAAAAGAGTCTTTGAAGATATGGATCTATAACTGTATCAGACTAATTTAAGCTAGCATTACATGCATGTTATTCCCAATACAATTGATAACGATACCAACAATATGCAGGCAAGTGTTTGGTATGATAAGACTATATAAAATATTGATAGATTTCACGACAAACTAATAGTACAGCATTTCAACCTCAATGAATGTCTGAATTACATTCGTATAAAACCAAAATATTAAACTATTAAAATAACTTCTAACCAGTGTGTTTTCAGTGACATGTTTTGTTTCCGATTTTACAATACAATTGTGTGTAATGGGTACACATAGTGTTATACTGACCTGCAAACGTAACATTTGGAGAAACTGGTGTATACAGTTCGGTGAGCAATCCCGCGAAAGATATTATCCCACATCTGAACCTGACAGTAGTGTCTGAGTTGTCAGCAAATACTGTATACCTCGCCAGGGTTAGTGTTGATTTGTAATCTCTATCTGGGCTTGTACATCTGCTACTTGTACTATTACTCGTAACTCCTGACGAAGAGTACTGATATTGTGATGCATTACCCTGTTTAAACAATTCATATTCCTTAATAACTAATCACACATGTTTACGAAGGGTACAATAGTCTATTTTGTTGATATCTAATTTCTAATACAGTATATAGAGGCGTTATCATATTTAAGGGTTTCATTTACTAGGAATGTTCGAAATGCATTATGTATATTCTCATTTATTATTCCATACCCTCAAAGTACTCTCCTTGGTTAGAAATACATATTTTTAGTATGTGGACCCATTTCCGGAAAGCCTAACGGTCAGCCAGTTGGGGTATACTACAAAAACACTGGTTTAATGCAGAATTAAGGCCTGCCGTGTCCCATTTCTCAGATTTCAAAAAGTTAGTTACAAGGACAGAGGTGTGCGCTGGGGCATTGTCACTTTTACCCTGTTTACTGGTACCTGATATTCTAACTTTCAATAAAAATAAATCTAAAAAAATAAAATTGCATAAAGAATCTACTATACACTCAAGACCCTTTTGTCAATGACTGGTCTTCTGCCATGTTTGGTGGCATATATTTTGTTATTAACTTTTTGCACTGGTTCGTAATAGTGTACCAACCTTTCGTCACCTGTGAAAAATGTGCAAATAGTCTTTGGTTATATTCAAGAAAAGTTTTAAGTATTTTTTTGGCAGTTTCAACACGTGCCTTCTTTTTGTCGTCAGTCAGCAAGTGGGGCACCCACCAAAGTTTCCTGATTTTTAAACGAAATGAACTGAATATAGTGAAACGACTGTAATGCGTGCTATATCACGCACATTATATAACGCATCATTTCGAACATTTATTCTTATTCTAGACATGATTTGCCTACATGCTGCTGTCTTTTGACGACTATATTTTATTGCATGTTTAACATAGTACTTTACTTCATAATCAAATCAGCTATGCTGAAATTTTTTACACGTTCCGACTGTTTATAAGGTGTTTAATGGTTAAATTTTCGGTGTTGCAACTAAAAACAGACAGTGTATTGCACATTTTAATCTACAGTATACTTAATCCCATATTGGCCGGTTACTTAAAAAGTCGTCGTCTATTAGTTGAAGCGAATGGTGCCTGGTTACCATAGGTTATGATTTAACGTTTCATCTCTCTTAATTATAGTGGGTTAATTTAAATCTCACTTTTTTTCTATTATAAACATTTGCAAGAAACACGGACATATTCAAATTTATGATTTCAGCGCAATTCACGAACACACACTTAGTTGAGCTAATATGAAACAAACACAAATCGGTCGCTTATTTTCTATGGCACGAACGTTTTAAAGACGAACAAATCATTGGTCAAGCGTTGGTGATGTCATTTAGATACTGTTTTATTCGTGGCAGACGCGTAAAAATACAAGCGCTCGCGGAGGAAGTTTGAGTGATTTACAGTTATGTTTGGCGTATCATAGGAAATTATATTCGAATCACGGTAGTATGCACACGTTGGGTTCACCGACTATTGTATAAGAATTGTGAAAGAGAGCACCGTGTAGCAGATTCTGATTCATTTTACAGGATTGTAGGAGATGCGTCTCTAGACCGTATCAACAGCACCGATGAAACGTAGTTGTGGCTTTTTGATCAATGATTCCGCAGCAATACCATAATGGTTTTTAGAGTACCATATACAATAGATAGGTCCAGTGGTATCGCTACTTAAAGATGTCATGAACGTTTGGACGTTATAATTAACTAAGCAACTCCTTTACGACGAAACGTTAATATATGGTTCTCATGGCCAAAACTTAATTGAACATTGTCAACTATCATATATGCATAGGATAAGTTTTTCTTTAAACGATTTTTGAAGCTGTAAAAACTATAATGTATATTTGTTTCACAATTAGGGCATAGAAACGCTTCATTGTTGAATGTCGATTATACATTTACAAAATAGAAACATGCACTAAAACAAACTAAACAATTATTGGCAACTTTGACAGTAAAACCGATTGAAAAGGTATTATATCAAATGAGTTTTGTCCGGTGTTTACGCTTATTTTGTTTAATTCTTTCGAGACGTAATGTTTCAAAACAGAACGTATTGACGATAAAATCACACATTTTGTCAATAATGATTGGCTTTAAATGCAATTTTAAACATTTTATTTGAAATAATATTTCTTTTAACCTTTACCAATTTGAAGTTAAGATATTATGAAACAAATCTTATAAACTTAAAATATCAAAACATAACTAGAAAATAAGCAGTGTTTTTCACCCATAAAGCGTGGATTGTTTGTAGTTCGTGTGAATCTAGCGTGACACCGATACCAAATGGAACTCTCAAACTGGAGAGTCGTGATTCAATTTGGCACTCTCCAATTGGAGAACCCCGGTTTCAATCTGAAGATTCTAAAAATAGACTTCCGTTCCAAAATATAAACTAGAAATTAACTTTCCAATTTAGAAAAAAGCAAATTTCTAGTGAGAAACATGCGTTTTTATTTTGGTCTTATATTCTAGTTTAATATAGTTTGATTTAGGTTTTTAACTTCTATGAATTATTGTAAATGTTACAGATCTTAAAGTTAGATTCTTACATACATTAAACGCATGTGTAATTGTTAAAATGGTAGACAGCCATGCCTATATATATCATAAAGTTATTATATTACTGTGTTCGTTGAAGTTGTTAAAACTAACGTAAATTTATATTAATTAGTTAATTATCTTATCAGCATGCAAATCTGAAACGTGTTTCCCTTTAAATCTATCATTAACATTAAAAAAAGCAAGTTTGTCACATTATAATGGAACCATCTCACCGACATTTTCATTCAGGTTCACAAGTTCATTTACCGTAACATAGAACCATGTAAATACTGGCTCTGGGTAGACACAGGTTGTTCCACATTCAAGTATAACATCATTGACTGACAGATCTTGTGGTATATCTGGTACTCGCTCATATGCTATGGATGTCGGTACGGCTAATGGGAAACATAAAACTCTAAATTTAATGTTTAATAAATACCAGAAAACATGTAATGAGTGTTGATAAATGCGTTACAAAAAAACAAGAAAACCAATCCTTCCCGAAAGTCAACTACAACAAAAAACGACATAACAAAAACAATATCAAAATATACAGGAAGAGTAAGTTTATCTTTAGCTAAGTCTGACCAGAATGTCTTGGACAGGTAAACTCGGATAAGTATTGTCATCGAAATTACAATTTGTCAAAAATGCACTTAAGTGCTTTCTATAATTCGACATTTAATATTTAGCGCAATTAAAAAGTTCTTATACAATCACACATGTATTGGTTTTCCTGAACTGTTATACAATCACACATGTATTGGTTTTCCTGAACTGTACACATCAGTAGGTACATCACGTTAATATCACTGAATAGCTTTTGTATATGCCAAATCGGATTCATAATGACGGAGCTGTTATCCTTGAGTCAGATTCTGAATTACTTGGCATTATGTGCTTTGGCAACTTTTATTTGATCCGTATTAAATACATTTCCGAGTCACAGTTCTTAAACCATCAATAGTATTTATTTATCCGATTGTGACCTTTTGAATCCGCATTTGTCATATTCAACAACATTACATTTCACTTGACCATACATTAGAATTGATACATATTTTTATATAAAAACAAATACCTGGAATCCAGTGAAAGCCACAGTATAAATCTTTTGGCCAGCGAAAATTGATAAAATGACCGAAATCCAAGATGGTCGCCAAATTTTTTTTTTGCATACTTTGTGTAAGGAAGTATATAATTTACATGAAATTAAATTTGATTTAGAGCAAAAGTTAGTGTTCATTTGATAAACAAATAAGGAAGTAAGAAACCGAAAGGGAGCGACCGCAGGGAAAGATGTTATGCTTTGGTGTCTTCATCATCATTATATGTACAGTTGAAAATTTAGCATTAAAATCGTTTACAATTTGAAGATTGATTCTTCTTTTCTATTTTATTTTACATATGTCATGCTTATATAACACATGACATTAACATAATAAAAATGGCAGGTTTTCAAGATGACTGAAATTCTATCCTTAAAAGTGACTGATGAACACTCATATTTTTTCTTAATTTCGAATTATATTTCGTAGTGTATAGTTTGTTTCTGTATCATTCAAAATCAAAAGTTAACGTTTCAATTGTTGTCCTGTATCAACTGGACATGCGTACAAGTAACCGGATGCCTGCAACATGTGCATGCAATGCCACATTGTAATCCAAGTTTCTTGGATGAGTAGTTTCGAACACATCGCTTTTTACATTTGCAATAAGTATCATTGCTTAAATCAACAGATATATGCGTATTTGTCATTAGAGTAGGTCTTGTGTTCCCCGAAATAGTAGTTCATCCATAATAAATGGATCAATGGAGAGAGGTATAAAGTAATCTGGTACAGTGTACGCAAAGCATTGTCTGTTGGAGATATAGCTTCCAAAGATTTGATACCCCCGTAAAACATGTGTACCCGGACAGTGTTCAAGTTCTCAATTATCTAGTTCTCAAAAAGCTCAATCCGCAAATGGCGTGAATGCACCAATAGCACAATTGATCAAGTCTTAATCGTCGTCCATCTTGTTTTGGTACATTTTTGCAAGTTAGATCTATATATTTACCTGTTCTTGTACAGATTTCATGAATGTTCGTTTAACGTTCCCAAACAAATACGCATTTGTGTCATAGACACTTAATACATGCACTAATGATACAGTCTTGCGGTTATTCAGCATAAGTTGAACTTATTAATATGGATGCAGTCATATGAATCCTTATGCAGGATACATTTTTTATATAAAGGGTATATTTGCAATTTTCTCATATCAAATGTACGGCATATATCATCAAGTCAAATTGTAGCTCTATTTGATACAGGACAATGGACCTTTCCTTATGATCCTTCATATATTTACTGTTCTACTTCATAGCTCTGTTACATAACAGTGCTAATGACGTGCATGCTTTTCCCATATGATGTACATTCTAAGAAGGCTAAATTTTCAATAACATACTGAATAGATATTTCAGGTACAATGTTCAAAGGAATGAAAATGTTATCCTCAGGACATTTATCTGTGATATTTAGTGCAACTGATATTAGCATTATTTAAAGGTCGGTTTTACTGACTTATGCATACTCCTAATCTATGTAAAACTGTCTTGGGAGCTTTGAGACCTAAAGTCTGTGCCACGTTACGAATTTTCTCATTCAATAATACAATTGACTCGTCACTGTTCAAGGGACATTCACTAATTTTATCTTTTCCATCAAACATATCTATATTTTTTGTATCGGATTCGTCATTCACTACAAAGGCTATCAAGTTGTATAAGCTATTTGAAACTAAGCTATTGGCTTGAATATATTCAACATTCCACGATTCCTTTTCATTTGCGTCTTTTAATCTTTTTAAGTCAACATTCATCATTTGTGCAGCTTGAAACAACATTTTATTCATGACTCTCGTATTCGTTGGAAACTTCATCACCTCTGTCATAAGAGTCTGGAATAGAATGGAATTATTTTCTACATTTTGTTTGAGGTCCAAGATTGCTGATATCAATTTGCCAACTGATAAAGAAGATAGACAAATACAATCAGAATTTCGACCGTTTAGGGGCTAGAAAGAATAGAATCTGTATATGTTTTGCACACTCATTGCTTGACAGTATGATTTCGGTAACGGGTTTTCACTTTTGAAACCATACCCATCTCTTTCAAGTATGATAGTGTCGTTGAACATGCTGAGATGTGTCAACTTTCCTTTATTTTAAAGATTTTGCAAATAAGCGCATAGTTTCTCTATGTTTCATTGTACATTTAAAAATGAGTTTTACCTGATACAGGTCTAGCTTTATTGCTCAGTTCTGTATAACAAGTGATACTTAGCTTCATAAGCAATCATGTCAATTGAACATTCGTCATCTCCTCGAATTCTGTGAATAACTATTGATTCACCATTCAGATAATTCGAACTCTGGTATATGTTGCATTGAACATCATTTGTAATTTATTTATCGATGCCAGGCTATCACGTCATTTTGGCTGTTTTCAGATAGACTATTCATATTTTTGCGAACAGGTACAATACTGACTCACCACCTCCGTAATCGTTTTTACCATCGAATAGTAACCCTTGGCGTTACGGTGTTCATGCACAGACTATCATAAACTGTTTGAGACAGAAGCGTGTTCCGATTCGTTCTCGTCGAACATAAACTGGTCAGATTTCTACAGCGCGCTACAGAACTCCCAGACAGTTCTGGGCACGACGTCATTTACAACACACGCGAAACCAGTGACAATGCCTCTGTTTCTCCGAACCTGAACCCAATATAACACGTATGGATTGAATTGGTTCGGTAGGCAGGGTCCAATCATCAAATAGATACCATAAACGACCTCTGAAATGCATTTCTGTTGGAATGGCAACGTATTCCAAACATGCTAATTCAACGTAACGTAAACTCATAGAGATGACGTATTCAGAAATGCATTCGTAAAAACGAAGGCCACACTGGTCACTGACGTTTACAAAACCAGTTATTGCACTCAGTCAGCACTTTATGTCTTTTTCCAAATGTTACGTAATCATTTTCAATTTGGGGGGTGTGGGTTCATTTTGACCATTCTTCACTTAATTGTTTAGAAAAAATGCGTTGTCTGATTTTTTCCAGTAAATTACACAGAAACATTTATATATCCATAACGCTTCAATAAAAATTTGTTTTCAACTCTGAATATACATGTTTCAGCAAAAGAGGTACTTTTAAAGTCAATGTAAAGTTTTCATTTTGGGTCAGTGTATATGGATAGGATATGCATACGAATTATTGGCCTATAATCGGGCTTAAACATGAAAGAGAAAAATGTTATGATTCAGATAAAAACGACTGGAATAGGATAAGTTACATATTACTGCAAATATGTCTTTATGAGAGAGTTAATACCTATCTAAGAATACCATTTAAAATACAATATTGCCCGCCACCTTGAATCCCGGTATGTTTTATTTGAAATAGTTTCCTTAAATTCCATTTTTTTATACTTAAACCTCTTCTCTTTGATAAAAATAAAATATAATCACCAATTTGTCATATTTTAAGAAAAAAAATGAAAACCATACTATAGGTTAAAATAAGTGATTTTGGCGGTCATCTTGGATTTCGGCCATTTTTACCATTTTTACCTGCCTAAAATGTTATACTCTGACCAGGATAGGGTTCCATATGAATATACCTATTAAAATAAGGTATTAAATCATGGTTTAATTCTCATTATGGTTAAGTTAAAAATTTGCGTGATAGCCAGATCTTGAATCTGGATTTACAATTACAAAACATATATTTATATTTGAGATTTCTAGAAACAGCCAAAGTCAGATAGTGAAAATGTTATTATGCCATTATGTTATCAAAACGACGTCCTTAGATCTCAGGAACTTTTTAATAGAAATAATTAGAAGATATAGAAATACATAGAGTCTTAAATCATCAAAATTTGCTTTGTTTTAGAACGAATATTCTCGGCACAGGTGGGCATGATCCCATTTTTGTAGATATTTACACAAGTGCTAAAATTATGAAAAGTACTATAACCAACGCAGAGGTGGTTAATATTATGTCATTAAAGTTTAAACGAGATTACCCAATATTGAAAATCGTTTTTGACTGTGTTTGAAATAAACGAATATGTCTCCATGTGATAATTCATTGTACGACTCGAACAGCATCAGCATGTCATAAATTGAATAAAAACTTGAATGACGTCATCTTATGCAATGTCGGAAAGAGTCAACACCAATAGACTAGTAATATTAATTAACTTTGTTGTACTATAGAAGAATATTATGTCATCATATGAAATGGAACTTCGTCCATTAAATCAGCCAATGATAAAAGAAAGCGTTGTAATGTGGAGTTCGATACTATTGGCGATATTGATACATATTTTAAATGTAAACATGCACAAAAAGCTAATTTATAGTATATTGCCCTACATCCTTGGCGTTCATATTGAAATATATATATATATATATATAATGCTACACATCAATTGTATAGATGATCCCTTCACTGGAACTACATTGTCACGGATCTGTACCGAATTTATCGTCACTGATAGTAAAACAGTATTATTTTATAAAGCATTACATGTATAGTTTTTCCCTATAGCAATATCTCCTAAACTATATACTAGTATTATGTGCATTTGAAATATTTGTTATGTATTAAAATATTGATAAAAAGTCTCTCATTAGCATTATAACATAAAATCTGGATGATTGGGTATGTTAAATCCACCAAAACATAACAAAATTGATTAGATATTAAAATTGGAGTGGTAAACTTGAAACGAAATCTACATTCTAAAAAAAGAAAACAACGGAATAATTCTTAACGACCTTCACATCGTCATGCGGACTCCTTTTAAGCAGTTTGAATACTTTTAAACTGTATAACGGATCAAAAGTAAATCAAAATGAAATCACGTGACTCATTTGATATGTCACAGATTGTGTTGATATTGTACGTGTGAAATTTATTTAAGCCTAAGATAGAGGCGTACTTGTAGACCAAGTTAGGAAATACCATTGTAATATATTATTCCTGTATGTTTAAATATATATTCTTATGACAATACAGGATCAGTGATTATATCGAGGGGTGAAAGCGAAAAAGGACTAATGTGTTCTTTATTTGTATGCACCTAGACTTTTTTTGCTTTCACCTCTCCAAGTATGTATTGGGGAAAAATGTTTTAACCTTTTTAAAAGCTTGAAAAACCTTGATATTTTTCTTAAAAATTGACATATATAGAATTTACGCATTCAGAAGTTGCAGGTTGTAACTTAAGTGAACTAAACCGGAGATAAAATAGTTGAAATATAACATTAATTTGATATATATCTATCATCCATTATAGTCAAACCTATGATGGTGAAAAGACAAACAACGTTGTTGAAATGTCGAGAGGTAATTTCGTGACAATTGACTTTTGTTTGAAGTCGACTATTTTTGGTTGAAATGCATTTTCAAAATGTAGATGTTCGTGATATTTTAACGTTATTGTTTTGACTAAATTACTATATCTTTCTTTAAAATCATTTCTTTATTTAAAACATGTATAATCAAATAATGTAGTTATATACTGTCGACAATCCATATCATTTTAGATAGACATAAATTTATTAAATAATACCTGATTGCACAGCACATGAACAACAAAGAAATATTAACATATTCCAGCCCATGGGAAACCTCGAATCGGCTGAAATAAAATAAGCAATAACTGTGACACCAATGACATGTAGAAGCAATTGTAGTAGTAGTCTTTGAATTAGTATTGGTAGTTAAAGTAGTGGTAGTTGAAATAGAAATAGTAGTAATATTAGTAGTAATAATAGTTGATTTTGTTGTTGTTGTTTTTAATGGGGTTTAACGCCATTTTAACACATTTCAGGTTATATGGCAAATCCAGTTTTTCTGACTCAGACTGAGTAGAATCACCGCCCTTCCGCAAGTAAATGAAAACTTTCTCACATAAAGTTTTTGGAGCGAGCGCGGCTCGAACCTACGACCTTAACGGTGAGAGGTAAGTCTTGAGGTGGCGCCTTAGACCACTCGGACACGGATGACCCAGTTATAATAAGAGACGTAATTGAAGTTGAAAAAGAAGTAGTAAAAGAAGCAGTAGTAGTTGTTTTAGACGTAAGAGTAGTAGTAGAAGTAGTAGTAGTGGTAGTTGTAATAGTAGTTGTAGTAGTAATAGTTGTAGTAGTAGTTGTTGTTGTTGCAGTTGTTGTAGTAGTAGAAGTAGTAGTAGTAGTAGTAGTCGTTATAGTAAAAGTGGTTTCGGGACATAAACTGATATGAATTCTACATGCATCTGTTACATGACGTTTTCAAATTAGTCGTACTAGGAAACCAATATTACTTTTGAAACGATATTAAAGTTGTCTGTGAAAGATTGATTGATTGAGTGATTGATTGATTGATTGATTGATTGATTGATTGAATATTTAGCGTCATTTTTATGCCATCGAGGGCTAACAGACGATCAGTTTACCTAACCACTGTTTCCTTGGATTAACCAGTACTCGAGCACACCCCGTCTCCGCAAGTAACTGATAACTTTCCCACTTGAATCAGTGGTGAGAGACGAATGATAATGAAAAGCAATGTCGTATATCAATCATCACGGAGACTGTTGCCGGGCGGGGGATTCGAACTCACGACCCTTGGATTGATAGTCAGACGCGTAACCGACTGAGCTAATCGTGCTGTGAAGGAAAAATAAACGTATACTGAATTGGATTTAGTCGAAAATCTAACTGTTTAAACTAAAAGGTTTTTAATTCCAGATATTTTAATTCGCTCATATCATTTTTCGTCCTCAATTTAGTAATCAACTGAAATAATATTGTAATAATGATCACATACATATTCATTCACATCAGCACATCAGTGAATTGACTGTTACTTAAAGGGTACCGCATGTCAGAATATAAATGGCCATTTATCGTTAAATAGACATGTAACTAACACAAAAATCAACAAATTTTAATTGAACGAAATTTATCAAGTGAGAAAAACGATATTAAATATCATGATTTCAAGCGTTTCCTATATATCATGGGCGCCGCCATTTTAAAGCTCTTTTATGTTGGAGGTTTTCGGTGACGTCATAGCTGCACTTCCGTTCTAGTTCTCGCGAAAAATGTATTGTGTCGTTAGTAACTGCTCTCTACTGATACTCTTTTGTATATACACTAATTCACGTAAACAATTGATAGATAGATATACAGTACATTAGTGAACATCGAAGGAAGACAATCAAACGCGAAAACTATTCTGAATTGAAGGACTTAACCATAAACATTGTTTTTTTCTTCAGCGGAATAAGTGAGTGGAGTAATGTGATATGTTTTGTGGGCAGCGTTGGTTTTAGTTTTCCTAATATGTGATTTCACATTGCCTCAGTGTGAAGCTTCTGGTGACATCACGCGCAAAACGCCTTTATACTTTGGGGTGGACTTAAGATTGCAGAATTAAGCGTACCAATGCCTTGGCGTACTACTACCCAAGCATACAATTTCTGATGATTTCAGTACGAAGATGACCATATGCGACATACATATAGACTTATCCAGTGAGAAGCTTTTAAAAATGTGCTAATAACATATAGCTCAGCTGATTTCTGAAATTTAATTTGTAATTTTATATACTCTTCCAAAATATTGCGAAATTGATATAGCAAACTTTCACAATCTTATAATTGCAGGCTGTTTAAACAGGTGTGATAATCCAATTAACAATAAAAACAAGAGGTTAATGCCAAAACATAAGGTGTGAAAACGACATGGTATCTAAAAGTTATTATTAAAATACAAATTAAGGCCAATTAATTGTGACAGGCCCGATTAGCTCAGTCAGGTATGTGTCTAACTATCAATCCAGGTGTCTCGAGTTCGAATACCACCCGGCGACAGTCTCTGTGATGACTGACATACAACATTGTGTCTCATTATCATTTGTCTCTCACTGCTGATTCGAGTGGAAAAATTATCAGTTACTTGCGGTTGTTGGGTGTGCTCGAGTACTGGTTAACTTTTGCTGGAAACAGTGGTTACGTTAACTGAACATCTGTGCAGTAAAGCCTCGATGGCAAAAAATGATGCTAAATATTCAGTCAACCATTCATTGTGGGTCCTACTCAATGCCACTAAGGACCACTAAGGACCACTAAGTACCACTAAGGACTACTAAGGAGCCACTAAGGACCACTAAGGAGTTCAGAGGGGGCACTAAGGACCACTAAGGGGTTTAAAGGGAGCACTAAGGACTACTAAGGGGTTTCATATTAAGATTAAGATTGTCAGTTAGCTACAATGGACACATTTTAAGTGATTTAAATGATGACTCGGCATTAATCACCTGGATACAGATAAAAATCCATCATAAGTTTCTTCTATTAAGCATGTTTGGTGTATAGTACCATCACATGGGCCCTTGGTTTAAAGTCCCATATGGACGATTGTTAGTATATTTAGTTGGCCAGCCCTGGGAGTCAAACCCGCAACCCCGAGACTAGAAGTCTCGTGCTCTATAGACTGAACTGATGGGACTGTTCCTATTACAGACAAAAAAAGGCACTAGGTACTGCAAAGGGGTCACTAAGGGATTAAAAGGGGACACTAAGGGCTACTAAAGGGTTCAAAGGAGTCACTAAGGAGTCACTAAGGAGTCTCTAAGGAGTTAAAAGGGGGCACTAAGGACTACTAAGGAGTTTAAAGGGGTAAAAAGTGGGCACTATGGAGTCTCTAAGGGGTTAAAAGGGGGCAATAAGGACTACTAAGGGGTTCAAAGAGGCCACTATGGACTACTAAGGGGTTAAAAGGGGATACTAAGGAGTCTCTAAGGGATTAAAAGGGGGCACTAAGGACTACTAAGGAGTTCGAAGGGGGCACTAAGTACCACTTAGGAGTTCAAAAGGAGCACTATTACATGGGCCCTTGGTTTAAAATCACATCCAAACGACTGTTGGGACCCCGATCGTTAGTATATTTAGTTGGCCAGCCCTTGGAGTCAAACCCACAACCCTGAGTTTGGACATCTCGTGCTCTATAGACTGGGCTGATGGGACGGTTCCTATTACAGACAACAAAAAGGCACTAGGTACTGCAAAGGGGTTACTAAGGGATTCAAAGGGGCCACTAAGGACTACTAAGGAGTTGGAAGGGGGCACTAAGTGCCACTAAGGAGTTCAAAAGGAGCACTATCACATGGGCCCTTGGTTAACAATCACATCCAAACGATTGTTGGGACCCCGATTGTTAGTATATTTAGTTGGCCAGCCCTTGGAGTCAAACCCGCAACCCCGAGTTTGGACATCTCGTGCTCTATAGACTGGGCTGATGGGACGGTTTCTATTACAGACAACAAAAAGGCACTAGGTACTGCAAAGGGGTTACTAAGGGGTTCAAATGGGCCACTAAGGACTACTAAGGAGTCTGTAAGGGGTTAAAAGGGGGCACTAAGAACGACTAAGGAGTCTCCAAGGGGGCACTTAGGAATCTGTAAAGGGTTAAAAGGGGGCACTTAGGACTACTAAGGGGTTCAAAGAAAGAGGCCACTAAGGACTACTTAGGAGTCTCTAAGGGTAAAAAGGGGGCACTAAGGAGTCTCTAAGGGGTTAAAAGGGGGCACTAAGGAGTTGAAAGTGGGCACTAAGGAATTCAAAAGGAGCACTATCACATGGGCCCTTGGTTTAAAATCCCATCCAATCGATTGTAAATATTTTTAGATGGCCAGCCCCAGGGGTCAAACCCACAACCCCGAGACTAGAAGTCTCATGCTCTATAGACTGGGCTGATGGGACTGTTCCTATTACAGATAACAAAAAGGCACTAGGTACTGCAAAGGGGTTACTAAGGGGTTTAAAGGGGGCACTAAGGACTACTAAGGGGTTCAAAGGGGCCACTAAGGGCTACTAAGGAGTCTCTAAGGGTTAAAAGGGGGCACTGAGGACTACTAAGGAGTCTGTAAGGGGTTAAAGGGGGCACTAAGGACTACTAAGGAGTCTCTAAGGGGGCACTAAGGAGTCTGTAAGGGATTAAAAGGGGGCACTAAGGACTACTAAGGGGTTCAAAGAGGCCACTAAGGACTACTAAGGAGTATCTAAGGGGGCATTAAGGAGTCTGTAAGGGGTTAAAGGGGGCACTAAGGGCTACTAAGGAGTCTCTAAGGGAGCACTAAGGAGTCTGTTAGGGGTTATAGGGGGCACTTAGGACTACTAAGGAGTCTCTTAGGGGACACTAAGGAGTCTGTAAGGGGTTTAAAGGGGGTACTAAGGACTACTTACTAAGGGATTCAAAGAGGCAACTAAGGACTATTAAGGATTCTCTTAGGGGTTAAAAGGGGGCACTAAGATCAGCTGCCTAAATCAAAATAAATGAAAACTTATTATATAGCTAAATGAACGAAAAAATGTGGAACAAAGCTACTTAATGTGCCAAGAAAATTATGTTAGTATTGTTTATGATATACTATCATAATTTGTTAATATAGAATAGAAAAACAAGTTAACATATTCCCCCGAATAAACACCCCTGGGTCCCGGGACGATGTATTTTTTAAAGAGATGTGTTCATTTGAGCACCAAAAAATAGAAAAGAATAAATAGCTTCCCTACCTATCCTATTTTGTTAATTTAGTAACCCTAAACACAGGTAAAAAAAATCTGGCTTTATTAAAATGTACATTTTTCTATGTAAAACATACCAATTTCAATTAAATTACATTCATTCTTATTTTTCTGGGAGCCCATGTGGTTCCAACTTAAAATAGAATCACTGTCAATCTCTTCAGAAGGACTTAATTAAGGTGTGAAATGGGTCAGATCTCAATATACCAGAATAACTGATAAAACAGTAGCAATCAGAAATTGTGTATTCACACTCCAGGGGTCAGGTGTCACTGTTGTGAAATCATTTTTAGTGCAGCATTCTTCCTTTATAAGGCAGTGACTTAATTAAGGTGAGATATGGGTCAGTGCTCTCAATATACCAGACAGTAGCAATTAGAAACTGTGTATTCACACTCCAGGGGTCAGGTGTCACTATTGTGAAATCATGAAATCATTTTTAGTGCAGCATTCTTCCTTTATAAGGCAGTGACTTAATTAAGGTGAGATATGGGTCAGTGCTCTCAATATACCAGACAGTAGCAATCAGAAACTGTGTAGTCACACTCCAGGGGTCAGGTGTCACTATTGTGAAATCATGAAATCATTTTTAGTGCAGCATTCTTCCTTTATAAGGCAGTGACTTAATTAAGGTGAGATATGGGTCAGTGCTCTCAATATACCAGACAGTAGCAGTCAGAAACTGTGTATTCACACTCCAGGGGTCAGGTGTCACTATTGTGAAATCATGATATCATTTTTAGTGCAGCATTCTTCCTTTATAAGGTAGTGACTTAATAAGGTGAGATATGGGTCAGTGCTCTCAATATACCAGAATAACTGATAAAACAGTAGCAGTCAGAAACTGTGTATTCACACTCCAGGGGTCCGGTGTCACTATTGTGAAA
This sequence comes from Panopea generosa, assembly GCA_029582155.1. Taxonomy (NCBI): domain Eukaryota; kingdom Metazoa; phylum Mollusca; class Bivalvia; order Adapedonta; family Hiatellidae; genus Panopea; species Panopea generosa. Next base: position 56,520,746 of record CM055903.1, on the reverse strand, counting down.
TCATGAAATCATTTTTAGTGCAGCATTCTTCCTTTATAAGGTAGTGACTTAATTAAGGTGAGATATGGGTCAGTGCTCTCAATATACCAGAATAACTGATAAAACAGTAGCAATCAGAAACTGTGTATTCACACTCCAGGGGTCAGGTGTCACTATTGTGAAATCATGAAATCATTTTTAGTGCAGCATTCTTTCTTTATAAGGTAGTGACTTAATTAAGTAGAGATATGGGTCAGTGCTCTCAATATACCAGAATAACTGATAAAACAGTAGCAATCAGAAACTGTGTATTCACACTCCAGGGGTCATGTCACTATTGTGAAATCATGAAATCATTTTTAGTGCAGCATTCTTCCTTTATAAGGTAGTGACTTAATTAAGGTGAGATATGGGTCAGTGCTCTCAATATACCAGAATAACTGAACAAACAGTAGCAGTCAGAAACTGTGTATTCACACTCCAGGGGTCAGGTGTCACTATTGTGAAGTCATGAAATCATTTTAAGTGCAGCATTCTTCCTTTATAAGGTAGTAACTTAATTAAGGTGAGATATGGGTCAGTGCTCTCAATATACCAGAATAACTGATAAAACAGTAGCAGTCAGAAACTGTGTATTCACAGGAGCATATAAAACAACAAACGCTAAAGCAATACTCATAGAATGTGCAGAACTACCCCTGCACATACAGAGACAAAAAAACATGCTAAAATATTGGGCAAGATCATACAGACTAAAAGAATATCTACCAATAAATAAACAGATAACAGACATACACGTATTTGAAACAAACAAAAATAAACAAATATTACCATACACCCACAAAATACAACACCTACTTCGAAAATACGACATGGCAGACATACAGGTAAAAGAACCCACATACACCTCAATCACAAAACTAGATACGATAAACACAGATAGAGACATTACAAACCTGATATCAAAACAAGAAACACCAGCTCACATAGCAAAACTAATAACCATAAACCATATAGACACGAACTATAGGGACCACGTAAAAATATACACAGATGGCAGTAAAGACATAGAAATAAACAGGCAGGAGCAGGAATAATAATATACGATAAAAACAACAACGTAATATATGAAAAGGGAATCAAACTTGACGCATATATATCAGTACACACAACAGAATTAATAGCCATATTAACAGCATTAACATGGATCCAAATAAATAAACCAAAACAAGTGGTGATACTCACAGATAGTTTAAGCGCGGTACAAACAATACAGACAGGTACATCAAAAAATAGAGAAGATATAGCCATCAGAATACTACAAGGAATAAAAGCAATCAAACAAAAAGCAATAAATATCGAAATAGCATGGATACCAAGCCACGTAGGGATTAGTGGTCCTTAGTGCCCCCTTTGAACTCCTAAGAGGCTCCTTAGTGGCACTTTGAATTCCTAAGTGGCTCCTTAATGCCCCTTTGAACTCCTTAGAGGCTCCTTAGTGTCCCCTTTTAACTCCTTAGTGTCACCTTTGAACCCCTTAGTAGTCCTAAGTGCCCCATTTTAACCCCTTAGTGGTCCTTAGTGTCCCTTTGAATTCGTTAGTGGCTCCTTAGTGTCCCTTTGAACTCCTTAGTGGTCCTTAGTGCCTCTTTGAACTCATTAGTGGCTCCTTAGTGCCCCTTTGAACTCCTTAGTGGTCCTTAGTGGCACTTTGAACTCATTAGTGGCTCCTTTGCGCCCCTCTGAACTCATAAGAGGCTCCTTTGTGGTCCTTAGTGGCACTTTGAACTCATTAATGGCTCCTAAGTGTCCATTTGAACACCTTAGAGGCTTCTTAGTGGTCCTTAGTGTCCCTAAGAACTCATTAGTGGCTCCTTAGTGCCCATTTGAACTCCTAAGAGGCTCCTTAGTGGTCCTTAGTGGCACTTTGAACTCCTTAGAGGCTCCTTAGTGGCACTTTGAACTCCTTAGAGGCTCCTGAGTGGTCCTAAGTGCCCATTTGAACTCCTAAGAGGCTCCTTGTGGCACTTTCAACTCATTAGTGGCTCCTTAGTGCCCCTTTGAACCCCTTAGTGGTCCTTAGTGGAACTTTGAACTCCTAAGAGGCTCCTAGTGGCACTTTAAACTCTTAAGTGGCTCCTTTATGCCCATTGAACTCCTTAGAGGCTCCTTAGTGGCACTTTGAACTCCTAAGAGGCTCCTTAGTGGCACTTTGAACTCCTAAGTGGCTCCTTAATGCCCTTTGAACTCCTTAGAGGCTCCTTAGTGCCCCTTTTTAACTCCTTAGTGGTCCTTAGTGTCCCCTTATTGTTCATAAACGCATTTTATTAATTTTATAATTAATAGGCAATTTAGTTTATTGATATATGGCTTTTTCACAGTCAACTAGGTCATTATTCTTGAATAGACATTTGAACTACCTCTACTTCGTAATGAAAAAAGATAAAGTAAAACCTTTGTTCCTTTATTTATTCATTAATACATGAAAACAAAATTTTACTGTTAAAATAGTGTTCTGGTATACAATTTATGAAAAATATTCATAAAATCAAATAACATATTTTTTTTACTTGTAAGTTTGCATTGATATTGAAACCCTAATTAACTGAAAATGTTTAAATTAGTAATAAGGCATAAAACTATGTGATATAACATCCTGTCATAAACCCTGGGGTCATTAAACCTGGGGTGATTACGCTTATTAGGGTACAATATGACACTGTGGCAGGGTATTTCTCATTACCACATGGTGTGAATGTGGTGTTGGTGAATTATGAAAGCTCAGCAGGGTGCCAGTAGCTGGACAGTAACATACACTTTGTGCAATATGCCTGTAGACATTATATACCATTTGACACTCCCTATAAGGAGACACATTCATATATGTTCAGAGAACTGGTAGGATAGATAATCATCATATATCAAATTGGGTAGTAAGACCATTTGAATAACCAAAAAACAGTGCCTGTTATGTAAAACAACACAAAAAAACCCAACTCATTCATGCTTCATCTAAATTTACTAAAAAGGGTATGAAATCAAAATTTTATCAGCCATTTCTCAGTACGCAACAATGGCCGCACCAGCTAAACACGATAGGAAAAGAGATATAATATTATTTCTTATTCTCTCTTAGACAGGTAAATATATGTAACAAAACATCTTCCCTTAAATTCCATTCCTGGTCTAATTAGTGGTTTTTTTTTGATAATGTATTGACTGGGTAGCAAACAGTATATACCCTGATAGTACAGCATGAATGTGCAGGCTCGCCTGGTTCTACGTAATTTTAATATTTTGAAAAATTCAATCATCAATGTCAGGCTACATGATAAGATGTCAGAGTCGTGATTGATGGGTTTCGGGTTTGATATCTGGTTCATGATCGGTGGGACTGTTTAACATCTTTTTGGGTGAAAACTTCATAAGACATTGCTGTGACATCTCTGTATTATTTCTGTGATACATTCTAAATCTTCTAAATTTCCAATAGTGTGGTCATTGCATCTGCAGCACGTATTTTCGTCAGACGAAAGCATCATTACACAGTTTTCGCAGCTGCAAAAATCTTTCACATGTGTGAACAACTGTGCCGTCTCACTATTTCTCTCGTCTTCTAAATAATTTAACTCTGCTTCTGAAAATTCTGGTTCAAAGTTGTAGACCACAAGTCCTTCTCCGTTACTAAAATCCATTTTATTATTCTTACGAGTACTTTTGCCGGTGACTATAATTGCACGTTTCTATATCTGCTGTAGCGTATAAATCAATTATGTTTTAAACCGGAAGTGCAGTTATGACGTCACGCAGGTATCCAATATGGCGACTTCCACCACAAAGTCGATGTGCGAAAATGACCGTTACAAAACGAGCTGATATATCTTTATGGACTCGAATTTATGCATAATAATACTATTAATAGAAAGCTGAACTCATAGCTATTCATATTATCCTGTTTTATACACAGGGTTGCGTTCCCCTTTAACACATTAAATACTTGAATTACCACAACTCCTTGTATATGTTATTAAGGATCGTAGTATTTGCTGACTTACATACATGTAGTTGATGTGTCAAGTGTTCATATATATTTAAATAGAAAGTCGTATTAAGTTGTTTATTAACAATTATGCATTTTAGTAAATAAGTTTTATTGCCGCTTAAATCTAAATCTGACGTAGAAAATACAAATCCTTTGAGCAAATACGTAAACAAGACAGACAGTCATGTGTTCTGTGAAGAAAATGAGAATATATAAACAAAACTGTAAGCTTCAGAAATAAAATGTTTTGATATCTGATTCTTAAATATCTACTTTCTAGTCATGAGAATCGGGTGTAATTGATACTCTAGCGAAAATGTATGTATTTAAATAGACAGAAACAAGCGTTAAAATGGAACTAGTACATTCAGTTTGAACAACAATGTAGTAATTTTTGTAACATTGTATCTGACACAGGAGTGTTTACCCTTTGATCAATATCTCACCAGCATTATTACATTTTTATGTAATTTCTACAAACTCTTTAAAATCGCAATTTAAAAATAACTTTTTTATATTCAGATTATATATGTGATTAATATTAAAACAAAGATATATATCTGATGTGTTTTGTTTATTTAAAACACAAACCAAGCATTAATATCAGATTAGCAGACATGTCTTATATCCCTTTATTCAAGTTGGTTTCATTCGTTGGCAATACGAATCATTCAAATTCCGAAAGGATATTATACAATACAGAAACGAGCGGCTATAATGATTTCACGGTTTGTATAATCAAGTATAAATTAATGACTGAAGAAAGAGTTTACACCACCTGGACAGTGATATTCGAAGGCCATATAAATCAATAGTCAGCATTAGTTGATTTGAAGCAAAATACTCAGTGAAATATTCATAATTCATGTAAAACATGCAGCAGGGTAAATACTGCTTAGTAGTAGTAGTAGTAGTAGTAGTAGTAGTAGTAGTAGTAGTAGTAGAAGTAGTAATTACTACATAAAATAAATGTACTTTAATCAACATGGTATTGGAGAAATATGTTAATAAATAAAGGAAACAGAAGATAGCATAGGTACACAATTTTGTTTACGTTTTTTTAAAGATATATTCTTTCAAAAAGTATCAAAACTTAAAAAGAATTTTCAATTTACCTTTAAACATCGTCTGTGATGTATTCTACAATAAGTTAACATTTAAAAAGTCCAATTCATTATCTGTAATGGTTTATTTATTCATGTTACACGATTTAACAATAACATAATTACTTCTTAAAGGGAAGATTTAACTTGAGTCATATTCCGTATTGTATATGTTAGACAATAAACATAACCGGAAGATATATACAGTATGACAAAAAGCTACAGAGTTTGTAGGATGATATACATATATGCATTCAATATTCAGCGGAAAAATTTTCTAACTAACTTTTAAAAATTATATAGATAATGAAAAAAATATCTTAGCTTTAAAGGCAATAACTATATTTTGATATCTTCTAACGATATCAAACCTTTTTTTTATACAAGTGTTTTATTGATTATGAACGAGTTAGCTCTGTAACAATACGAGCTGCCTCATATTGAGTTTAGTCCAGATTATCTTTATTGTACTGAGTAAACTTGTTCTAAACAACAGCGGCATATTCAAGAACGGGTCTCAGAAATTATATAACGATATATAATAGCTATGGAAATCATACCTTGTTTTATAATTCGAACTTAGGTCAGCGTGTATTGATTAATAAGCTATTATCGCAGTCTTCCAACACACACACTTAACTCTGTGAGAAACCTGAATCATGTATTATCGCAAGCCTCTCCGCACAGATGCAATTGACTCTATTGGAAGCATGTCCGATTAGATCGTCGCTGATTGGTAAATTTCCGGGTCAGTGGAAATCCTGTCTTAGTCATAACACTAGACAGGTTAGGATCGCACATAGTTATATTGTTAACACATCCGATATTTTACGATTTAATTAGTGTCTATATCTTATTTTCCTCATTGTTTGAACAGTGATATCCGGTATATTGTTAATAATGACTATTGTCATTGTTTTGTGTTTTATAAATGGATTGTTTATAATGACTAAGTGATGATTTTAACTCTGAACTTCCAAAACTGATCCCGCAATTCATAACATTAATAGTTAGCGACCCAGCCATAGTAAGCCATCACATATTAAAAGAAACAGCTAAAACACTATGCCAACCACTTAGCATCATTTTCAATATGTCTCTTCAACAAAGCACATACCCAAAGTGTTTAAAATTAGCAAATGTAATACCATTATTTAAAAAGGGTGCTAAAGATATTCCATCAAATTATAGACCAATTTCATTAATTAGTTGTATTGGTCATGGAAAGAGAAATATTCAAGAACTTTTACAATTATTCACATTTAAATAACCAGATATACAGTCAGGGTTTCTTCCTAGTCATTCAAACGCATATCAGTTAATTGACATGTACCACCAAATTAGTAAGGCATTTGGTGAACAGAAAACCACCAGTATAGTTTTTGTGATATATCAAAAGCATTTGACAGAGTCTGGCATTCAGGCCTATTAAATAAACTGCGTCAGTACGGAGTTACAGGTAAACTTAGCAAATGGATTGAAAATTATCTAAATAATAGGACGCAAAGAGTATTTTTTTCAGAAACTAAATATATAAATGCCGGTGTTCCTGAAGGCTCGGTGCTAGGCCCTCTTTTATTTTTAATTTATGTCAATGATATAGCGGAATCTTTAGTGAGTACTCCAAGACACTTTGCGGATGACAGCTATCTTGCAGGATCCTCATTTATCACAAAATCAATTGAAACAACCCTTTAGTCTGACTTACAAAATATTTTTGCTTGGTCAAGACAATGGCTGGTAAACATTAATCCATTAAAAAACACTAGTAACGTAGTAACTTTTTCGCTGGCTAACAAAGAACTTCCAAAATTTATCTTCGATGGAACTGATATAATTTCTATTCAGCGCCATAAGTTTCTTGGAGTCACTTTAAGTAAAGACGGTTCTTGGTATGAACGCTATCGAAAATGTTTTAGGTTCAATGCAAATGTAAAATTCAAATTAAAACGTTCAACACTCAATCAAATTCATATTTCCTATCTTAAACCTATATTAGAATAAGCATCAGTTGTTTGGGATAGCTGTGTCATTATCGAAAAAAATCGTTAGGAAAATACAATATGAAGCTGCAAGAATTGATACTGGTCTAACACGCTCTGTCTCAATTATTAGGTTATTAATTGAAATTGACTGGATATCTCTTTCAGACAGACGGAAAATGCAAAAATTGAATTTGGTATATGAAGGACATTTGTTATTTACCTACAGTTCAGTGACCATTTATACTTTACCATGGGCATATGTTATTGACTGCTTCGTGAACACCTGGCTTTACCACGGGCACTTTATTCTTTTTTTTTAATAAAGCTTCCGTGAGCATTTATGCTTAACACGGGCATTTATTATTACAGCTTCCATGTGCATCTGGCTTTACCACGGGCACTATATATGTATATTTTAACAGCTTCCGTGAGCATTTATGCTTCACCACGGGCATATATTTTAAGCAACCTTCATGGGAATCTGAATTTACAACGGGCACTATATATATATTTACACAAAGCTTCCGTGAGCACATATGTTTTACCACGGGCATGTTATTCACAGCTTCCGTGAGCATCTAGCTTTAACACGGGCTATATATATATTTTTTAAACACAGCTTCTGTAAGCGTTTATGCTTTACCACGGGAATTTGTTGTAACAGCTTCCGTGAACATCTGGCTTTACTACGGGTACTATAAATATATATTTCTTTAACAGCTTCCATTAGTATTTATACTTTAACGTGGATATATGTTATTACAGCTTCCGTTTCGGGAGCATAAATATGATGCATGCTTTTACAGCCAGCATTATACCCTATCATATTTTTCCATATACTTGGAATAGTAATACACAAGGGGTTCCATCACTTGGTTTTATATTCCCCTTTTACATGTTGTCCGATCAGTTAGAGCATTTCTTCGCAGTCTTATCAATTTAACAATCAGGGTCAAACAATTACACCACCATGTCAAATTGAAGAAGATGGCCCAGGAGGCCATGCCTATATGGTTTTATTTGTTATGCAAATCTAACGAGAAATCATGTTTTCTGGTTCATGCCTACCTTGATAGTCAAGACTTGCAACTTTTCACAGATGCAGCAGGTTCTTTGGGATATGCCGCATTCTACAGTAACACATTGTTTCAAAGTCCATTTCCTTCTCATTGTCGTAAAGTTTATATTACGTTTCTTGACCTTGGGGTCATTTATTGCGAAAACCATACCATAGTTTTCTATAGGCATTGATATATATTATTAACAAACACACCTCCAAAGTCCCCAGCATCGTGTATTTATTTCGAAATATAATACTTTCCTGACTTCAGCTAAATATCCATTTCATCTCCAGACATGTTGCAGACATGGATAATAGTATAGTAGATGCGCTTTTTTTTAGATTGCCGTTTAAGCTACTGGCCACACACTGCGACCAAGTACAGAAAAAAAACATCTTAAACCCTTCTACGTCAATCACATACCAAAGAGCTTGGCATTTTTTTTTCTCAACATGTTTTTGCCCACCGGTTTCGACATCAGTTATTGCTCTTTTTGTATCTTACTTTCACAAATTGCGAATGTCTTCTAAATTAATATTGACATATGTATTTGCAATTAGTATGGTTCACAAAATTCTTAATGTATCTGACCCCACCAATGTTTTCCTGGAAACGAATATGGTAAAGGGCACACACAGATTAGCACTTTCATACGACTTCGACGCCCAATTAATTTACTCATTTTGAAAAAAAAATAGTTCAAGCACTTACACATGTTTCAATGTCTTGGTATAACTGTACCTTTTTTCAAAGCAATGTTTGTTTGCTTTTAGTACTTTTGCAAGGTGTAGTGAAATTGTACATTCAAGGTTTTACACGGCTGCAGCTGTTTTCCAATATTGCAACGTGTCCTTACATTGCAATCAAGTCATTCTCATGGATGTAAGTGTCACTTTCAGACACGTAAAACATAGTACCAGTGAATCTCACAGCATTTGGGTTATCTCATTGTCGCATTAAGATATCCCCTGTTTCCGCAATATTTCACAATATCTCGATTTACGTGGTGTACAGGCAAGTCCTCTGTTTATTCTCAGTCCAGGTTAGCTTGCGATTATTCATTATATGAGTTATCTCCTTCTTACCTGCTTGGGCTTAAAACATAAACTATGATATTGATATTTTATGTAATCTACTAGGGAATACGATATACTATGATATTGATGTTTTTCTGTTACATGCATGGGCTTTTAAGAGGCATTTTGATATCGATATTTTGTTATTACCTTTCTGTTATTTGTAATATATACTATGATTATATAACATCAGTTTGTATTATTGTTGTTAGCTACATGGGATTTGTCCAGGTATCAATATACATGTATTGATATGTTATGGTTAATTGCTCGGTCTTGTAACATGTACTTTGGTATTAATGTTTTATTGTTACCTTTGTGGGTTTGCAACATATACTTTGATATTGATGATTTGATGTTACCTACCTATCCGTGTCACACACACCATGCTATTGATGTTTTGTTTTTACCTCTCTTTGTGTGTACCAAAAACATGGATGTTTTGTCGTAATTGACGTGCGCAGCTTCTAGGTAACTGTACTGATAATGATTATTCT